>OY982575.1:20522298-21122298 GCA_963859945.1 Euplagia quadripunctaria
AAAAATCTATTTTTTTTATGGCATAGGGGGCAAACGAGCAGACGGGTCACCTGATGGTAAATGACTACCGCCGCCCATGGGCACCTGCAACTCAAGAGTCATAAGTGCATTGCCGCCCTTTAAGGAGATAAGGGAAGAGGGAGAGAGAGGGAAAGGTGGGAATAGGGAAGAAGGGGGAAAAGAAGGGGAAGGATTAGGGCCTCCGGTAACCTCACTCACGCGGCGAAAAACAATCAAATGCTTCACTGCCGGTTTTCTGTAAGTCCGTGGTATCACTCCCGTCGAGCCGGACGTAACGAAGCATGGCTCTCCCACGAACAATCTTAGTAAGTTTATCCGTATTCTAGAACCTACAACTTGAGGATACCTCACACACGGCCGTCTGGTCCCAAACCAGGCAGAGCCTGTACTATGGTAACCGGATAGATGATAAACATATTATAGATTAATTACACCCAAACACAGAACAAATGATCATGCTCATGACACAATTATTTGTTCTGATTGGGAATCGAACCCACGCCCTGTGGTTCAGCAGTCAGGATCACTAGCCAGTGGACCAACGGGCCAGTCGTATAGTACAACATATGTTTAATTTGAGCCTAGTAACACTTTAGTATATTGATTATTATTATTTCTATTTTATAGGAATTGACTTTTTATTGAGTACCACACTGAGGCAGTGAATTAAATTAAAATCCAAAAGCTCAATTATAACAAGTAGGTACAAGATGTAAGGCTCCATACCATTATGACTTTCAAATCATTAAAGCCACAAACAGTGCAGTAAGATTAGTGTGTAATTTTTTTAATGGACATAGATATCATCAGAGATATCGATTACCACTATTGATTTTGTTATAATGCTACTGAGACATTTAAAAATACTAGCAGCACCCGGTTTCACCCGCATAAGTCCCGATTACGTGCGAATATCGGGATGAAAAGTATCCGTATGAAAAGTAATTCAGATCTCCAGCTATCTACATACCAAGTTTCATCGCAATCGCTTTGGGAGTAACAAACACCCATCCATCCAAACTTTCACATTTATAATATTAGTGGGATGATCTGCCTGAGAGTAAACGTGCATGATAACAGATTTGCACAGTCACCCGGAGCTGAGCTGAATAGTTTTCAGCGACCCTCTACTTAGAGTCTAAGTAAACTAAGTATACTGATTAGCTATTTTCTCATTAATATTTATTAGTAAATAAGGCATAAGTCGACTTTCTTTCCGCATTTATAGTATCTTGGCTATGAGTTCTATAATGTTCTAACATAGTCTAGAACTAACAACATTATTTTCTTTATAAGTCAGGAAACGAAAATGGATAAAAACATTGGAGCCAGAATTTCTTACTCATGGAGCCGATGAACTTGTCTCATTTCAAAGTCAAGCTAGATATTCGCCAATGTACGTATAAAGCTCTGAGGTTTTAATTTCTGTTTAAAAACTCATTTGAAATTAAAAAATAAATTATGACGTAGGCTTATAATGTTTTCATTATGTATTTTACTGTTTAGCTTAATGTGCCTCTCATTAAGCTGAGAGCTACAAACACAAGTGATTCAGGCCTCGGGGAGATTAATCTATTTATCTTATATGAAAATGAAAACCATTAAACTTTTGATAATGAACTAGTGAATTTTTGTTCATTCTGATGTAGCTCCATCCATGGTGAGAACTAGGTTGGAATACGTTATACAAACGAATTTCTATGATTGGAGATTACTTAGTAAAATAATATTTCTTCGATAGTAATATCTAGACCTTGTTTTTGTACTTGTGGAAATCCCCAATAGCAATCAGAACGACGAAACGGTGTGCTATACTGTGCTTAAAATCGGAGACCCTCCCAGCACCTGCCCGAGATGTCCTAATTAGGCAGTCTCCGCGGTTAGTGGCCCATTGATGATGGCCAAAGGGGTGGACATGAAAACCTGTCCCGTCCACCCGAGGCCATACCCAGGCCCTGGAAAGTTGTAGCAATAGCCAAATAATCGGCTTATAGGCAGTGTCTGTAGGCGAGAAAATTTAATGTGAAGATTCAATAGTCAGAATTCATTACATGTAATCGTATCACTAATAGTACAAGATCCGAATTAGGTAGACCTTTTCTCATAGGTTTTCCTAAGAAAATTAATATTTTATATAATATAATGTATAATGAAACAAAACGTGCTAGGGTTGCCAATGCTTGCTTGGAAAAAGATAGAGAACCGTACTTAGGCGGTTTATTTACATCTTTTACTATTGATTAGTGTTAAAATATTTGGGAACTCCATCAGGGTAATTATCAAAAAAAAATTATAAAATATTTTAAAATTAAATATAGCCTTGCGCAGGTAAAAACTATTAATTTTAAACAATACTAGGAGTTCCCGCGCGGCTTTGCTCGCCTGTACTTATTTGTATTTTTCCCCCGTTCCGTAATTCTTTTTCAAAAATATAAGTAGCCTAAATTACTCCTTATAACACCAGCTATCTGGCTCTGAAAGTTCCGTGGAAATCGGTCCACCGGTTCTGGAGATTAACCGAAACAAACAGACGGACAGACAGACAAATAGACAGACAAAAATTTATAAAACTAATTTTTACTCATAGGTATCGTGCAAATAACTGTGTGAACTTAAAAAAACCTATTATTTTAACATTACAAACAGACACTTCAATTTTATTTATTTGTATGGATGTATGGATAATTTTGGTGAAGGTCAATCTAAGTGGGATCTTAGACTATAATAAAAAAAAAACAAAATAGGTGACGTTTTTATTTTAAATTCAATTTACAAATATATCGTTCTCATTTGTTCTAAATATGAATTACAGAACAGCAGTGAGAAAATCCAATCAGAATTTATTGCTTTACAAAATTCTTTGGGAAAACAAATGTTGTGTCCTAAATACACACGTACCCGTAAACGGCTAATAAAACAACGGGTAGTCGCACAACAATCGCAGATGCAACGGTCGTCAGTTGCCGAGATGGAAGCAAATAAACGGACGAATACATTTTACGAGCACCACACGTGGCTTTAACGCAGTTTTTTATTGAACAAATAAGTGATGGTATTGTTTCGTATTTACAATTAACGATTTTACGTATTAATGTTTTAGGGCATACTGTTTTCGCAATTCTGAATATACATTGACCTATAAAACTGGTGTAGGTACATATAATAAATTAAATCTAGTGTACATGAAATGGTTTCATTATTTGGGCCTCTTTATATTCTGCGTTTGTAAATTTTCCCCGTTTTTGCACCATTTTTCATTGATGCTCCGCTCCTATTGGTCGTAGCGTGATGTTATATAACCTATAGCCTTCCTCGATAAATGGGCATCCAACACCAAAATATTTATTCAATTTGAACCAGTAGTTCCTGAGATTAGCGCGTTCAACCAAACAAATTCTTTAACTTTGTAATATTAGTAGATATAGATGTACATAATTATGTGATTAGTAACTACTATCCCTACGATCTACTTTTATCCGCGGCCCTATTCGGGGATTCTGCAATTCCATTCGGGGATTCTGCAACCCCATAGGGAGATTCTGCAACCCCATTCGGGGATTCTGCAACCCCATTCGGGGATTCTGCAATCCCATTCGGGGATTCTGCAACCCCATTCAGGGATTTTCTCATCACCAGCCAGCCACGGAAGGATCTCTTCGGAACACAGGAAACCTCAGCTAAAAGCTTCTCCATAGAACGTTTTTGCGCTGCCTTTATTCAACAACTCCTTGCCACTTTTTTCTATCTAGAGGAGAGAGGGTTTCATCACATTTAATTAGTTTCAGGGCAAATAACCTCTCATAAAATTTCAACCAGAATACTTTCTCAGATCATTAACTTTAAATATTGATTACGTATCGATTCAGTCAAATGATTCGAAAATCTGTTGCATAGAACCAATTCACAGTACTTATTAATCACTACATTTTAGAAAACAAAGTCCCCCGCCGCGTCTGTCTGTCTGTCTGTTCGCGATAAACTGAAAACTACTGCATGGATTTTCATGCGGTTTTCACCAATAGACAGAGTGATTTAGAAGAAAGTTTAGGTGTATAATTTGTTAACATTTTGGGTAAATTGGTTGTAACAGGATGATGATTGTTGAAGATGTCTCTACTTGCCGTGCGAAGCCGGGGCGGGTTGCTAGTTTTATTACAAAATACTACATAGATATAATATATAGCAAGTATATAATAGTCTAAGCAGTATTGTGAATCATTGAAGCTCACTGTTATTGCGAGGGTTAACCACTGGTTACCGCTTCCCACAAGGCCATTCCAAAAAACAGATTTTACTATTTATTACTTTTTTTTATTTAATCTAATGTCAATGTCATAGAATATTTATGTGCGAGTCTGATATAAATAAATGATAGTTTAGAAAAACTAAAACAAAGATCCACTATCCACCTCCTGGCTCCATCATCAGACCAACGTAACCACGTCCAATCCGTCGGACTCGTCAAAACAAATCAGATGAATCCAAACTCGAGGTGTTTACTAGTAGCCACTGAAGAGTTCCACTATCCACCTCCTGACTCCATCATCAGATCAGCTCCAAGATGCCAAATTATAGTATTGTCATCCGAACTACATACACATACAAAGTCTCATTTCGGTATAACAATTAGACAAATATTTGTTTACAAATCTAGGATAATGCTTAAACGATCTCGATCTCAGGAAACGAATTTATTTAAACCCAATCGATAAGAATCGATTTTTTTATAACAGTCATGCGTACTAGCACTGACTAACACCGACACCATGGTTGTATAGAAGTCAGTACAACCCTATTCGTCACTTCACTTTCCCAAACATGCTACTTTGCTATTGGTTAAAACTGTTCACCACATACGTAAACTTACACGCACACATACAAATACTATTGTTGTTGTACAAACACAGACGCGTTCAAAAAGAGAACGCTCATTTGAGCTCGTAATAAATAATCTCGAACGATCCGAACAAACGGCGAGTAAACGTGTAACGTAAACACGTGGAATGTACGCGGATTTGCACGGCCGTCAAACGTAAACGTAAACTTGCGTGCGAATTGCTTTCGTGAGTGGTCGTTTTAAGGTTATGAGTCAATTGTTTTAGGAGAATTTAGTAGATTTATTTTTTAAGTTTTATCTTTTGATAAAAAAAAATAACAGGGAACTATGAAACTAATAGGGAATGTTACAGGGATCGCTATGAGGGAAAGATGAAATTGCCATTTAATGAAAGGTAGTCTACCAACGTTATACAGCAACATTAGAACCGCAGCAGAATTGATCACCATCTGGGAATAATTTCATCGTATGTTCGAACACACAAATAAACCAACTAACATAAACTAGAGCGCATATTGCAACATTTCCTTTTTCAAAGTTAGAGAAAGCACTTCTTTTAGGAAACAAGGTGTTTGCAATCCAAAGCATTTTATGTGCGTTAAATATTTTTATGGCGTCTTCAAATAAGGAAGTTTTCCATTTGTCGAAATACATATTTTTGAAGTGACAACTTCTTTAGGCACTTTAGGTACTTTTGGAATGAGAAAAAAGCACTGAACTCACGTGACCGTCACGCTCAGATACATTTATACCGACGTGTGTGAAAACTTCTTAAGCAGCAGGAAAAGCGGTTGCCCCCGCTTAAAAACTCCCAACTCGTATTCAACTTATGTAGGGTTGTATTACCACTGTTGAGTAGGGTTGCCAACCTGCATTATAATGTAGGGCAATTCTTTTCAGTGACTAAGGGCATCGGAAACTGTTACCCTCTGTCTACTCTTTCAAGACTAAATCTTTTTTAATAAAATCTTTTTAACAAAAAAAATTAAACCGCCCAAAGAAGAAAGGAACTAAAAGGCGTCAATTAAACTTGTAGGAGTTTAGTTAGGCTAAACTAAACTCCTACACTCCTAAAACTATTTGTATGTGGAATAACTTTAAAAAGGATGTACCTAAAACACAAAGATATTGGTCTGTAAAAAACATTACAAGCACTCTTCCAATTTAGTTTAAAGTATCCAAATGCGTTCACTAATTCGCAGTTATTCGCAGTACATCGGTACGGACGCGGCGGTACTTCGTTATTTTCGGCTGCACTCCCGTTCACTGGAATTTCATTTCGGCCCCCGCTGCGAGCCGGCACCACAAAGAAAAATACATGGTTTTGTAACATGTTGATTTGTTATAAGGCTATGAAAGAACTCTTAATGGAGGTAGTTTTATTTTGTAATATAACCTAATGAAAAGCCATAAGGTATATTTTAAAATATAAAAAGCAAGATGATGGATCTAAATAATAATAAAAGCTTGACACACCTCACACACGGCCGTCTAATCTAGGGTTGCCACCCGTACTATAATATATAGTTATTTTGATCAATTGTACTTCATATTATAGAACAACAATATAGTACGAAAAATACTATATTTTATTGCCAACTCTATCGGCATTTTAACTTAAAACTGGGAAACACTGGAACTGTTTGGAACGCATAACCTGTACTATGGTAACCAGACTACTGATAAACACACATATATTCCTAAATACATACATATTATAAATCAATTACATCCAGACACAACAAATGATCGTGCTCATCGAAATCGAACCCACGACCTCTGGCTCAGCAGTCAGGATCACTAACCACTCAGTACAGTCATCAAATCGAACGAATGTTCAAGGTGGAAAAGTGGAACATGAAGAATACTTCCAGCTTTAATAATAACTGGACACATCTCACACACGGCCGTCTGATCCAAAACTAGGCAGAGCCTGTACTATGGTAACAAGACTGCTGATAAACATACTTATATATTACTAAATACACACATATTATAGATAAATTACACCCAGACACAGAACAAATGATCATGCTCATCACACAATTATTTGTCCTGAGTGGGAATCGAACCCACGACCTCTGGCTCAATCAATGAAAACCTAACAGGTGTATAAAAGGATGCCTACGAACTTCGATCAAATATACGATAGATACACGTTCCCTAACAAAAATCGTGTCAAATACTGGCACCAGATCGTACTACGTAATTTACGTGTATGTAATGAATGTCTCTGTAAATATATATTGTAATAGTTTGATAAAAAAACTTCAATGTAAAGCGTAGGTTATTTATTACTTACCACAGCGCGTTAGAATCGTGGTACGTGTTCCACAAGCACTCTCGCGAGGGTTGAAAGTACAGACGGTGCGCCACTTTTCAAATTACTATTATTTTATTGTTTTTTTGTACTTCTAAAGTATATATATATTTTTCGCATTTTTTACTATACAACGCCACCGCGGGCGCCGTCTGGTAGCAAAACTGAGCTTACAACTGATTTAAGCACAGTTTAGTTGATGCCATGTTTTGAGTGCCGATCAAACATTTATAGTATAAACGAAGCCTACAAAGAAAACAAAAATACACCACACCACATATTATAAAACAAAGTCTGTTCTGTTCGCGATAAATTCAAACACTACTGAACGGATTTTCATGCGGTTTTCACCAATAGATAGAGCGATTCATGAGGAAGGTTTAGGTATATAATTTGTTAACGTTTTGTGTAAATTGATTGAAATATGATGATGATTGTTGAAGATGTCTCTGCTACCTGTTGCGAAGCCGGGGCGGGTTGCTAGTCCAAAATAAGTAATTAAATAAATCCTTCTTCCAGAAATGTTAAACGTATCAGGATAACAGTGTTGTATACTGGATCATTTTAGACGTTATGTAAACCCAAACTAAGAACATATTTACAAACTTTTGTGAGTCTTATGGGTTCCAAAACAGAGATAAACATTTTAAAAACACAGTTTTTTTTTGGACATACTTATAATATAAAGAAAAATCCAGACCAATGCAAATAGAGAAATTTAAGCTTATTTGCACTGAGCGAGAATCGAACTAGCAATCTCTCACATTACACTACCCCTGTGGCATATAGGTCGTCGTGTGTAAAATTTTGTAAGAATTTAAAAACAAATAAGTGAGGGATGTTTCTCAACTACGTAATTAAAAAAATGTGTATGTTAAATTATGTATTAAATAAATTCACTTTTCTACTAAACCCCGGCTAGTTTCGGCCCCAACAAAGGCCATTTTTATTTAACCCCCGACGCAAAAACGACGGGGTGTAGTAGACATAAGTTTGACGTGTCTGTGTGTGTGTGTATCTGTCTGTGGCATCGTAGCTCCCGAACGGATGAACCGATTTTGATTTTGTTTTGTTTGGTTGAAAGGTGAATTAGGCGGGAGTGTTCTTAGCTACGTTTTAATGAAAATCGGTTCAAGATGCCGCCGCCACAAAATGGCGGGTTACATATTTTTTTACAACTGCCCTCAATATGGGTATCAAATGAAATAGTAGTAGTAGTAGAATACTAGATACACTATGATAAATTTCAAATCCAAGATGGCCGTGCATACTATTTTTATTATTTTGTGTCGGGGTTTTTTTAAATTATTATTAAAGTGCGCAACGACCTGTTTCTTTTGTAACCTGAAACAAGTCAGGTTTCACCGAAACATGATTTTTACTCTTTCGGAATTAGCCCCTATTTTGTGGCAGTTCTGTCCTTAAATTAGAGGGATTACTTACTTAACGTTCAGTTATTGTCACCAATAGCGGAGAATCAATTACCTCCAAAGCCGACACTTAAACTGAAAATTATTACACAATGTTTTTCTACTGGAAAGTCTCCAAGAAGTTGATTTCTCGGTAACGAAGTAATAGGCAGACACAAAGCGTTCCATTAAAGTAACAAGCTGTCCAATTTACGAGCGGGCACCGAACCCCACACCTATTGGTGCGACGTATTAACTCGAATTATCTAATAATGAGTGCAACGAGCGACGCCCGCGCACTGCACTCCACCTATACTGCACAAATATATCTCAGTAGATTCACAGAAGTTAGACGTTTGCAATCGCGTAAAAAAATTAAACAATAACAATGTGTGATATTATGACATATCGGTAAAATTAAAGCGATATTACTAAGAAGGTTTAGGCTGTCAGTCACCAATCAAGGTTTATTCCTGTTAATTCAACAGCTAAAATTCAGAAAATGTATACCTAAAGCTTGTGAATTCTGAAATTGATGTGTAACTAAAATTGTTGGGCACGACCTTAAGATAAATTAAAATACAAAGTTTATGGAATTTCGTTTGCCATCCTGTAGATCGACCGTGGTCCCGATTCTATTGTACACTCGACTAAACTAAATTCATATGAAATCAACCTTGTCTTCTTCGCAACAAGATCTATTTGTTACTGGCATCTATTTCTCAGCGCCACTAAATTTCACTAAAACCTGTCAACGTATACTCAACTTTATTTTCACGCTGCGAGAGTCCCCATTTATTCAAATGCCGTATAATTGCCGTATAAAAACTTGTTCAAAACAAACCTACGAAGACGCTTACTAAAAACACAGAGAAAAATAGATGGCATTCAACCGATAGCGGCTCTCGCTGCGTGGTATTAAAGTTTATTTAAGCGTGTCAGATTTAGTCCACAAATAAATTGCTTATTTCGATAGCGACATATGTTACCTACTTGTTTAAATTTAAAATAAGACCTTGTTTCAAAGTGTACAAGGTTTACATTTTGTATGAAGAAAATTTAGTCAATTATAGTCAAGAGAGTAATAAAACAGAATTGACACCAGTGTTTTTCTTTTTAAGTTAAAAGTTCATTTCTTTAGATTCTAATAACAATTACTTAGTTTCCGGCGTTCAATTCCACAGATTCTTGTCTTCATATTGTTTTACTGTAATTAATCTGCACTGCGTCTTAGTTGCGTAGTTACAAAGCTGGGTGACGATACTGAGTACCTACTTGTGTGAGTAACTTGTGATTGTTAACTGAAAACAAGCTTTTGCTTTTTGGTTATTAGCGTTGGGGAAATAATTGGGAGATCTTACATACATATTACAGAGTAAACGCAAATTCAAATGAAGACTCTACTGTCATACATTCGGTATTAGGGAAATACAAAATCGTTTGACGTATTAGGGCTGGTGATATAAGACGTAAAACCACTTACGTATTTATTGTGTCGTACATACATGCGTGGGACTCGTTTCCAAGTGGTAACCGAGTAGGTTAGCACATTACAAAAGTTAAGTAATATTAGCCAGGACAGTCTTAGGATGGGTTACCATTCTTAACACGTTGAGACCCCTTTACCCCGGCACGTTAAGCCGTCCGTCCCAGTTGCCACACGAACATCTGTGGCATTAGTTACGGGTAGTTGGAGCCCTAAAAAGTTCGATAACCTGGTCTAACTACGGAATTTCGATATCGCCTAGTACTTGGGTTGTTATCTGATGGCAGTCGCTTCACGTTTAATCGAAGTTGGCCGTTTCGTACTGTAAGCCGACCCCAACTTAGTTGGGAAAAGGCGCGGAGGATGATGATGTACATTCATACATGCACTCACGCTTGTAACCTCGAAGGGGTAAGCAGAGGCGTACTCAACTACATTTTGCCAAATATAATTTGGCCCCACTCATGTAATAGGGGCCAAGCCTATTACAATCTACCGGTCACTTTGGGAAGTAAAGATGAAAAAATTGTGTGTATTTGCTAGCAGCTACTGAAGAGTTCCACATCCATCTAATGGCTCCATCATCAAATCACCTCCAATATACCAAATTATAGGATTGTCATTGTCAAAATAATGATATAATTAATGATGGTTAGTTGAAGGAAAAAAAATTAACAATGATCCTTTAAAAAGAAGTTCAACCGCCTGCAATGTCTTTTGCCTCAAAACTTAGTTGTGTAGTCTTAGGCTACAGCTTTATTTAATTGGTCTAAACCCACTCTGATCTATAAAATAACTAAAACATTAGCTGATGATTTCCTCATTAATCTCATCAATATATATGTACCAGATTGATAAAGGACTAGCTACAAGGTATTTTCTAAAACAATCGAAACGTTGAAATCGAATAATTTGGTAAGAAATTATAGCTAAACAAATCTAAAAAAATTGGAAGAATAGGAATAAAAACGTTTTCAAGACATACGCGTTATTGAAGTCAGTTAAAAGCTATTGTAAACAATACTATTGGAGAATGATTAAAATAGCATTATCTCAGTAAACACAAGAAACAAATGAAAAATAGAAACAAATATCAATAAAACAAATTATTCAGTATTCGAGTTACTTGCACTGATCAATGTTTACGAACTGAATTGCGCAGTATGTATCCCCTGTGACTTGTTTACAATTTACACTGAAAATAAGCCCACGTGTTAATCCACAATTTAACAAGAAAAACAAGAAGTAGTACTCACTCCCGGTTTTAAAGCTTCAAAGTAATATAATTACTTGTTGGAATAGCTGCTTCATCTACTATAATTACGATTATTGTCATTATTTTTTTTATAACAATTTCCTGCACTGACAGAAATTTCCCTTCTTGATTAACCGTAAACAAGTTGTTTAAAATAATTTTCACGTGCCTGTTGGTCTTGTGGTTAGTGATCCTGTTGAGCCAGAGGTTCCCACAACCTCTAGATCAGCAGTCAGGGTCACTAACCACTTCTATTACTACCCAAGACAAGTAATTGTGTGATGAACACGATCATTTCTGCTGTGTCTGGGTGTAATTTATCTATAATTTGTCGTGGGGCGAAATACCTTCGACCAAAAAGTGGTCCGATAATAACGATTCAGTTACGCAATTTTGCGATTTCAATATTTATTGTGTGAATTACCTACATAATTATTCGTCAGGTATCCCCGAAAACAAGCCAGTACAACCGTATATATCTTACTATAAAGGCGAAAGTTTGTGAGGATGGATGGATGGTTGTTCGTTACTCCTTCACGCAAAAACGGCTGAACGGATCTGGATGAAATTTGGCACAGAGATATATTATAGTCTGGAATAGCACACAGGCTACGTAAATTAGCCTAAGTTACTCCTAAAAACATCAGCCAATGTAAGTCCCGTGAAAATCGGTCCACCCACTCCGAAGATTAGCCCAAACAAACAGAAAGACAAAAAATTTAAACATAGATCTTATGGGATATGTACCGTGTAAACATGCATTTTGTTAATATGACATTGCAAAAAGACACTTCAATTTTATTTCTTTGTATAGGTATATATAAAATTTGTCATACTTATATTAATTACACATTTAAACGGTTAAGGCCTCTGATAATTTAGTTGTACTCAATTAATTTAACAGTGCAGTGATGCGTAGTGACATAGTGCAAGTGCGCAGTTGAAACATTATACTAGGAAGGTACTAAGTCCTGTTTTCAGTTTAAATTAAACTCGTAGATAACTTTTTATGTGTCATTGCTACTGCTTCAAAACATATTACTTAATCAACTTAATAAAAGGTCTTGTTAGTAATAATTATAAAGAATATTTTATTAGAATCATTGTCGGTGTGACGGAAAATATTTCATAAACAAAGAAATATTTGTGAACAAGTATAATTTACAGTTTGAGGAGTTTGTGGCTAAGTGGTAACCGAGTAGGTTAGCACATTATAAAGTTAAGTAATACTAGCCAGGTGAGTCTTAGGATGGGTGACTATTCTTAACACATTGAGACCCCGCCGTGCCTCGCCGTCGATCCCGGTTACCATACGAACATCTGTGGCATTCGTTACAGGTAGTTGGAGCCCTAAAAAGTCCGATAACCTGGTCTAACGACAGAATTTCGATTTCACCTAGTAAAATATCGAAATTCGGCCGTTTCTTAGTTAGACTGAAAGCCGATCCCAAAACTTAGTTGGGAAAAGGCACGGAGGATGGTGAATTTACAGTTTATTTTTAAAGGATTAATTCATGTTATTGATAGTGTAGTTTTATTAGCAAGCAGTCGTCAAAATTCCATGGTAGGGAGGATGCAACGTGGCAAAAGATTGGCAATGCATGGTACATATCAGTAGTAGTTCGAATGCTTGATGGCACGGAAAAACCGCCTAGCATCAGACAGTCTAAGGGTTTATATGCCAGTTTAGTTCTATTATATATAAAGTACTTCGAGTGATGATTGACGTCTCTGTCTAAAGTAAGCACGTTTGTTCCATGCAGGAGGGAGATCGATATATTTTTCTGCTGCATGATAATGTCAGAGGTTATAAACTGTTAATTTAAAGCATAAATACACTCACGGAAGTTTTTAGTGTAAGTTGTTCACTTTAATTATTTTTGAAATATTTTCTAATGAGTGACTCACGGAAGTTTTTAGTGTAAGTTGTTCACTTTAATTATTTTTGAAATATTTTCTAATGAGTGACCCTAGTGTGTGAATATTAATAGATTATACTAATTACCTAATTATCTCTATTTAAAAAACTTTAACCATTTTGTACTGGTCTGAAAAATGACCAACTTACACATAAACTAGATCTTTTGTTTACTATTAGACAGGCCTATTGATTAGTGATCCAGACTGCTGAGCCAGAGGTCGTGGGTTCGATTCCCATCCAGGACGAATAATTGTGTGTTATTATTATTAGTAGAGATGGGCTGGTGTTCGAATTTCGAATATAATTCATTAACTTTAAATGTTTTGTTTTATATGGTTGACCAGTATAACTTACGCTGTCATTGTATAGACTTGCCGTACCATGACAGGTTAACATATATATTGGGCCATTGTAGCTATTTGTAGCCGTTTTTACATAATTTTAAATTCATGTATTAATAAAAAAAAATAGCTTTCTGCACTTCTTCTACATATAAACTTTAAGTTTTCTAAATTCACATTTCTCCGTCAGCGAAACGTACTGACCTGCCTATCTGATGGGTGGAATATCTACCTTATGTTACATAATATAGTTAACATATATGAACCTTCATATGACGTTAAACGCTAAGAGACCTACGTGCTAGATGCACGGCTACGTGAATATCGCCTGTACGTGAATATGTCGGTCCGTCGAACAGTAATATGACAAGGAATGCTGCAGTACTGCGCTAGCACTCTTTAAATTACTATAAAAGGTACAATTTTACTCTTCAATAATTTTTGTTATGTATGACAAGTTTAAAAGGAAACTTGAGATAATCATGGCATTGTTATATCCGTAGATAGCTTAGTAAACGTTGAGTTAAACTTGTTTTTAAACCCTGACGCAAAGGTGTGTTCTAAGGTTTATAATTATATATCTGTGGTTATGTGTGTAGCATCTTAATTCCTGAACGGATGGCCTGGTTTTAATTTAGTTTATGTCTGTTTGTAACTCGATCAAGAGTGTTTTTATTCAAGAAAATGTTTTCACCTGTTGTAATTGTTCAAGTTGACAACTCCTACCGGTCTGATCGATTTGTCATTTAGTATGTTTTAATAAAACAATAATAGTACGGAAACATGATATCCTTGACTTGATTTTACATCAGTTGGGTATCAAAATATTTCCCAACTTGAGCAGAGGCATCGTGTTTAGGCTCTTTGGAATGACCTTAATGAATAGTTCTGTTTTCAGTGAGTGGTTCATAGATCATAGCTGTAATTATTAAAGTGTAAAATAATTTGTACCAAGATATCTCAGTCATATGGTGGCTGCCTACTTATTCTGCTTATACACATAAAAAAGTGATTTTATTTTGAACCGACTTCAAAAAAAGTTCCACTATACCTATGTATATTTTATTTGCGTGTTCACCGATTACTGAAAGACGCCTAGACCAAATCGGTCTAGGCGGAAAATTCTTCTTTTGTTTGAAAGGGTATACTTTCCAAGTGGTCCCATGGTCATCAGGTCAGGATCTGATGATGGAATCCTGGAGAAATCGAAGGAACTTTTCAAATTTTATAGGCACACGAAGTGATTTGGATATTTTAAGGTGCATTGAAGTCGGTGATACTTTTTTTAAAAGATTATGTGTTTTTTTTTTCTTCTGATCGTGTCTTGTACTGTGTTCGGTACCCTTAAAATTTTTGTTTACTAGTTTTTCCCCTCGACTGCGCTCGCATTAAAATTTGCTTTCTATCACTAACAGTACTTTATTTCTAATTGAAACCTATGCCCTTTTCTGTATTCCTAACAACATGTGGGCAAAATTGCATAATGATTAGTTGAGTAGTTAAGGAGTGAAAGGGTAACAAACAAACAAACTCACATTGTTCACGTGGAAATGCTGGTTAAATCTATCTCACGGGAATCGTAAATTTTTCCAGGGTAAAAAGTAGCCTACGTGCTATTCCAGACTACAATAATCTCTGTGACTAATCCTTTCACCCGTTTTTGCGTGAAACAAACATTTATAAATCCATCCTCAGAAACTTTCGCCTTTATAATATAAGAAAGATTTTCCAATGCGGACCAATCGCAATGTATGTACGCACACGAAGGCTTTAGCAACATATCACTGATGTTGCAAGAGCCCATCATCAAAGGAGGAATTATCACAATTGGTATAAAAAAACTATACAATATATTCTGGCGTTTAAAAACATATGAAAACCCTTACCGTCTACGCAGGCTTTAACATTAATTAATTCCAGAAGATGGTGCTATACATTACGTGTTAAGAAAGGAAACGTTTCTATCAATACGAAAGCTAACAAAGCTGCGCACACATAATTTTACTTAAAGCAAATCTTGGTGCCTCTCCAATTAATTCAACAGTACAAACACAATAAATACTGTTCAACCAATACTGTGAGCACTGTGTAATTGTCGCGTTATAGTGTAAATAAGGGGAAAGACTGGCGTCAATGTTTCTACCCTCTAGTTTTAATTCCATACGTAATGTTGCTAACTGAAATGATTATGTAGGTATAGAGTTTGATTCTTCTAGAACTCAAACAATCAATTTCAAAAAATGAAGTGTGAAAGATATCAGGGGAGAGTCATACCCTTTCACTCCTTAATTACTCAACCAATCATTATGCAATTTTGCCCACATGTTGTTAGGGATACAGAAAAGGGCATAGGATTCATTCAGAAATAAAATACTGTTAGTGATAGAATGCAAATTTTAACGCGAGCGCAGCCGAGGGGAAAAACTATTAAAAAATAATTTGAAGGGTACCAAACACAGAGTACAAGACAGGCTCAGAAGTAATTGACAAACAGAAAAGTATAAAAAAAGAAAAACAAAAAAATATCTTTAAAGAAATAAAAAGAAAAAAAAAAAAAAAAAGTGGTGTAAAAGAGACAGAAAGTACTAAGTAAATTTTCAAGAGATCATGGAAAAGTCGCCTTTGTCCTTAGCAAGCCATCGTTGTTATGGTTTGCATGTAGGTATATAATATATAAGGCATGTATATAGCGCGGTGAAGAATTTGTTAATTCAAAATAGTTGATATTTGTGCTGATACATGGCCATGAGTGTATTCTAGTCATGTGGTGTTGCCATATTGAGTGAGAACAAAACTAATAACAATAGTAGATACCAAAGCGGTGCTTAAAATCCAGATAAAGAGAGATGAGAACCTTAGAATTAAACTTTAAATAGTAATAGAAGAGAGTTAAATTAAAGTACTCCTAGTTTACGAATATTCATAGCCACATCAATCTCAATAAGAATATTTATTAAGGACTAGTAGACAACTAGTTTCGGACCCGAAGACTTTAACAAGGGGTGCAGCGACCTTCGGCGTCGGAGTCAGGCGTCTAGCATCACCGAAATATGCGCGTGAGTAAAACCGTATGTCCTTAATAAATATGAATACCACTCAATAAGAATAGTCACAAAACAATAACACATTACGTAGGCGTGCAATATTTCAACCGTGACGTTAGAGATCGACCAATTCATTTAAAATACGCTTCTTGGAAACGTTAATCGCGTGTCATTGTGCAAGCGAGAGGGACAAAAAGAAAGAGAGGCAGGAAAAATTTGCAATCATTTGTCCATCAAGCACAATGGACACCGTTACCTGTTATAATGCAGAATGCTAAATAATTACACATTCGTATACAAATGTCCGTAATATACGGTACTGTATTGAAAATGACATACTTTTGAGATCGTTGCACTGTGGTAAATGGTGGAAAATTTTTACCTTTTTTTGTTGATCGATGCAACGGTATGATTTCGGTACAGAGATGTGTCTGTGTGTGACTGACATTTGCTGTGTTACATCTTTGTTTGCATTGAATGCAGATCACTGTTGGGAGGAAAGACTATTCTGGAATTTGACTTGACACATCTGCACTGCTGAATCAGCCTCACAGAGATCACAGCATTGCCAGTAATTAATAGTAGTCCTATTAGCCGTTGGTCGGGGCTGGTCCTCTCCGGACTGCTATTACTAAAATATAGTAGTAATTTGCGTGACTTTTTATATTTTATTTCCGCTTTTACATTCCGTTAATGTTATCCATAATGTTACGTTAATTGTCCTCACATTTTATTTCCGCTTATAAGTAATGTAACCAGAAAATTGTAAAAAATATGTTGGAAAAGTGTGTCCTTGGAATTTCTTGTCTGTACTTCTCCATAGGATCAACGTATCGGAACAGGCAACTAACTTCACGACTGTCCTATTCTGACTGACTGGTACTCCTGACAATTCAAAAATGCCTTTGATTGGTTTAATTGGAATAAATGATTTTGATTTTGATTAATGAGAGAAAAGTTTAAAGGTAACTAACGGTACTTCATTATTGAGTTTACTGAAAAACTACACTGAAAGGCAAAATGAATACAAGCTAGACATATTAGTCGTATTACCTGCAACCTCTAGCTCAGTCTCCAGAAATTGTAAATCACAGAACCTATGTCTGATACGGCTCGTGAGAGCCAAGATCAAAATATATATCAAAGGACCAAGATCTCCATATCAAAAAGTAACTAAGACCATGTTTAGAAATAATACTTTACGACCCTAAGAAAAAAATTCAAAGATGTGAATAAGTCCGCTATATCTAAACGTTGGATCAATTTTCTAGCAGATCAGCCTGTCTCCAATAAAAAATTTACTTGAATCTAACTTCATTACTGTTTCAATGAGGTGTGTGGTTTTGGCCGGAAATACGAAAAGATTTTGAGTTGTCATTCGTGGATGTAGATTCTGCTTAATACCCACGAGTAGAAAACAATAACTCAACTCAACTCTATTAATCTCCTAGCCGATGAGTACATTTATTCTCGAGTATCAGAACTAGAAATAAGCATTACGTTGCATCTGTAACGCACGCAAAGGAACAAACTTTTAGGAAAAAAGGTCAATATCAGTTTTAATAGAGGTATCTAAGAACACAGAGTGCATTGACCGAACGTTACTTGAAATATGCGGAAGCCATACCTATTGGTAAATAGACAGACGCTGTAAAAGCTAATTTGTTCACGGTTGGACAACTTACGAAAAGTAAAGTACAGGATTCTGATGACGAGCAATATAATCAATTTAAAAAATTGTGTTAGAAGTGATTAGCAATTACGCATATCACTGTTAGTAATACCGTTACAAATAAAATTGAAAATTCATGGCAAATTATTATGATTTGGGAGTTCCCTCCTGGACGTTCTTACAGGACCACCCTGAGACGTCCCACTAGGACTTCTCGTTATACCGAGCATGTCTGGATGTAACAAAGAATCTGAAGAAAACCGTGTGTTTGTAAACACGGACTAAGATGATTCTGAGCTGTGATCAATAAAACAACAAAGCAAGAAAGAGAACACGACATTTAGACAGGCCTGTTATTCTAGAGTCTAGTCCATGACTGCTGAACAAAAGGTGGGGGTTAGATTCCCCCGCAGGATAAATAATTTTATGATGAGTACGATAATTTGTTCTGTTTCTGGGTGTAATTTATCTTTAACATGTAAAATGTATGTTTTTCAGCAGTCTGGTTATCATAGTACTCTGCCTCTGCCTGCTTTGGAATCAGACGGCCGTGTAAATGCAAATATATAGATTATATAACCTTTTTATTTTATATAATAATGTTTTTTTTATTTTCAACAATATTTCTGTAATCCCCTGTCTTTTTGCTAGCTTTTTTGAACAGTTTCAAAATATGCCTGCAATAACTGATATCTTTTCCCTTTCATTTTGGCCAGGAGCCCATCGCACACGATATCCTAGTTTAAGTTCTTAACTTCCACAATTTTTTTGATTAAAACATGCATACCTTTTGTAAATTTTTTGTGGGAATTCAATAAACAAATAAACCAGTATCCAAATTGATTTATTACAGTTAACTTATATCTAAAATCTATTGAAAATATTTCTGAAAAACTAAAACTGTTTTCTTTTTCAGATGATTTGTACACGAAGACTGCAGTTCAACTTGTCTACCGACTCAATGAGTTGCGTTTCGATTGACTTCAATGCTGAGTGCGATATTTTATACTGCGAGGTCTCGTCTATACGTAGTCATAATATTACTACATATAGACGACCACGTATAACGTAAGGAGATTAGCCCGTTTATAAATATGAAAATAAACAAACAAATACTTTATCTTTATAATGTTAGAATTGATTACAGCTGCTACTGGCCTAGTATTTACTTATCATCGGACGAATCGTACACCTTTTATCCTTATTGTCGTATCAAAATATTAATCCTTATACTGATCGCTCAATGTAATAAGGTCATATCTTCTCAATTTTTCGGAATTGATATGAATATTGATACGTAATGATAAGCATAACCGTATTTTTTAGAATGCAGTCAGGCTTCTGACCTTTTGTATCACCACGATGATTCAATTTACTCTGAACAAGTTATCACAGCGCTGTATTGTTTCGGAGAAACCACAAGGTACACTTGTGTGAAGCGATAATAAATATTGTTTACATTCTGTTGCGGTTTTTCTAATGAACTTTATTGTGCATTTTTGTATTGATCTGTTCCTGTTTACATTTCAGGACTAATTAATATTTTAAACTAATAGGAGTTGGTGGGTTTACTTATACATAAATGCATAGCTGATCTGATCATACATAAGTTATAAACAACGTAGGATTACTACATTTCTTACTAGCATTTTTGTCTGTTTACTCGTTAATCTACCTTTTATGCCACTAAGATTTCAAATTAGTTTATGGTCTGAAGGAAAGCGCCGTGGCAAGGATGATAACAACACATTACGATTACATTAATTTTTTATCCTTTTATTCTTGCCCTGAAATATGACGATTTTTATTTATTTAACGCTAGCTTTCTAGCTTTCGCACGCGGTTTTGCTAGCGTAAACGTTATTTTTTAACTGCCGAGAACAGTATTTTTTGTTGGATAAAAAGTACCCTATGTCCTTATATGTACCCCTGATAACATGTTTGAAAAATTTCATGATCATTGTTTGATGCGTTAAGGCGTGAAGAAACAAACAGATTCACTTTCACATTTATAATTTAACTAGCTACCTGGCCATTGCTGTGGCTAAGTAACTTGCAATGAAAAATATTGTGAATATAAATTGAGATAAATACTATCCCATCTCTCAAGTTGGACCAAACTGTACACGTACACATTGAGCCAAATTTCATTAAAATGGGTTTATTAGTTTAGGAGTTCATCGCGAACAAACAACGTGACACGAAATTTTTATATTTAAAGATAGTTAGGATATCTCATTAAAGAAAACGTGGAATGATCTCGCACCATTTTTGTCTACATATTTTGTTCTTTCAAAACATATTATTGCATGTACCTATCTCCCTGTACCTACATATTTTCCGTGACATACATACGTGTATTATTCCGTGGCAAATACTCGTCCCAATTTAAAGCCAGATCCGTTTTATGCAAACAAATGCTTTTACGGATCTTAATGCGGTTTCTTTAACATTCTACATTTCCTGACGTTTCGAACCCTTTTCAAGGGTTCACGGTCGCTAGGGGTTTGCGGTGTTAACGTCCTAATATATTATGGTCTCAGTTAAATATAATTGTTCAGAATCGCTGACTAAAATAAGATGAAGGCGGCTTTTATTTCGGTATATACTGGCCAGCTCATGGTTACCTCTCCATTACAAAGTTATTATATATAGTAATACCTTTTCACCAAGGCTTCGCAAGCTTGCAAGGGACTTGACAAGCGTCTTGACAAGCGGGACGACTGTCTAAAAAATATTTTTCGTTTCCTCGCAGATAGTACCGTCACCGTAGATTCTCAACTTAACTGGAAACCAGAAATGGCACCATCATCATCATCTATCTCTTCCGCATGTTATGCGTTAAGGAGTCTTAGAGATAAAATTAAGCAACTATGAAACTAGGTTAAGGTACAACATAAGGTATTGGGGAAACAGTTATGACTATAAAATGCAAAGAGCCTTTGTCATACAAAAACTGGCCATAAGGACTATTGTTCGAATATCACAACGTGAATCTTGCAAGGACCACTTCAAGAATTTATGTATTTAATTAATTTAATGGGTTAGAAGTTTTCTGTCTAAATATATACAGTAAAAATAAGACAAGCTAAAACCATTACAGCCTTTAAAAATTTGGTCAAGCAACACTATCTATCTCTGTAATATCATTTTTTTAACACTTTCGAAAATACTACGAGCATGTAATATCTACTAACTAGCTATATATATGTATATATCTATATGTGTAAATTATTGTCTGTATATTTAATAGTACGCCATCAATTAGTATATTTTTATTTAATATTTCTGTAATTATTTCCATCTAAAAGTTGTCTGGTAGAGATCGCTATTAGCGATAAGACCACCCATTGTACTCTAATATTTTATATGAGATCTATTTCCACTGTATTTTATTAATGGTATACAATAAAGAATATTTTATCTATCTATCCATATTAATTTTATTAAGCAACTTCGACTACATACATACGTGACGAGACAGAAAACAAAAAGGAAGTTAAAGGCGGAATGCAGCGAATAACTGTAAGAAATTAAGTAGTGCCATGTATTAATCAATGCAGTTATTTAACAGATTATCTGCTTATTTAAAGGAGATTGTATTTAACACAAAAATGTTTAAATCTCAATTAAAAGGATTATTGTTGGACAAATGTCTATATTGTATAGCAGATCTGTAAGGCCAATGACGAGAAGTTCCCGAATGGTTGTCAGGCGAAGAATGAAATTGATACAACCTGAAATTTGTAATATTGCAAATGTTTTTTTTTCTGACATTTAGGTACATTTAATTATTTTATTATTGTAATTATATCTATTATAATTATAATTATATATTATTCGTTTGATAAACCGAAGGAGGTTCTCAAGTCCACTCGTATATTTTTATTATAACAATTGTGTTCATTTATAATTATGTGTAATTTAAGTCTTGCCTAAAATCTTAGATTGTTGTAATGTGTTTATATCAAACACAATGTAAATCATAATAAAACAAATCAAATTTCATAATAATAATATGAGATCAACCTTACAGTAAAACTTGTTCAATAATATAATAATCCAATTGATTCATCCACGATGTAGATATCGCTTAGCGTATATCGAAAAAAAAATCGGTCTAATAGAATAAAAAACTTTTCTCTGAACCGCGACGTCCAACCAGTTGATGATTACACCTATTATCAAAATTATAGCTTACAGGTCAGTAAATCTGATAAAGAAAGTTTCAAATTCTCTTTCTGTTTTTACAAAGTATAAACATACTTACTTGAGAACTAAGAACAGGGTTGAGAGCTGAAAAAGGACAAATATACGTAAGCAAAACTTGGCAAGAAACTCATGGCCACTGCTTATAAATTTCCCAAGACATAATTAGCTTAAATATGTAAATGCATCATCTAATAAGTACACAAATCTCTCTTTTAATCATATCAAAAATTCATTTACAGTGTGATAGTAACATGTTTTCATTATTAGATTACAACCACTCCAACACTGAAATTTCTTTGACGATGTAACAGTATTATACTAAATAATTTTGATGTAAAACTTGCTTGCAGGAGTGTCCAGGACTGCTCGGTCGGAATCCAAGCTAATGCGCCGTCGGTTCATGCTACATTTTGGCAAACTTTCAACTGTCACACGCATCGTGCGCGCTGACTGTAGCAAAACCAGTGTGCAGTGCTAGATATAATATTGTGTAATAGTTTTTATATGCATAGGTAATAAGACTGGTGTCATTAGTAATTAAACCATTAGATAATTTATTGGCTCAACGTATGGTAGATGTTAGTATTAAAACTATAAAAGTTAGAAATCACTTAAACACATGTAATCATTGCTGTTACGTCCAAAATAAAATCCATAAAAACTGAACAAGTAATGGAGTCTCGAGGGCGAGGTTTTAAATAATGCACCACAGACTTTGTTAATCGCGCCGTACCTTGAAAGGGTTGGTGTCGCTCTCAATTTTGACAACAAAAATGCCTTTTTATAAGGCTGCATGTAACGAAACCATATCGCAAGTCACGTTTTAGGTACAACGCCATCTCTCGAATTAAGTGACCATTAATTGCGGTATAGTTCCGTCACCGCAAATCTTAAATGCAATTTGGACACCAACTTGAAAAGTTTTCAAAGGTAATATATGAGTTTTCTTAATAACGGAATGAAAAATTCCAAAATAAAAAAAATACGATTTAAACGTTACACATTCCATCTGCTATGATGAGAAACGAATACCTGGAAATTCAAACAGTCATAACTTGTATACGAATTTTTTTTTTTAATTATGTTTGTACCTGCATGCTTGAGTTTCAGTGATTTAAGTAAATGTTCTATTGTCATATAAACCCTGCATATTAAGCATCTCTTTCCAAAGGTGTCGTAAAATATTGACCGGGGTAAACTAAAAAACACGATTAACAGCACACACGTGATGTTTTCCAAAGCTTTAGTGTCAATGTGATATGAGTAATATAGTACCAACTATATTTTATTTATATCTTTTTTTAATATAAACGAAAAAACTATATTTTATTTATATCTTTTTTTAATATAAGGAAAAGCCTAAGTGACTTGGTTTAAATGTAAAAAAGATTTAACCTGCTACATCCTTCTCTGCACCACCCAAAGTTTGACTGGTAGATAATGCCACTTGGCATTACCTACCAGTCAAGTTATTATTAAGTTAAATGGCAGGAAGTATTCAATAAATAATAAAAAAATTAACTTTCACATTTATAATAATTCATGTCTATATGTACCTGCGAGAAAATTTTGTATAAAATAGTTTTGAAAACCCATAAATTTATTGAAAAGTAGCTCTCGCACTAACTTCCAGTGGACGCCTCACCCGAAACGCGTTGCAAAGGAATTCCTATTCTGTACGGCTCATATTAATCTCTTTCACATTTCCACGCGAAGTCCGCCATTATTGCCAAACGTACCGTCTAATAGTTGGAATTGTTCAGTTTTAATTAATACGTCATGGACCGTGATTTTAGCTGTGGAGCATGGACTGAATGTCTTTATTATATTCGTCGAATGAAGAAGTTATGATAAATGCTAGCCGCATTTTGCCACTGAAGTTCTTAATAAGGCTCAATAGAGACTCATAGATAAAAGATTTTAATAAAGAATTTTTCAGAGCATATGCTAAGCTATAACACATATATATCATTTGAAAACTATTTGTCAATTGTGCCAACAGGTTTTCATGCGTGAAAATCTTCATTATTTCTTTGTAACGACTAACTCTGCCAACATTTTTGGGAATGCTTTCAAATTTATGATTATCTAGCAGGTGGGTTTTTATGCACAACAGGGACATTAACAAATTTTCCGAACAGCTTTTATTTTATAGCTCGCCAAATAAAACAAAATTATAAAAAATAATTGAAAAGTAAAAATCAAAAAATTAAAGTTACTCTTAAAAGTTCCCGTTAAAAAACTCTCAAATAAGTTTAATTTTGTTACTAACTAATAAACTGAATAAACCGATAAACTGCTCCATAGATTAGTGTAAGTATATACGTAGGTTATTATTATGATACCAACTGACAGCTGTCAGCTTGTTCATCGGTTAATGACGTAATAGATCTGGTTAGTGTTTGTGTTTATTAATCATTTTTATAGTTTTTTTAATGGAAAAACGTGGTTTTAGGTTTTAAAACATAGCAATTAATAATTTAGTTGCAACGTAACATAAATTCGTGATTAGTGTCAATGTTATATTGTATAACCCCAAATTATGTAGAAGCACAAATAGACATTTCCAAATGTTGTAAATTAGAATATAGATTATGATAAAGAAAGCGCTTATTTTAATTAATTAAAGAGGGTTTTTTAATTCTTACAAAGCGTAGACAGTAAATTAAACGCATTGTTTCGACCACAGACAAGAAAGTATTAAGTGTAGAGGAAGAGTATGAGAGTAGAGGAACGAAGAAAGTATCGATGGATTCAGCAAAGATGATAGGAGTCGGAGAAGAGTGAATACGAAAACAAGATTGGGCTGACCCCAAGTAGTTAAGGATGATGATGACAGATACTTCTTTTCTGTGAATTTTCAATTTAAAAAAAAGATGCAGCAGGCAATTAAAAAAAAGATGAAAAAAAAAAATAGATGCAATTAACTTTTAAACTTTCGCGTTCCATGATATAATTATGTACTTATA
The DNA here is from genome assembly GCA_963859945.1 of Euplagia quadripunctaria. Taxonomy (NCBI): domain Eukaryota; kingdom Metazoa; phylum Arthropoda; class Insecta; order Lepidoptera; family Erebidae; genus Euplagia; species Euplagia quadripunctaria. The sequence goes on from OY982575.1 coordinate 20,547,786, forward strand.
CGGGAATTAACGCGATCACGAAAAGGTATTACATACCTCTGAATTGCCTGACGTTTCGACCAGGTTGCACTGGCCGTGGTCACAGGCTGACTCTGCCTGTGACCACGGCCACGGTGATCGCGTTAATTCCCGTATAAGTACATAACTATAGATGCAATTAGTAGGCATCATCAAATTCAAATTCATAATTTATAAAACTAAAAGTAATTAAAATTATGAGCATGATCATTTGTTCTGTGTCTGGGTGTAATTTATCGAAAATATGCATGTATTTAGAAATATATAAGTATGTTTATCAGCAGTCTGGTTCCCGTAGTACAGGCTCTGCCTAGTTTATGTGAAATTATTATTATTATTATTGTAAAAAATTCTAAACTACAAATAACATCTGTATAGTCATTACAAATAACCAACCTATAGACCTTAGTAAGACTGCGGTCTTGAAGTACACGAACTGATAATGGCCACGGTAGACTACGATCTACATACATTGAGATCAACTTTTACACAATAAATACTTATAAATAGCGTTTAATAATCCTTAATATTGCCAGCTACAGCGATTACTAATTCGACAAACGTCAAAAAGGAAGAGTGCACATTAATCTCATACAACCTTGGCGCACGTTTACATTATAATCCAGAAATACATACACTTCCTTTTGATGTAGGTAAATGTATTCAGTTTTGCGTATTGTGTATGTGACGAGAGAAATTAGTTTATCACTTATGCTTACTGTCTCTATACACCCTCTTGATGTAGGCATATATATTTAATTCTGTAATACTACGAATTCTCTTACTCTTAGTATAAATCTGAATCAGTTGATTTTTAGGTTTGAGAAAAAAATATCAAATCACTTAGTAAATGGTTCATGCCCTTTGAATTGTTACACTGGCTGTTTGGATTCAGTCAGATGGTGAAACCTGGTCGAAACATAGCTAATTCAAAGGTATGTAATACTTATTATGTGATCGCGTTAATTTTCGTACGCATTCATTATTATAAATCATTGAACGGGAATGTTCTAAAGTAACACTTACTAAATGCCACTCAATAGACAGACGAGCTAGAAATACTGAACTGATTGCTGTTTGATTCGACAAGAAATCGAATCAAATAATATTGACTGTGTAAGTCGATGTAGAAATCTTTTATATATCTGTTAAACTTTTTGATAAGAATTTGGGAGAATTAATTAATTTTGTGAAAACTAATCCTTCATTCCTAACACAATATTCCATAGAAACCTCTGAAGGTCGACTGCGAATGATAACACCTCTATTAAAGAAGTTGCCTACATTAAAGAATCAGTGGGTTAGACAGGACTTAGCTTATTCTTAACTTGGGACTAAATATTATAATTCACTATGATTGATATTCAATGAATATCTATGATTCAACCATGGTGCCTTATTTACCTCTATTGATTAAATACATTTATATATTTGTTAAAGTAGATTAGACGAAATATATTAAATTATAAATCGAATTAATACATTATGGAAAACCCTTCGTAATAATTGTAATGATAACGGAATACATTTCAAAACCTATTTACTTGCCCAGTGGATGATTTCAAATTACAACTTTGAAGACTTATGTAAGAAGGTCACTGCGACTTTTGTAAGAATATTAACTTCTTATTTGGTAATAACATGTATGCTCTCTCACTCATTTACTCTCACGATTCGTGAAGCTATCCTAGGCTATTAGCATTATAAAGGCTGACAAGGGAGCATGGATCTATATGAATAGATAGCATGAATAGTATTTAGTTACCGTGGTTTTAGGGAATGTAAAGTATGAGCTGTTGGTACTGAGAAAAAGACTTCTTTAAGACTTGGTGTTTTAAAATAATTTAAATAACATAATGGTAACGGAAATGAACACGATAGTACATAAAAAATCTCATTAAGTATCATGGAATGACAAAGTTTTTGAGTAAAAAAAATCAGATTATGAAAGTATTTCCTTCTAAATATTTAACTATAGGTAACGGGTAAGTTGTACAAGGCATCGATTCAAGCAATGATAATAATAAAATTGAACACAAAGTAGAAGAAAAGTGAAATGTAGAAGCACTAACATCTAAATAAATTCACATGATGTGTGGGAAGTACGTTGTCGGCTAAAAATAGCCCACCCCAGCACTTCCTGCGGTTGTTGCAAAGGCGATTAATGGAATATGTCAGCAGAATTGCTATTCCGCTGTAGAAATACACAATTTAGCACTGCTAAGTATAGAAGCAAAGTGTACATTCTTAACGAACGTCAGATTGACTAAGCGGCTGAATAACAAGTAAGTAAGTATGTAATTTGAACGATTATGTTTTAAAGAACTCGCTTACAGTAATTTAGATAGAAAAGAATTCAAACTTTAAGCTACTTGAGACCCATCCTGGTTTGGTCAAATTTCCTAATTCACATAATTTAGGTAGAGATCTCATGAGAGGCTCTGTAATTTCTAATGTTATGTAATATGGTGTCTAATGATGGTAGCTTTTTACGTCACATTATAATGTGTAAATAAATCACACGATGTTTTTTTCCGATACTTAGTGAAATAACTTGAAAAGGCTGTTAGGGATGAGAATCTTGTTCTTACTATTTCACTTCAAAGTACAATGAAATTATGAAATCTATCCTAATAATCCCACTAATATTATAAATGTGAAAGTTTAGATGGATGGATGGACGGATGGATGGATGGATGTTTGTTCTCTTTCACGCCAAAACTACTGAACCGATTGCGATGAAACTTGGGGTGTAGATAGCTGGAGACCTGGATTAACATATATCCTACTTTTTATCCCGATATTCTAACGGGATCGGGACTTACGCGGGTGAAACCGCGGGGCGCTGCTAGTATTATATATGTGAAAGTTTTGAATGGATGAATGGATGGACGTTTGTTACTCTTTCATGCAAAAACCACTGAACCGATTGCAATGAAACTTGGTATGCAGATAGCTAGAGACCTGTATTAACGCATAGGCTACTTTTTATCTCGATATTTCCATGGGATCGGGACTTACGCGGGTGAAACCGCGGGGCGCTGCTAGTATTATGAAGCTGAAGAATTTTTTTTGTTTAATTGTTGATTTGTTTAAACACCCTAATCTCTGGAACTATCAGTCAGATTTGAATAATTATTTTTGTATGGTATAGGGTATTCATTGTGGAAGGTTATATGCTATGTAACATCACATACGACCCTTAGGAGCGAAGCAGTGGCCACAAAAGCAGGTAAAACTGAGGGGGACGGCTAGTAGTTAATATAATAATAATAACTCTACACATCTCACACATGGCTGTCTGGTCCCAAGCTAGGCTGACCCTGTACTATGGTAACCAGACTGCTAATAAACATACTTATATATTTCTAAATACACACATAGTATAGATAAATGACACCCAGATACAACAAATTATCGTGCTCATCACACAATTATTTGTCCTGGGTGGGAATCGAACTCACGACCTCTGGCTTAACAGTCAGGGTCACTAATCACTAGACCAACAGGCCAGACGATACAATAGTCTTTATTCTTTCTATTTCGTCAGAGTATCAAAATGGTACAAGTACCAGTTATTTCTTGTGAGTTACAGTAAACGTGTACCTTTCAAGTGAAAATCGATCATTGACACACTGATGACAGATTCACTGATCTTGAGGACAGTGACAGAACTAATGTAACCTAAAGATTAAAATATCACCGGAAAACGATAATGTGATTGACACAGTATCTTGTAATTATGTATTATCGTGCCTTGTAAGTATGTATTATCCGTGTTTAGAACTCATTTTACAAGGTACGCTTAGTTATGGTCTAGGAAGCACAGTATAATACGTATCATAATATTATTATTATCTTAAGGAAAGTGAGATATCTTTAACAACATCCACGTACACGTTTACCTGTCTTATTCTCATATTTTACATATATTTCGCACGGGTAGCAGAGACATCTTCAACAATCATCAATTTATTTCAATCAATTTACACAAAATCTTAACAAATTATACACCCTAAACCTTCTTCATGAATCACTCTGTCTATTATTAAAAACCGCTTGAAAATCGTAGTTTTTCAGTTTATTGCGAACAGACAGACAGACGCGGCGGGGGTCTTTGTTTTATAATATGTAATGATTTTTCTCAGTCATCACAAGATATTTACATATATATGTACCTAAGCACCCAGCTGATTTCGTCAAATTCCCAAAGTCCTCGTTAAAACCCCCCTGGCCTTCACCGAATGCTTTTACCCCTCAACCCTGACCAGGTCACCAACCCTTATCCAATAATACCCGAGGTCGTTTCACTTGCGATCATTTACGTCGTAAACGCTAATAAGCCGATCTTTTTTTTGTTTCGTCTGCCTTGTATCCTGTGCGAGCTATCCATCAATTTGTCTGTCTGTGTGCTCGGATAATTATGTTAGCGTCATGGGTGCAGCTTTTTATACTAAAACGTTTAACAACTTTTAGAAATAAGTATAATATTTATTAACAGGTTAAAATCATTCGACATAATTCTATTTCAGGAAATGAGGAGAGAAAAAGTGATAAAAAAAGACAAAAGTAACCCTTTTCAAATAAAGGGTGAAAATTATGTCTACACAAAAATAAGATAATATTAATTATTTGTATAAACACGTGTTCACATACATGAGAATGCAAGGTATTAAAAATTAATTCTGGTTAAATCGTGTTTAGCCGTTTCTATATAAGAATAAAAATAAATATTAAAAAAAAATACTTATGTTATAATATTTGAATGTTTTTATATTATAAACATAATGTGGTAGCTTTAGATCCGTATCGGTAAGTCTCCCAGGTGGTTCTGCCCTATGGAACCTTCAGGCGAAAGCCCTTGCGTCATTATGCCTATGACGCAAGCAGACACTAAAGCGGGGCTTGAGATCCGCGCCTCGTGAAACCGAGGTGCAACGGTTCAAGTTTTGCCAGGTCCTAATGGCTAAATGGAAGTACGACTGGAGCGACCAACCGCAGGGCACGCTAGAATTGTGGTGATAAGACTCATCATGGAGGATTGGATAGAGAGGTGACATGGCAGTCTCTTACATACGTAAAAATAAAAAAAAAGATAAAAGTGAAGAACAGTTGTCATTTTTACTTACTTAATCGTTTATTAAATTTATTAATTTATACTGAAATGACTACACGACAGGCGTCAGTAACAATTTATTGCAAATGGTTAATTACCGAGTAATTGACATCTATATTTTTTACGACCCCCCTGGGGTAACATTACACGCAATAGAGCAGTAAATTGCATAACACAATAGTTACGATTACACAAAAAAAGTTACACAGAAAGAAAAACAGAAAAAAGATGACAGAAAAACAGTTACTTTATCTTTGCCAGTTGTATGGAATTCAATTTGCTGCCATGACTATTATAATTGTAAGTACAGTAATTTTGCAATTGAATCATTGTCTAGAATTTTATTAATTTCCTTCTAAAGAATACTTCAAACTATGATCTAAAATGAAGATAGTTTATTTTTTTCCCCGAAATCACTTTGGCGTTATCATAATATTGACTTTATTTTAATATTTAAAATTAATTTTAAACGCCTTTTACTGTAAAGGTTCCTGTTGCAATTCGTTTAACAATTTTTTGTCGACTGCAAATCATACTTGTGGCATTCTCATTCCTCATTAAACTCGTATATGTTACCGTGAGATTGTGAACATCGTTAGTTAAAAACTGAAAAACCTGCAGTTTACAATTCGTCAAATTGTGATTGTTAACGAACGAATGCACCTTGCGCGCTGATTGGTGGAACGTGAAGTGTCCCGATCCACCATGTTAGATTAGGTTAGGTTATTTTCATTTTTATTTTGTTACTACACGTGACATACAATCTAAAAAATAAATGATATACCTGATATCAAATAATGAATTGTGAATTGTCTTTATTAAACGACACATATGTTTGAATTCTAACTATATTGATGAAGAACGAGCAACCATCTTTAACTGGTCGGACGTGGGTCCGACCAGTTAAGGATGCGGTTTATAATTTTACGGGTGATACGTGGGGTACACTGAAAGTTGTTTTACATTGAAAGTAAGTTCATGAGGAATCCAGCGGCAACAAAGTTTTCTAACTTTTAAAGTTGATGTAAGATTTTTTGAATTTGGCTCATACCAATCCCCAAATGTCCTTGAATCTCCTCATAGGTGACACGCCGGTTGTCTTCAATTAGTTGCCTGACAGTAGCCACATTTTCCTCAGTGATCGCATTTGAGGGCCGACCTTCACGAATTTCACCATTTAGAGAAACATGGCCAAATTCTGCGTACCAACGCCTTACGGTGCTCAAATGAGGTGCTTCCCTCCCAAAGGCATTTTGAAGACGAGCAGTGCAGTCTTGCGGAGTCAGTGAACTTTTAAAATCATAAAAAATCATTGCCCTAAAATCTTTTCGCGTTAATTCCATTTTTGCTACGGACGACGAACTTCAACTTGTGATAAAAAACACGCGATTTCCCGCCATTTTTTTTTTAATCAATGATTGAGTTTATGTTTTAAAAAATATAACATTCGGAATTCAAACATTAATAAGTGGCCAGGAGCGTAGAACTTTCAATAAGCCCTTTTGACGAGTCACAATATGACGAGTTGAACATTGATAAATTTTAAACTATTGAAAAATGATACGTTAAATTGTAAACTGTAGTTCGGTTCATAATATTTCGTCAGTTTATAATATCGCACGATCGTTTATAAACTAACGATGTTCACAATCTTACCGTGCCATATACATATAACTACAAACTTATACAAACTATAAGTAATTTTATTTTTCCTAAGCCGCAAGCTACGACCTTTCCTATCCAATTTCGGTTTTGCAGGTAGTTTCCCTAAAACCACGGCCACCGCAGAACCTTCCTCATACCTTACCATGGGTTCCCATGACTGACAGCTATGGGTTACCCAATAGTTTTCCTCACGCACACATAATTTTAACCTGTATTTTTTCTAAGTTATTTTTAGTGGGAGACATGCGATTTGTTAAATGGGGAAAGTGTTTTAAGTTTGATATGGACTTGTGTGGAAAAGACAGGTTAATTTAGTACTAGCATTTACCCGCGACTTCATCTGTGTACGTATATTTGTAATGTTAATACAATAAGTATCCAATAAAGTTAGAGTATCCAGTAAAGACAGAGAGGCAAACAGATAGACATACAGACAGATGGGTATAAGGGTTCCTTTTTTTTGAGGAACGGAATCCTGAAATGTTTGACATTTTGTTACAGAATTAAAAAAAAAATTACTCGCGGGCAACACATGATACCTTACCTACCTTCTCTTTATTAACATGATTAAATATGTATATTACAGATTAAATCCATTTGTGTAAAAAAAAAAGATAAAAATAGTATCCCAACGGTATTGGTTACTTATTATTATTATTTTTAATGTGGTATTTATTATTATTATGGTATTTTGTTTACCTCCCTTACTATTATCGGTATTGTTATTCTCTTTATTAACATTTAAATACATATAAATTACATTTTTAAATACATTATTATATAAAAAAAAATTATATTTAAAAATATAAAAAATAGTGTCCCACCGGTATCGGGTACAGGGACCAAGCTACCGGTGGTTAGGGTTCCAGAGACAGAAACCTCCTCACTATGCGTGCCGTGTCGAGAAGGACTGCCTTCTGCATTAGGCTCTTGATCCAGCTGCCTAACGTGAGCCTCTGAAGGTGTTGGTCGAGGCTCTTAGCAATTAACCCATGGGCCGAAATGACTATCGGCACAATGATTGCTGTATCCACATCCCACATGTCGACAATCTCGTGAGATAAGTCCAAATATTTTATTTCTTTCTGTTTTTCAGCCTTCAAGAGATTGTCGTCATGGGGAATGGTGATGTCAACAATTATTGCTCGGCGCTCTAATCGGTCTATCACCACTATATCAGGCTTATTGGCAACAATAGTCCTGTCAGTGATGATAGATCGATCCCAGTACAATGTTGCACGATCATTTTCAAGAACTGGGTCGGGCACATACGTGTAGTACGGTAACTCGACAGTCACAAGGTTATATTTAAGAGCAAGTTGCTGATGGACTATCCTGGCCACTTGGTTATGTCTATGCAAGTACTCACCGTTGGCAAGACGAGAACAACCGGAAATTATATGCCTGAGGGTTTCTCCGGGACGATGACATGCCCGACAAATGTCAATCGTGCCGTCCTTCAGGATATATTTTCGATAGTTATTCGTCATAACAACTTCATCTGTAATTGCACAGACAAACCCTTCAGTTTCTCCGAAGAGATCACCAAACCGTAGCCAGGACACAGATGCTAATAAATCGACATCGGGCCCATTTAAGGCCCAATAAAAACGTCCATGCAGCTCTTTGCCCTTCCATATCTCCTTACGATCAGTAATATTAAGTACTGCAGGTTTGCGCCAGTTCTCTTTTCCTAGAGCAAGTGGGGTGAGTCCGTTGTCAACTGCCACCACATCCCGATGCACATCCACGTTAACGGAGAGGAAGTAATCTCTAAGATTGCATACCTCGCGATTATGGAGGGTCTTGGCATTTAAAAATCGGTATTGTTATTATTATTATCCATAAAATATTAAGGTTTGTAATGTTTTATCAACAAATACATTATTTTAGTATTTACAGCTTAGTTATTTGAAGTTATTTAAAGTAAGCCTATTTATTTAATAACTTGATGCATGATTCAAAGACAGTTTGGTAACTTTTATACCCGAACCGGCAGCTGCTTTTCAGGTTGTAAGTCCAGGTACAACTTTCTAAAATTGTTGAGTAATTTAACTGTAAAACAGCTGCAAATAAATAACATGCACATTAAAAATGAGATACTTAGCAAATTGACACAAAAAGAATATTAGAAGTGAGAAACACTGCACTGAAAAGTTTATCAAAATATTGTTCAACTAACAGCGCTGTCAAGGTAACAGTGGTGTCAAATAAGATAAAAATACTAACAACATTCGAACAACTCAATACACAATTGACAAGAGATCTGACATCCGAATAATACAGATCAGCCTTTTAGAAACCGAGCTCAAATAAAAAAAAATGTTGATAAGGACTCATTGACGTTAACACCCTTGAATTGTCACTATAGGGCTCCATATCTATTGATAATATACCTGAAGAGTTTATTTTTTGGGAAAAAAAAAAAAAAAAAACTTCTATATATTTTTAATCCTTCTATTTGTTTATCCATTTACAATTAGAATAGTTAAACAACACGTTACATCATGCGGAACAGTCGACACTCAAGGATGTAACATAGAAATGCTTTCTGTCATATTTATGTGGTGATTACCATAAAACAAGCGTACGCGCACACCACACAGTTCTTCCGGATTTTTTCAACGTTACGCTCTGTGCGGAATTCCAGCCCACATGACATTGAACATTCATTGTCAATGTTTACTATCTACTAATAAGATTGTAGGTTGTTCAGAATATAATGGTTTAAACCTTTTTTGGATAAAATGAGATTATATTTTTAATATTTAAAAGGTCAATGTTAAACCCAAATGCGACCCACTTTATATGTATACAATATATCGAATCAAATCGTAACTAACAATTAGACTAAAAGGTTACTGATAGGATAGAATCGGCAATCGATCGGTGAATTTAATTCAGGGTCAATACACTTTTTATTACAAAACTAGCTGTTGTCCGTGTCTGTATTCGCGTGGAAATCCGAATATATCCCACGGGAACCGTAACTTTTCCGGGTTAAAGTAGCCTATGTCCTTCCCCAAAATATAATCTATCTTCTTTCCAAATTTCATGACGACCCATTCAGCCGTTTAGTTGTGAAGAGGTAACAAACAAAGTTACTTTCGCATTTATAATATTCGATTCGTATGGATTCCCAATCTTGGACGAGTGATATCATATTTCAAACTAACTCTGAAAGTTTGACAAACACAAGAAGCAAAGCATTTCAAACGTCAAAATGAAGTCTTTTGATGTCAGGTTCCATTATTTATTCATATCTGGCGTTAGGAATGATGTATTTTACACCGAACTGGGGCCGGGCCTTATTCCAGCTAGAGTACGGTGGAACATCTGCAGCGTGTGACACCGGGTGGAGCAAGTGATATGGCCTGGCACGGACCGGCGACAATATATTTAAAAACTGATTCACTTAACACCGGACCGGGGCCCAGCGCGGGCTTCGCCAGGATCAGAATACAATGTAGCATATAAAGCATGCTTTAGCAAGACTATTAAATGTTACATCGATTAGCATACGTGTCACGTTAGAACAAGGAGTCGTAATATCGGTGACGATAAGGATACGTCTATAAACTAAACTGGTGGGCCTTGCTGGGGACTTAACACATTATCTTTTATTTCAAGTATTTTTTAGTCGACCAGATACTTTTTGCATTATTGCTCGCAAAAGTTAATGAAAGTAGTAAGTATGTAGGTGAATGCGTTACGAAAAGTGTGATGGGGCGAGGCGAACGGCAGAAGCTGGTGAATACGTTGCGAAAAATGTGATCGGGCGAGGCGAAAGGAAGTTGGAGGGAGATATAAGTTAGTGAAGATAGAAAGAGGGAGTTACGTTTCGTATATTACTGTAGGGGCAAGAGAGAGAGAGGTGCGAGCACGAATTTTCTTTCTCTCTTTCTCTTAAAGCCACTTACGTTTCGTATGAAGTTTTAGGTACTTCAGTCGAGTGGTCTAAAGCACACTCGTTTTTTTTCGTAGTAGGGCTTCAAGGAGAATCTGTTGCAGCCTACCTCCTTCTTCGGTTCCGGTCTCGGAACAACGTACCGAATTATATTATAGACTAGTTCAAACAGGTCAACACCTCGACTAAATAAATAAAATATAAATAATGGTTCGAGGAAAAAAATAATTCACGCAAAACCGCAGCCATGAACGAGTATGCTATACAAAACAACAATGTGGCTATTTGTCACGCCATGGACTTAGTATGTGCATAATTATAGAAGCGAGGGTATGCGCTTGCGACATGTCACCTGTCCGTGTCAGGTGGGACATGAGAAAGAATATTATAAGACAGATATGGCAAGAAGTCATTATAGAGGAGCGTAAGTTAGTAGTTAGTTAATTTTTGGGTTGTATCAACTATAAATTCATCAAATTTTATGGGTTTACCCACAACTACCACGGGTTTTTAAATACACCATTTCAAATCAAATCAATCAAATCAAAGTCATTTATTTCAATCAAACCTTTATAGGTATTTTTGAATTCTCAGGAATAGTAGTCAGTAAGTCAGTCGTGAAGCTAAATGCCTGTTCCAATAAGTAGATCCTGTGGAGAAGAACAGGCAAGAAACTCCCTTGCAGAAAGCCAGCCAAGGCAGAGTTTATAAGGTACCTCCGTTTAGTAATATAACAGCAGGTTATACTACATAATATATACTAGTATTTCAAAAATTACATACATTATTAGTTTTACCTCCACATTAAAAAAAAGAGAATTTTTTTCTCTTAATCTTGTATAAAGTTGTCCAAAATCAACGAAAACGAAAGGCAAGTGTGGTGACAAAACTAATAACGTAGGTATGTAGTATACCTGCTCGTGGGAGAGCCATGCTTCGGCACGTATTTTGCCGAGTGAGTGAGGTTACCGGAGGCCCCAACTCTTCCCTCTCCCCCTCCTTCATCCCTTCCCCTACTCCAGCCTAAAAAAGGCCGGTAACGCACATGTGACTTTTGAGTTGCAAGTGCCCATGGACGGTGGTAGTCATTTCTCATCAGGTGACCCGTCTGCTCGTTTGCCCCCCTATAACATAAAAAAAAGAAATTGGGAAAATTGGGAAATTGGGAAAAGGATATACTTAATTATAATTCACATATCGCAATCCAAAATCCCTAATTGGCAAACACGCCATCTCCACTTTTTGTAATAACAAACGGGTATCTCCAAAAATCGCAGTAGTATTACTTATTTAAAACTGATGAAAACCCCGCGTACGGAAGCACAGATGACAAAACTGGCGGAGCCAATGCGTTTAGTTTCTGCATAATAGTACATACATTATATATATTTTTGGTTATTGTGTGGATATTCTATATGACAATTTTTGCATATTTATATATATATTTACATATGTGTTACCTTTAATATTGTTTATTATGTTTGTCAGGTATTATTTATTCTCTTGTTTTCTCTCTCATTTCTGCTGTTCGTCTGCTCTCCGTCCACGTACATAGGTGTTAGCAGAATACCAGCGCTACTTCCTTGAAGTGCCATTACGCTGAGCTAACGACCATTTTTGGCTCATACAGAGGAATTTAAAAAAAATTGTAGATTTGTAATCTCAATATTTACGATTTACGCCTACAGATTTTTAAACGTTTCGATAAGTAATTAACAAAAAAAAAAATTAAAGTGTTAAGTGTTTCCTGAAAAAATATCGACTTAGAATTGGCGGGTCTGCCAATTAAGGTATAAATAGTATCAGTAAAAAAGTATTGTTTTCAGTGTCTTCGAACAAAGAACTTATATTAACGTTAAGCAATAATAAGAAAGTATTAGAAAAATTAAGTCTATATAAATGTAGTACTCGTACAGAAGGGTAATCATACAAAGAATAAAACTACCTAATTATGCAGATCAGACACTTTTATGATCAAGTTATGGTGTAATAAACTCAGATTATTGAAAAATATAATGGATATTTACTATGATATTTATCACAATAACTTATTTGAATATGTTCATATTTGTGGTATGAATAATATGTGGTATGAATAATATGTGGTATGAATAATGTGTGTGGAATAAATTCTCTTTTGAAGAACTTAATGATATTATTAGAAACTTTTCTCACCTACTTTTGCAACTCTAGATAGACGCACGCCCGGAATCCTATTGGGATGAGCAGAGCCATATAATTATATACATATAAGGGAATTAACGCGATCACGAAATAGGTATTACATACCTCTGAATTGCACTGACTGTCAATCAGCCTGTGACTACGCAAATTATATCATGGAAAGTTTAAAATTGAGCAGAACCACATAACAAAATACTCAACAAATTTTAATTATTAAAAAAAAATTGGCGTCTGAACCGCTTTAACCTATTGACAAAGGTTCCCGTCGGGTCCGAAACTAGTAGGGCAGCCCCAAAACACACACGTGAGCAAAACTTTTAAAAACAATAAAATGTTCTTTGGTATAAAGACCAGCCTAGATGGCACTTGCATAGTTTGAGTTTATGTAGACTTGGATCCTGGAGTTTGTTTCAGCGGTTCTACTCAAGGTTAGTCATAGGAAATGCCTGTCAGCATTAAAGAACAAACGACGTGAAAAGTACAAGAAAAGATTTATTTGCCAAATAAATCCATTTATCTATACTTTTATTTTTTTCTTTGTTTGTTAAACGCGCTAATCTCAGGAACTACAGGTTTGAATTGAAAAATTCTATTAGTTTTGAATAGCCCATTTATCGAGGAAGGCTATAGGCTATATAACATCACGCTACAACCAATAGGAGCGGAGCATCAATGAAAAATGTTGCAAAAACGGGGAAGATTTACAAATTATTGATGATTGATAATTCATACAATTTTAAACCTTTTTCTTTTGAGTAGTTAGTTATGACTGCAATTAAACACCTACTATCAGATCTAAAACATTGTAATTTTTTTACACCTAGCTGTTATCTATATGATTAACAGTATTACAGTAATCATGTAAGATGATGTATAATTAAAACTGTGCACAGTCGAGCTACAGGAGGTATTCAATCATTGAGTTGAATTTAATGAAACAATTTTGTAAAGGCATAAAATTGTTTTTATGCATTTGCAAAATTAAATTGCTTTTATTGTCATAAAAATCTAAATAAACGCTAAAAAGCAGGTATACATACATTTGTATGGAAACGCATGAAATGTAAATGTGTTTAAAAGTACATTTAACTTGATTCCACGTATTCAAGACCAAATTTTCCCGAACCCTTTTCCATACTCTCGTAAAGTGTCTGATAAACCCGTTAAGAATAACAATGTTTGTAGACCATTTGAATGAAACACTTTCTTTGTCTTTGCGCTATTATTACTTCAGTGTTAAAATTTGTCAATGGAAAAATCTTTATTGTAATACAAGCTGAGCTCGCGGCTTCGTTTTCGTGTATAGTGAAATAAATATATATTTTTTTGTAGACTAGCAACCCGCCCCGGTTTGCACGGGTAGCAGAGCTTCCAGTCGGCATGATATTTCCGACATCTTCAACAATCGTCGTCATATTTCAGCAAATTTATACAAACCCCTAATAAATTATACATCTAAACCTTCCCCATGAATCACTCTATCCGTACGTGAAAACTGTATGAAAATCCATTCGATACTTTGCAGTTTATCGTGAACAGACAGACGCAACGTGGGACTTTGTTTTATAATATGTAGTGATTACTAGCTTGTGCCCGCGTCTTTGCTCGCGTAAAATTTATATTTGTATCCCTCGACAATAGTTATTTTATAAAGTTACCCTATGTTCTTTTTTGTGCCTGACCTGACAATGTGTATGCAAAATTTCATGATTACCGGTTGTTAAGGCGGCAACGCGGAACAAACAAACTCACATTCGCTTTTATAATTTTAATTAGAATTTTTGGTTGGTTTGGTAATTTTAATAAAGTGCAAAAACACGAGATTGAGATAGAACAAACAGACACACAAAAAAAAAGATTATTTTCATAAAAGTAACAGTAAACATTTATGTGTATTAAAAAGCTGTTATTTTGACATTACAAGCAAACACTTCGATTTTATTTATTTGTATAAATATGCATATCGATTACTAGCAGCGCCCCGCGGTTTCACCCGCGTGACTCCCAATCCTGTGGGAATATTGAGATAAAAAGTAGCCTATGTGTTAATCCAGGTCTCCAGCTATCTACATACCAAGTTTAATCGCAATCGGTTTAGTAGTTTTTGCGTGAAAGAGTAATAAACATCCATACATCCACACATCCATGCATCCTCACAAACTTTCACGTTTATAATATTAGTAGAATTATCTACAAGTAAAACCTATTCAAAGTAGGTGTACTTTGGGGTACGTAGTGTAGCGAGCGCTAAAAGCAATACAAATTAGTATCAATTGCTACCATAAACAAAATGACCGATAGCCCGATAACACTATTTTATTACAGTATTGTGCTTCAAAAGGATTCTTACTTACAGAGTCCGTGTATTGACCCCTTGACCCGAAAATAACTATGGAGGGGCTTATCTGCAGATTTATGCAGATCCTAGTGCGATCACGAAGTGTACAATATAATGCTTCTGAACAACTATAATTATTATTTAATTATACGGAACATTTTCAATTTTGGAATTTTTGGAATTGTTTACGCCTTTTAGTTTTTTTTTATTTGTTCACTTAAATAACAACAGTTGAGAGCAATAAACTATTGTCATGATTTTGTTGATTCAGAAAGTCTTTAATAATCTGTGCATTGTGAATCTATGCTCTAGGAGCCTCATTCTTAATTATCTATGGTCGTACGGGACGCCATATTGTGGACTCCTATTTTTTTCGTGTGTGCGCGTGTTCCATTATTTTTACAATAAACATTCTGCCGCTAAAACTCTGTTTCTTTTTAAAGTCCTAACAACAACAATAAGGGACAATATATGTATCTATAATATGTATGTATTTAGTAATATATAAGTATATTTATCAGCAGTCTGGTTACGATAGTACAGGCTACCCTTTTTTATGTGTGGAAACCCCCACGGGTCATCACCTCACCGGGGCCTAAGAGTAAGGTGGAATGTCAGACTCGAACCGACTAAAACCACACAGTATTCCATCACCAGGTCTTATAACCTGAGCTTTAAAGAACGAAAATCCCTGTGAACCCCGGCAGACTTGGCCGCCTGTTAAGCAAGGCGACCCCACTATGAGGTGCTAATGGTTCTGTGCCCTCTAATTTAGAAAGAGCGGACGCGGAACACGTCGCGCCGCCATCTCGGGCCTGCTCCTGCTAGGGCGACAGATAGCCCCTTCCCTCGCCCTCAGGCAACCGCTCATGGAGGCCGGAGATCATTTTGCACTCTCTGGCGCCTGGTGCGTCATCTGCGGGACGGAAGAGTACCAGTTCTCTTCCGTTCCCTCTCCGCTGCTTCTTTGGCATCCATCACTACTTCACAGAATGTGGTGGCAGAATCCCACGCACTCTCGCTCTGGACCACGGACGTAATAATGGTCGAAAGCACACCGACGGCCGCTGTGAGGTCGGTGTGGTGCATGTGCCCATGGGTAGCGATAGTCATTTACCATCAGGTGACCCGTCTGCTCGTTTGCCCCCAATACAATAAAAATAAAAAGCCAAGAATACTAAATAGTGTTCGATGCGACATTATTAATATTCTTGAAAGACATATGTATATCTCTAGAATCCAATACCAGCAAGAAAGAGTTGGATAGATGGTAAGTACCTCCATAAAGTTTAAATATTAAAAGAATCGATAGGTAACTAGTGTCCATGTATAAAAAACCAAGTACATTGCGAGTCCTTTGAAATACCTGTCATTAATCGCTGCTTTAACGTTTGGTGTAAGTGACAAAATTTACTTAGTTGTTTTTTCTTTATATTTCACTTATATTTAATTGATTCTTTACAAATTTACATTTAAATCCAAACTTAACCTATATTGAAAACGTAATATTGTTTGTTTTAAAAGTTGTGTACAGTTGTAACTGGACTTCAGGTTTGCTTACTGTTTATTATTAGGGCCATTCTTTGTATATCTTGATCTATTGTCTATATCTGTACCTATTGAATAAAATAAAAATAAAATAATTTGACCAACACATATCTTTTATAGAAATTATCTAAAATTAAATTTATTAACATTAGTAAATCATTTATGTTGATTTTACATTTTATTATTTATCATTCTTTCGTAGACTACTTTTCTGAAGTTTCACTTCTACCGTGTGTGAATTGCACTTTTTTTTAGAAATCAAGCATACAAATTTTTGTTTTCAGTTGTTAAATATTATCGTATAGAAAGAAATACATGAATTTTACTACTACAGAAAATAAGCACATTGTATAGATTGTATAGGTATCATACAACATTAGTCGTCAAAGTCAGCACTAATAAAACATTTATGAAAGATTTAAAGCTAATCTGGTACAGATTGTAAGTATATCGTATAATGATGATCGCCCACTGATTATGCTAACATATGAAGATAAAAAGTAGTTTTTCTTCTTGTACATAGTCCTTCAAGAACTGAAACAACATAGAGCTGTACCTCACCCTTCATATAAAATTGAACTCCAAAAAAGTGACTAGCATATCACTCAATGACTATTATATTTTTATGGATGTCTTTACGCATTTTAAAAGTTATGTAGAGCATGAAATATTTATATTGTTAAAGAATAATATTTAACTTAGTTCCACGGATTTCGATATTTTTTATAATCTAGTACATTTTTGGCAATAAGGTTATATACCCTCGCTAAAAAATCTAGATCCTTTATATTCACTTCTGAAAGCTTTTATATCCACAAATAGCAAGCATATACCTAACATAAGGTTTATTTTAGACTGCCATCTTATTTAGCTTGTTAATCTCCATCTTCTCCTTCAATGAGCAGAAAATGATAGAAAAGTAAAAACGATGAAGTCCGTCACTTGTACCACAATTCGACCACGATTAAGTTGTTAAGCTCATCAAAAAAACTCGTACTATTAAAGTACGTTTGAGCTGGCCATTTTAAATATTCAGTGAGAGTCCCTGATCCATTTCCAATTACTGGAATTAATCAGCATTTCCTTAATGATCGAGCTCTATTTCTTAATTTAAATTGTGACCAACAAATTGTTCTTTATAAAAGTTTAAATTAATAAAAATAAACGCTGACTTTGCAACAGGCGTGTTGCAAGCACTTTCTAATATGACTAAGTTGGGAAACAAGTAGCGGCCCTATCCTCCAATTGTTGTCTCTTTTCATAAAAATAATTACAACAATACGCCAATACGATTGGTTAGCTGTGGTCTTCTGTAGGAACAAGGTACGCTCAGTAAGGCTTCTTCCGACAGTAGGCAGGAAACAGCTGATTTTTATTTTGTACTTGTATAATTATATTGATGCATACCGACCTCGTTGGTGTGTTGCGGTCGGCTTGCGCTTCCTCCTAGTGTGTAAGTGGGTAATTCGAAAATATATGTTAGATTCTGAATTTAAAATGATACGCTGAGAAAAAATACGAATTACAGTTTTGAACAGAGAACAGAGTTTATATTTGTTGATGTCTATTATATTAAAAAGCACAACGGATAAATCGGATACATGTTTCGTAAGCCAAACAGATTAAGTGTCTCCATAACCCCTGCCATTAATCCTAGAATATTTATTTTCTAAATTAAGCAATTAGAAATACAGTACATACTGAATTGGCACAAACTTGTACACACAAAAGCCTTCATTCTATTCCTCTCCTCCTAATTAAAGCTCTGGAAACTCTATCAAGCGAGCCCAGACTTGTGCCAATGTACTGTATTGTGGAGGAACGCTTGTTATGTCCCTCTAAAACAAACGGAGGATCCTTTTAACAGGCTCATCTAGGCATACCTGGCAGATACAGTACTAAATACACACTTATCGGAGCAAGAACTTCGGTCGGTTGGTTCGGTTGATATACAAAATCAGTAGTTGCTGTGTAGTTCGACTTGTGTTCGCCGGCGTTGAAGTACGTATAGCTCGTATGTTGACTTCGCCACAGTTTAAGGGTTACTTTCTGAAAAATCGTCAATAGCTGTTGAAGTAATATTCTACATATTATATCAGATTCGGACGACGATCGTTCTTGTCATATATCTTAAATTAATCACACGACGGACATGACTCGTGCGAAATTGTGTGGGCTTTCCACAGTTTTAAACGGATTTCAAAAAGAAAGACGTTCTGAATTCGTCTGTGCGTCAAAAATTGCGCCTTCGAGTCTGTTGTATTTTCTCAAGTCTATCGATTGTCTCCAGTTTGTGGCGTGTGGTGGAAACTTTACAATTTGAACATAAACGGGCTCAAAATTTACTCCGACTCTTAAGAATTAATTATCTGGGTGATAACACTCGACACAGAGCCAGTTTCCGAGGTAACTACTTAAACCTACTTCTACTACTTCTTGGCTACTTCAGTTTTAATAATTGTGGTATAATAAACACTCAAAAAATTAATCTTACAAAATCTAACAAAGCTTAATCGCGAACCGAATTAAAAGTAAAAATTCCACCACTATCCACTTCCTGGTTTCATCTTCAGACGAATCATATCAGGCCAAAACCCGAGGGGTTTATCAGTAGCCACTGAAGAGTTCTAGTATCCACGTCCTGGCTTCTTCATCAGATCAGTTTCAAGATGCCAAATGTTTATTGTCACCTAAACTACATATTCATACAAAGATTCATTTCGATAGTCAATTAGAAGTAGGTTAAAATTTATTTCCAAGATTTTTTAAATAGTTTACAAGGAAAGCTAGTAAAATCGTTTGAAAACAATCTGTCATCATTATCATTTCATTTCAGATGCATCATCAAAATCATGCAATTGAATTGAAAACCTTTTTAATTATTTTCGTTCGAATCGTTTCTTGATTATAGGAACGGGGCATTAGTTAAGTCAAACGAAAAGTATTCCTAATAAATAATTTATCACAAGAACAAACTTAACATTGTGCTTGAAGAGCATATTCTCCTTACAATTCAACTACAAATGTAAGTTTGTACGCACAATACTGAGAGATTTACTGTGTTATTTTAAGACTTCTTATAGATTTTCCTAAGAAATATTTTCTTTATTTTCTTTATTTTAGGTTCAGTAGTTTCGTAGATAAGTGACCCCCACCCTCCTCGCTTTAAATTAAATGGCTAACCATCCTACTATTACCAAGGCTATCTACGTATTACTTAGAAGAGAGGTTTATGCAGAGGTCTCGTTTCTGGAAGCTGGCGATTAAAGTTCATCGGTTCCTAAACAACCACGATAAAGTTACCGCAAGTTCTAGCATGGTTAATTATTCAGATACAACAGAAAATTCTTAGTCATACCCTTCACCACGTAACGAGAGACCGAGTAATAAAATAGAAGACGACAAAAACACAGTCACCTAAACTGAAATATTCAAAACAAAATTTGAATGCAATAAATAAGACTTCATAAATACACGCCACAGTACAAGTCTAGGGAAAACGTACACTTGATGTGCTATCCATTGCAATTATCGGTGGAAATATACCATTATTACTAGATAATGGTTTGATAAATTAATTTCAACCTTATTTCGATAAAAATAGAGCCAATTTGAATGAAGACAGTCGCAAAATATCTTTGTAGTGTATAAAGGGGTAAATAAAGCATATAGTAAGGATTCGCGGTGGTTGCCATGCGAAATGCCGATGAATAAGTAATGGGACACGATGGATTGAATAACACTATTATAGAATCGTTAAGGCTTTGAAATAATGTACGTTTTTGAAGAACATTTGGTGTGGTAGACTTTTATTATCGACTTACCATATAGTACCTATATTACTGAAAACACTTTTGAAAAGTAACTACACGATAAAATGAGAACTTTGTAAGTGAGCAACGATCTCTACAATTCTTTCTTTAATAAAAACCTTTCTACTAACCGATACGGTGATTGATAGTGCGAGTTTCGCACTTTGAGTGACTTGTTAGGCCTTTACCAAGATACTATTATCCTGATCTAGTATATATATAGGGCCAGGGTAGCGATTTTCACCTTTTTTACATAATATTTATGGCTTTTAGTTCGAGCTGACTCAAAAGAAATTTTTTTAACATATCTCTTATTTTACTCAGATATGTAAACAAAACGAATTGTCTATATGTCGCCACAGGGCCCACAGGACTTATAGTTTACATATATTAAATACTTTGTGCTTTTTTTAGGCTTTAGTTGGCCACTGATGTCGTACCTATTATAATCGGCCAGTGCAAATGTTTTCGTGTAGAATCTATTATAAGTTTTTGTTGTGTTTTAGATAGAATTCATTGGTTGATAACTGAAAAATAACATAACATAAGAATAATCCTGCATTTTGTTGTCAACAATTAGTCACCTTTAGTGAATCCTGGCAGGTAGTGGCTAAGTAATAGAGGCTTAATAAGGGTAATTCGATTGTGTTATATGGATACAAAGCCTTTACCTACCTGCCTTAGGAATACTCAAGTCACTGCACCCATAGAACTACATGCAAAATGAACCAGTTTGTATGAGATCAACATTTTCACTAATAAGACAGTTTCAAGACAGGTTTTGTCATGAAACTCATTCATTTTATTTCATCTTTCATCAGTATATGTACATAAATACTAGCACCACAGTTTTAACACTATTTATAGTCACTGCTCCATTCCTAAGGGTAGTAGCGTGATGTTTAATAATCTTTAACCTTCCTCAAGAGTTAGGCTATCAGATACAAAAAGATTTTTTTTAAATTCATCCTTAAGTGCCAGAAATTAGCACCTTCAACTAAAAAATCAAACTTATTTATTGAGTAATGGAACAGGCGTTTGTCTTCCAACTCACCTGTTGGAAAGTGACGATGGAGTACGAATATAGTACACAGCTATCCAAGAGACACCTATTTACTCCACTCTTGAAGGTTCCAGGGTTGTATACGCAGAAGGTTCATTCCAAACTTTGGTGACTCGAAAAAAAAAGGAGCTGTCAAATCGTTTTGTTCAACATTTTTGTGTTTGTTCAGCTTTCTTAGTTTTTTTTTTATGGTATAGAGGGCAAACGAGCAGACGTATCACCTGATGGTAAATGACTACCGCCGCCCATGGGGACCTGCAAATCAAGAGTCACGAGTGCGTTGCCGGCCTTTAAGATAGCTTTAAGATAGGAGTAGGGGGAGAGGGGAGGAGAGGGAAAGGGAAGGGTTAGGCCCTCCGGTAACCTCACTCACTGCCGGTTTTCTGTGAGGCCGTGGTATTACTCCGGTCGAGCCGGCCCATACGTGCCGAAGCATGGCTCATCCACGATAAATACTTAGTTTACTTTATGTATATCAGTGTAAATACACCAATCTCATAAAGTGTTATGGATAGAGAGTGGTCTAGGCTACAGAATGTGATAAATATATAGTATAAAAGGAGCATGGCCAGCCAAAATAATAATAAAATTAATCATAAAAATAAAACATTCATTAAATTAAACATTGAAATAAAACTGAAATAAACGTTGACCTCAGTGTACCGAACTGCTCTGGAATATTTGAAATTCACGTCATGTACGCGACCGCAATATACTGCGACAGTTTAATCTCGACAACATACATTACTACGTTCAAGGCTACACACACTAGCAGCCAAATTAGTAAACATACTGTACCATTAGGATGCTAAGTAGAGGAGATATGTTTATATACAGTTAGACCTTGACGTAATGAGATATTTCGCGGATTCGATCTTGAAGTTAAGTTTGTTTATTCATTTTTATTTATTTTTTCTTCGGCTTTCAGTCACTACGATACGGCCGAGTTTCGATATTTTACGTGAAGCGACTGTCATCAGACTTCCACAACCCAAGTACTAAGCGATATCGAAGTTCAGTAGTTAGACCAGGTTGTCGGACTTTTTAAGAGCTCCAACTACCCATAACGAATGCCACAGATGTTCACCCATCTTAAAACTTGACCTGACTAGTTTTACTTAACACTACTTGCTCTGTTACCACTTAGCCACGAGCCCTATATGATAACTCATAGATATTATTACTTCTTATTTATCCCTGAAACTGAAAGGCTGCTATGATAGGCCTAATTACAGTAGAGCAAGCTTGTGAGGTAATCTAACTATGCATGTATTATTAGTTCTGTTTATATGGATATGTGTACGTATAATATATACAGCAAATAACTGTACCTAGCATTCATTTTTCATTTAAAACTAATGCAATATATGGCGTGCAATACTGAATATTCTATTCGATTCTATATATCTACAATTTTAACGTTATTTTTAAATGCATCATTTATTTGTAAACGACATGGGAGACGACGAAGATGAGACTTCGATAAAAAGAGAAGAAACGAGAAAATATTTAAATTATTGATTACGATTACGCACTAAAATCAATGCGTAATCGTAACTGACTCACCCTCTGAACTCTGCAGTGCGATTAATACAAAAAATTGATCTGTACTCGGGAAACATATATTAGAGAATTACTAATACAATGTCTAACCATGTACGTACTGAGATGATGGTGATGATGGCCGATTAACCACTGATAAACTCTTGATGATTTTTGTGGTCTATTCATTAATCACCCATTTTTGTTAATAACCAAGTCAATAAAAAAAACAAAATTAATAGTTTAGCGTAATTAATTATGTCCATAGTAAGCATCTTTTGGTTGTCATTTCATTCAGGTCATTAAATATAATTAATTGCCACGTGGCTGCTTTGAGTGCCAAGTGGATTGCTTCATTGTAATACGTAGTAACTGCATACGCTGTAATAGGTTTTCATAGTTAAGCTATAATCGTTTAAAATGTAACATATAATTATGACAAGTGAAATATTAATTACTAGCAACCCGCCCCAGCTTCGCACGGATAGCAGAGACATGTTCAACAATCATCAACATATTTTAATCGATTTACACAAAATCTTAACAAATTATACACCTAAACCTTCCTCATGAATCACTCTGTCTATTAGTGAAAACCGCATGAAAATTTGTTCAGTAGTTTTTCAGTTTCTCGCCAACAGACAGACAGACAGACGCGGCGGGGGACTTTGTTTTATAATATGTAGTGACGATAAAATGATTGCTTCAGCAGTTTTCTCTTTCGGTATCCTATAATGTTTTATATTTTCTTTCAATGATATCTGCTAAATCAGTTTCTTTCTTTCGTTCTGTGATGGTCCGTTTTTTCTTCGGCAGACAAACAAGCGAACGGCAAAAGTAAGCGGGAATCCGTTACTGGACACTGCAAACTGAACAAACATATGTTCAACCTAAAGTTGGGCTAGAACACAATATGCAGAATCTGTCAAGAGGCAGAAGAAACATATGCATATTCTATGCTCTTGTGGCCACCTATTGCGGCACCGAAGTATTAACCTAGGGTTGCACATCATGCAACCGCAGGAAATACAAACAATCACTTCTGGTAAGTTCTGGAAGTTTCTCGAAGCCATATGTCTGAGCAGTGAACTTTGAAGCAAGAGTGCGCTACAAAAGACCAGAAATGATCGAGGTAGCATTAGGCACCTGAAAGAATAATAATAATACTGGTACCATAGCCTATAACATTATACAGCATGTTACAGAAAGTTGTGGTCATATTTTAGGGTCGTATATTAGACCCCATGAATAATGTAAAGGGCTAACAATATTATGAAAATTGAGAAATAAAGATGTCGTTGGCATATAAAGATTTTTCTAAAAATTTCTGCAAAAAAATGACATTAAAATTGACATGGAAATTTATAATGTGTAGTTTATATATGTGCACTTACACAAGGAAATGCATTTTCGGAAAAAAAAAATTCTTGAAAATCCATTTTTTTTCAAGCTTCATCAACTATTTGTCTGATACACATAACACTTCTAAAATTTGACTACACCTTTCTGGAGGAACCTGTGTAGTAGACTGGTACATTTATCTAAATAGTCGCAGTCAAAGTGAGTGTCAATAACTCCTTTCATAAGTATCTCTAACATGTTAGAAGGCTCAAACTCCCCGGCAATAGCCAGACCGAGTTGCAGGCATGCGACTCTTCTCTGCTCGACCTATTGCTTACATACCCCGACTCATCCCTATACGCAATATCCGTTTCCTTCCATTGCCTTCCCTTCTTACCTACCTTACCCTTTAAGTATACTCCCAATTTTCCCATCTTTAATTCCCAAAGTGCCCGTGACGGCAAAAGGTTTCCAATTACGTGAGTGAGACGAAATCACAGTGGACAAAATATGGATGTGTAACACAACCCTGCCTGCTCCTTCGGGGATATAGGTGTGATTATATGTACGTATGTCTAAGTATCTCTGACAATTTTATTCTTCTTATTCCAGAAACTTTGCAAGGTAAGCTTAGAGTTACTTCAATAGTCCGAGAGGGCGCTGTTGTGATAGTCCCAGAACTTTTTGTAGTTGTAATTCCATACTGATTACATTAACATAATACAAAAATACGCTAAGTATCTTTAGCGTTGCAAACGTCTTGGTTATAATTCTCTTTTACCGAACAATATTCCCCTGTATTCGAAAAAATGTAACAGTTACACGATTATTTGAAATAACTCCCAAATTTTAAAGACAAATAGTGTTAATCGCGTATAGTACTTTAAAGTTAATAAAATATTAATTTTACACTGATTGCGACCGATCACCGAATTGGAATTTAACTTCAAGGCACCCGGAACAGACCACAATCAATCTGCTAGCACCCCACGCTGTTTTACAATGAAACGAATTATTATGTTAATAACTAAATTCTTATTTAAAACTTATTAGAAGTGATTCTGAACCATTGCACTTCATATCACTATAGAACGTCTAGAACGTAGAAGTCTTCATATTTAAAAATCAAATTGTACTTTGTAGTTCGGTTTGCTATTAAAGTGGTTTTTTTTTTGTTGTTAAGCCATAGTTTATTTTCTTATTTTTTAGTCTTAAATTATCATCGCTCCTTGAATCGTGTGCAAATTTACAAGTTAATCGGACGTCTTGCAGTTGGTGAAACTTACTTTAAAAGATTCCTTTATATAGATAGATAAATAGAAATAGGTCAAGCTAAATTAAGCATATAATAAAAAGGCAATAGTGAAATAGTTACATCCAGTTAATGAATGTAGACCCTTGCTAAGATCTTGATACCAGCCACTACAGCTGTACAAACCTGTACACTTTCCACTGATGATTGCACAATAATAATGTGTAAATTACCTACCTCTGTATCTATAAGTGTAAGGGTACTTATCGTGAGTGTTTTACGCATTTGGAGTGCCAAAAAGCCAACTTTATACGACTGTGTCAATGTCAGTGAGAAGTGTGTCAACGGAACAGTGTCATATCAGTGGTACGTACCACTTTTGGTCTAAAGCTAGGACATACTCACACATTGTTTTAGATTTTTAGAACGTCAACAGAGCATTCGACTGCCGTGTCGAATGTCACAGTTTCCTTTCTCAGGCATTGGGCTTTCAAATACAAAAAATCTTCTAGTAGTTCGAGAAATTAGCGCGTTTAAGCAAAAAACAAGTTCTGATTTAATATATTTGTATAAATATCAACCGGACTGATAAACACGAACAACATACCCTAATAAACATATATTAAAAAGAAAGTGTTATTTTGAATCGTAACGCGTAATTCGTGTATGTAAATCAGGGCAGATTATTTATTACAACATTTATTAATTTAAATTTTGCGAAGTAAAAATAAGACTTGCTATATTAACATCTCGCTTTGTTGTGTATGAAATTCTCAACCTTAAACTCCGGAACTGCAACTGGGTATTTCTTGGTAATAAACATGGGAGGCAGTAGGCACGGTAGACCTCCCTATAAGCCGTGAACCGGACTGACAACGGACAAGAACGGTGGTTCTTTATGTCAGTGAGTAAGAAAATCTGTGTAAAACACATGACAGGAGCAATAGGTGAAGGAAGAAGAGGAAAGGACAGTTCCTTTTTTTCTCTAAGAATTATAATAAGTAAATAGAAATAATTAACAAGACCTGCCGGAGTTTGGTGGTAATTAATCGCCGCATAGCATGTATCCGTATAACTATCTCTCACGGTATACGAACTGATGTCGGTTGCAGTCGCTTCGACTACGACATAGTCGTCGTCGTCCATTTGGATTCCACGTGAAACAGAAATCATGTTTATTAAACATTGTAATCTAAATATGTATTACAATTTTAATAATTTTAATTGTAATTTAATGAAGAATGATGAATGAAAATTTGGATTGTGGACAATAAAACATAATATTTGTAGAAAAATTTTAGAGACAACCAAATTTAAGACCTCTTTTTAAATACTCAGCAAAAAAATCATCCAAGTATACATTATATCCATAAATTTATCCATTAAGAAAATTTTAATCTCAATTATATATTACAATGATATATTTATAAAGCCGTGGGGCGCTCCAGAAATGTTTTTTTTTTGTTTCATTTCGTATCGTAATGAAAATGTACGAGGCCGCGAGGAAACTTTTGGGAATCCTGCCATGTCTGCTGAAAATATTTCCCGCGCGATGGACCAACTAGTGCCAAACACTTTTACGCAAGAATACGAAAGTGATTCTGACTTTTATACCTTATAATTCGAGTTTTTATTGACGCCATTTTGACGGCGACGATGACAAACGTGTTCCGGGAAAAACAGAAAAGTTATTAGTAGCGACTTTATTTCCCTTTTTATTGAGTGTTTCAATTTACACGATATTTCAAGATTGTAAGTTCTTTTGGTGTTTTTAAGAAATTTCAAGTGAATATAGAATTCAATTAAATACTAAACCAAGTGCAACATTCTTTAGTCACATAAAAAAAGGGCTTTTAGTCACAGATATTTATTCTATTATAATTGATATTTATTCTTTTACGCAAAGAAAAAAAGAAGCCGTGGATTAAAGCTAGTTATAATTAAAATAAATATATACTTTATATTACCTAATAATGTTTTACATTATTACCACTGTTTGATCAATCAAAACTAAACATGTTAGGTATAACATCTCCATACAAATTGTGTGTAAAAAATGACTGTGGTATATCGAGTCCTAACAACAACTTCTCGAAACAAAAAGTTATTTAAAGCCCAAAAATAAAGGTTACTTATAAATCACATGAAAGATTGATTTAAATCTCATGGTCGATGCAGTCAATGTCACAGCAACTATCCCATATTTGGAACGTGACGGGAATATTACGGAGCTTTCGTCGGCGACGCGACTACGGGTACGTGCAAAATCCACTTAATTCCACTCTTTTACGACCTAAACGTATACTCATCTTGAAGAATCGTAAACGGACCTAGGAGAATATCTATTTATATAAGGCTTATGTATATAAACTGTTTTACATATAATGAATGTTTTATACATTGTTTTAATTATATGAAGAACATTAATAAATCTGCCAATATTGTTTGTGAATGAAAATAACATTTGAGATAGTAATTTCAAGCGTAAGCTTCACAGTCTGGCAGTTCTGGGTGTTTTCCTTTGCCTACGCAAATGTTTATATTTAGACTTGGATCCTTTGATTTTTGAAATGTCGGTACAATCTAGATTTACCACTCACACCTGTTTCTCCGATGGGGTAGGTAGAGACATGTTACGGGTCAATATTTTTTTTTGCCACTTTGTCAGGGGTACAGAACAGAAGATAGGGCACCTTTATTCAGAACAACTATTCCTGAAGGTTCAAGAATTGATTGATAAAATGCGAGCAAAACCCTTGACAAAAGATAGTTTCTGATAAGCAAAGGTTCGAAAAGTTCGCAACCCCAGATGAATTATTTTGAATGAAGCAACTTGTCGCGTCCATATCCCAGGTTAAGATCCCAGAGTTAATGAGTAATTTATTGTGACAGTTACGTCTCTGAAATATCGATAAATTGAAATAACTTCGTTGCTTATTATAAAGGATTAATAAATTGAAAAGTATGTTTTTGATGTCGTAAACACCTCCAACGGATTGGTTTGAAGAAAACCACGACGTGGTTGACGTTCTCTGCACCCTTCCTTATCTAAAAAGATCAAAAAATGCGAAAACAAGTTTACTAGCCCAAAGAGGCTTTTGGAACTTAAGAAATAATTAACTTTTCTGTTCTCATTTATTTGTTACAAAAATTGTCTAACCCATATAATAATCGCTGCATATTGGTGAATGATGAAAGTCTAATCTCTCTGAGCATAAAACTGTATTGATTTTATCCCTTTCACGGAAACGGGGCTTTCTACTTAAGTATTAGAAGGCAGGCAGTAACTTTAAGCCATTTTACAGCTACCCTGAACCATCTCTGCCGTACCTTGAAGCGGATAAACCGTGCATATACCCCTACATAATATGTGCAAGTCGTAAAAAAGCTATCAAAACACGCCGCCAGACGTACTGGCGTATCGGTATATATTTTACATTTGAATTTCAAAGTTCAAAGCAAAGCTTAGTTTTTATGCACAGTTCTAACTGAGCTTACGGTGGTCGGTCGGTAGGTCTACGTGACTCGACTTGTTGACAAATTGTCATAGATTATGTGACGGATAGGATGATACAATATGATGTCCAGTTTCTGCCTATAGATTAAGAAGAAAAATTATATTTTGGTATTAATTCTCCAATTTCAAATTTATCAGTTATCATTTTATATAAACCTTTGTATTTTATTAATGAAATTCCTTAATCAATGTCTACTAATTTTATACAAAAACAAAAAGAAATTAGATAGCCCCATGCCATCTTAAAAAAAAAGAGAAATGTTTTAACTATATTATATAGCATCTTTACTCATAGATAAAAGTGTAAAATATATAATTTTGAAATATATTGTCATAACAATTCAATAAAGCGTACATTTTATCAGTTGGTCATCATCATACATTTTTGACAGGTAGAAAAAGAATAAAAATTTCAGATACCTATAAGAAAGTACATATACAACTTTGTGTATAACAAATCATGTAATACCATCAGTTCAATAACTTTGTATAATCATAGTATGATGCACTTTAAAAACAAGCAGAACATTCCTATTTCCTTATGAGGCAAATTTCGGATTGGGTTCTAAAGACTTCAATGTTATCACATAAACTAGTTCATTATAGTAAATCATGGCTTTAATCAAATTTTATTATGTTTTAAATTAATTAAACACCAAATATCACGAGGAGTGTTACTTGAAAAATTTGATAATGTTAAATTCTTAGAGTTCTGTTATAATAGCACGAAGTTCATACAAGAGGTATGCATTTAAACGAATACAGATATACTACTACATAATATAAATTATGGATACGATGTTCCTTTATTTATTTCGCCATCACACCCATAAAGCATTGTTAAATCTTTTTTATTTCTATCGCATCTGCGCAACTTATGACTTAATCTATGCCAGTCGGACCCATATCGACTACAAATTGGGCTGACTCCGTTGCCGTTGCGAAAGAAAATAATATTGTTTCTTCGCAAATATTTACCCTTCCTTTATTTCGTGTGTCTTTACAGCATACGATATACGACCCTCGAATATTGATCGCAATGAATTAGACAACTTTTAATGTTTATTTGTTTACGTGAAACGTGAATGCTTCTTGCATATATAGGACTGTGTATTAGGGTAAAGTAAATACACATACATACGACGCAGTAACATATAAATGAAGGGACTTTGTAGATCGAGGGTTCCTTCGAGTTTTCAACGTCGTAGCGACCATATTTTATCGATAGGTTTTTCAGAGCAAACAAACTTAATTTTATTAATAGGAATCATAAGTTTGTTTTTTATTTTGGCTGGGCTCTAAACTGTTTTCAGTTAATTTTCATGCGATTTTTTTTTGTTTTTACATTTCTTCCTTTCTTTATGCTGGATTTCTGAATTCCTAGGAAACCCTTGCTTTGAATGCCACACTTATGGGTTTATTTTGTCCAAGACGCATATCTCGTAGGGAAAAAAATCCTAAATGAATACTTGTAACTATTCTACACTTTGTTATTGGTATAATAACTTAGTCGCGTAAATAATCAATAAAGTTTTAAAACTTTGAATTCTATGATTACCTAAAGGTACCACACAACCCTATCGGTAAAATATTCAATAAAGGGTTGGATAGAAAAGAAACATGGCAGTCTTTCCTTTGGGCTGACATAGGTACTCGGCACACATTTATTAAGGACACACAGTCACGGTTGACACTAGACGAGGCTCGCAGGGGAGTAACTCGTGTACGCCGGCAGACAACATGTAGAAATTGGTTAGAGATTGTGCTGGTGTTAAAAACACTTACCGGTCTCGTAGACTGCTCAAAGCGTTGTAGTAGCGCCCGTTCTCACAATAGCTATGGGCCTAGGGAGCCTCATTGAAGACTTTAAATTATTGTTGCATGATCGGAGATCCGGAGCCCGAGCAAAAGCAAGCCAGAGCCCAAAAGCAGTAACTACAGCGCCTCAAAAAAGATCTCGACAACAAGAAATCTGCATGATTATAATTATCAGAGTATTTAAAATAGCTGAATTAAAGAATGGATTATTTGCAACTTTGCTGTAGTAACAGCAACGTTTTTACAGTTTTAATGTTACTTTTCATTGACAAAAATGCTATAAACTTCCAATAAATATGCTTAAAAATAGTACTCGGATGAGTTAATGTATGTAACTAAAACAGAAGCCAATTACCTTTAAATAACTATAGTTACAAAAAACAAATCATAAAAGACTTAAAATAGCATTTTTATACACAATTTCAATCTCATACCGGTAAGTACAATTTATTTCATCATTTAACTATCAAAGTGGTTTCATACAAATTGTATGTATAATACGATTGTCGAATGATGCAAACGAGAAGCGAAGAGGCTGATGACTGTCATTATGCCTAATTTATATATTCTGTCAGGGGAACGGTAGTACTGCCGAGTAGAAAAGTGTTAGATATATTTGTTAGGCATGTCATTTCAATGTTTTATTTTTAACTTTTATTTGAAAGTGGGTGCAGTGCCGGTTGATATACATAGTTTGTCAAGGTACCCAACCTGTGTATGAGGTAGATTTTGTTTAAGGACTTGAAAAATAATACAACATTGTCTAGACATCAAGGAGTCCAAATCTTTGAGACCAGAGGAGAGAAAATTTTAGATCATTTACTAATTATTTTTTTTACAATCATTTGAAATTTAAAAAGTGATACTTAGGGTAGAACTTGGGTACTCAACAGATTAAATACCGATTGAATCAGAGCCTTTAAGTTTACCTCACTACGTGATATGTTTTAAGGGAGCTCTGAGATAGTGTATTCCGATGGTCTTAAAACTCTGATGGCACCGAATCAAGACATAAATTGACGTTTTCCAGTAAAAACATAATAACCTCTGTCAATTCCTTTTAAAAAGTTCTTGCAAACTAAAACACAGAAAACTATTCCAGGACCGGAAAGCAGTTAAAGGAACTTACCACCATTAAGGTAAATAATAATAAACTCCTTAAATGCGCCATCTGTCTGCATTTAATGATATTTAATGATACCAAGTATTTAATGACAATTCAGTTTACACTTTATATCCGCTTTAAGTCTAAAAACAAGGCCATGCGATGACTCAGGGAAGAAAACAAGTAAATTGATTTGACAAGCACTTGATCTTTAAGGTACTGTCATTATAATTTGTCACGGTTCAAAATTAATTTCTTTTGCACATTATTTTATTAAATTGTGCCAGAAATTGATGTTTACATCGAGTTCTGGCATTTCTGGCACAACATTACAAAAGAGTAATGTCGCATATCATGACATGTGATATCTGTTTTTGAAGTGATGAGATTTTCTTTGGTAGGTATCTCTTCTGAAGTATTTATAGCATCATTGACACAGGAATCTTTGTTATGTTTTAGATGATCATTTTAAGCTGTCAGAGCACAGGTTTAGTTAGAGCATTTTTATTCCGAATTAAACTGAGGCGAAGGGAAGACCAGACTACGTGTGAAACTTAATTACACAAACATAGAAATTTTCACGCCTGTATCTCCGCAATGGTAGCCAGAGACGTATTAAACACCCACATTTTGTTTACTATTATTTGGTAGAACCAAACAACCTAATAGGGGTAAGCCTTTTAACGTCAACCGGGCATTTTGGGAATTAAAAATGGGAAAATTGAGTGTATATTGAAAGGGAAACGTAGATAAGAAAAGAAGGCAATGGAAGGAGCGCGATATTTCCTATACGAATTGATTAGGGAGAGTAAGCAATAGTACGAACAGGTCAGGGTCGCATACCAATCCTGAGAAGTATTACGTGAGTAGGACCAAATTTTGGTTGGCAAAATGGGAGTGTTTGAAACGCCTCTGCCTACCCCCAAAAGGGAAGGTAGAGGCATATCAAAAACCTGTTGGGGATACAGGCATGAGTGTACACTTAACACACAAGTCGAAACGTGTAAAATATTAGGTATTTCTTAGCAACTTCCTGTCACCCAGCTAGTTATTCTTATACTACTTCCACAACCAGTACAGTAGCTACGCATTGTACTTGTTTTAGAGTATTTCAACACCTTCTCAAAAGGCTACTGGTTTTTCTCTATATGTAAATATAGCAGTATAATATTCATGTAAATAAACACGTAAATATTCCTAAATCTATCTTTGAACAAAATTGTTTTAAAACAAACTAAATTTGTTGACGACTGTACAAGTTGCCTAAGAATAATTTCACAGTAATTACGATAGGCCTGTCTATCCATAGACCTCGATATGAATTGACACAAAATGCTTTACTTATTACTCTGATTGAATGATTTCACTCATTTGTCTCCATTATATCAAGTAGGCTGTATGGCATTGTGCAAGGTTTCATATTTGATTGTTAGGAGGAAAAGGATCCTCCCGTGCATAACGGTACATTCCTTATTCAATGGTCATTAATCGTCTGTCAGTTATAAAGTTAATCTTAATTCCAAGAATTAGGATTCGAGTAACCCAACAGGGCCTAAACAAATGTATAATTCGCCCAGAGTTCAGCCAAAAAACATCGTCCGAAATCCACTGGTATGATACTAATTCAGATGGACAGTATGAGCTGAAGTGTGGCTTGCTACAAATGGGTTTATTTTACCCACACCTATTCAACCCTATTCCCTAATTTAAATTTTACCTGTTCAAGGTCTCCACTTCAGAACGCGTTTATTTCAACGGATTTATTCCAACGCCCGACTCAAAAAAATAAAACTCAGTAGTAACATAATAAGTTGGTTTACGGAGCAACTGAAATTGTAATTCCATAACCCCATGGGGTTACCATGATCACACTAATTGTCAGAATATTAACGATCACTATAGTTTTTTTTATGCTCAAGAAATAGAGATTCTGCCTAATGGGAAATGATTACAGGTAGAAGACGCAATGAGTTCTGCACGCGTTTATGTAGGTATGGGACTTCTGGCAACACTATCTATCTATATATTAATTTGAGTGTATATAGACCACGACATTTTGCCTTTTTCAATTCATTATATTATATTCTTTTTCACATATTAATTCTTTATTTTGACCTTAACTTTTTTAAACGAGGAAGTCGACTACTTAGAGGCTAAAATGTTTATTCGAATTCGAATTCCAAAACAATCCCGTATGTTTTTGACATTACTAGTATTCTCGTGCACCCCTCCAGTTTAGCTAAATGCTTGTAGTAGGATTAGGTTCACGTCGATAGGCAGAATCGAACCCGCGACGACTTGATCGCAAGTCCACTCAACACCCTATTGAAATCAACATCATCATCATTTGAGCCATAGGCGTCCACTACCTCTCTCAGTGACCGGCCTGTATCCACCGTCGATCTGTGATTTTTATAAGGTCATCTGTCCACCATGTTGGTGGACAGGTATGCTGCGATTACGGGTCCATGGTCTCCACTACAAAACCTTTCGGCCCCATTGGTTATCTGTTCTACGTGCTATGTGCATTGCTCACTGCCACTTCAACTTGCTGCTTCGTTGGGCTATGTTGGCAATCTTCGTGCGTCTGCGTATCTCCTCATTTCTGATTCGATCCCGCATCGAAACCTCGAGCATAGCCCTCTCCATATCTCGTTGAGCAAATCTGAGCTTGTTTATCTAGCCCACAGTGAGATATCACCTGAAATAATATTGTCTAATACAAATACTCAGTATTAAAACTGCGATAAATTTGCGTCATGTATTGCTGAAATCATATATATTAAATCATATGTTATGTTGAAATCATTCAAATAAATAGTTAAGATAATTATTTTTCATGGAATGTAAAAGTTTTAAAGTTAAAAACATGAATATTTGCAATCGGACGCCAACATATTGAAGGAATCGCAACAAGTAAACCCTGATCCGATTGCAATAATTCCATAATTTCCATTGTACTTCGTTCTACGTCTTGTTGCCATCTTTTCATTCTTAAATTTGTTAATAACTTGTTTCAATTGTGTACTTAATCAAATCCCGTATAACAACAAAAATAAACTAAAAATATTCAATTTATTTCAAAGAACCTATTCACTGGCTTCCAATTCAATAGGGTACTACGCAATGTCTATTCCATCTTTGAGAGGCTTCAAGAGTATAATTATATGTTTGTCATATTCTTAAACATGTTGATACCTTTATTACCTTCAATCTCAGAAGATCCATTGGCCAGATCCATGATAGATCTGGCTAATGGATCAAAGTCTGATGATGAAGCCAGGAGGGGGATAGTGGAAGTCCTTTTTACTTTTTAATTCGTTTCGCCGTTAAAGCGTGTTTTTGATGATTTATCCAGAAACACATAAACCATAACATAACCAGAAATACATATTTATTACTGCGTGTTACGAGACAATTTTAAAGGGTAAGAGTGAACTTCCTACAGATATTGAACGGTACGATATAAAACAGTAGCCATAGGCTGAACATAAATAACTGTAGAAGCAAAGATCATGTTATGGAACACACTTTTAAAAATTATATGTCATGTGACAGGCAAACCCTCATCCTTTTTACATGACTGTAGTGAAGTGTAATGTTTAGAGGGTTCATGTATGCGAGTTGAGTGAGTTTTTCATAACTACTAAATACTTGAACAGATTTGAATATATGGTATTATTGTGTTGCGCCATTTGAGTTTGTTTTTGGCAGAGACTCTCGCTGTAGTCAGACAGTCAGTGCCGCTTCTTCGAAACTATGACCCTTTTGGCCGTCAATACCATGTCATCGGAATAACAGCTTTTTTTTTGGTACTAGGACAGTCAGTGTTTTTTATTAGCCTATAAGAATATACAAATATGTATACTTTTTTCTAATTCTTTACTTTAGATTTATATAATTATGTCTACGTATATTACCAACCAAGCATTGGTACCTGAACGAGTACCTATGAAGTCAGTTCTATAAGTTATCTGTCATGTTTGCAAAGCACATAATACTTTAATTTCATCACATATTTTTCTTGGTCGTATCTTAAGAAAATTACATATTAGTCACAAAATAAAGTAGGAATGGCTGTTTTATTACCGCATTTCCAAATCAATGAATAATGCATAACAAAGTTTATTATTTATCATCAACGTTCAATAGTGCGCCTGAGCAGTTTTCAGTGCGTTGCGTCATAGATACTTTATATTTCACGAGGTTAATAACCTGAAGACTCGGTCAAGGTTCGTACTAGTACCGTCGTTAGTAAATAGATGGCGCTTTAATAAATTATATTACTATAATGAGTTAAGAACCACCTATTTCACAATTTTTATTAATATTCATATTTCATAGTTATAATTAATTCATAAATGTATCCACAATCTAACCATAATATTTTTTGTCAATTAATATTTTCAGGTATAAATTTTTTACGATGGTGTTGACGATAGTTGATACATCCGTTTGTTTCACTTAAACGAACTCATAGCTCTTGACGTTTTGATGTGATAATATTTTTACATGCTAATTTCAATGTTTGTATAAACATGTAATCTTAAAATACGATGGGCTACCTTAATACCAGACAGTATGGACAGAGGCAACATGTAGGTGTTGTTAAAAACTAGATGAAAATATAGAAAGTGTTACTAAAGGTATGGTCATGTTCTAGGAGCGTCATGTGGCCAGAAAAAAATCCCTTCTAAAATGTCTAAGCAATTTTAATATCTTAATACGGACACTTTTGGACTAGTGCCTACGGTCAACGTATTAATATTCAATATATTTGTCTTACGAAATATTAGTTAAAATTTTCAAGTTCAATTTGTCAGTTCTAAAATAATTTAAAACTAAACTAAACTAATAGCGCATTACGTTATTCACTGGTAGTATTGCAAGTACTATATCCAGGCCTATGTCACTCGATGTACTTGCGTGCGCTAAATACCTACCGGCTACTGGTTCGCCGGCGGACCTTATACACAGTCACGCGCAGTGGGTTGCCGACAGCAGCACAGCGCGCGCACGCTTTTATTTTTAAAGTACAAAAAACGTAATTTGACATCGTATTGAAGTATTCTTTAAGTTCTTTAAAATTCACATAAAAAATTGATATGGTTGTTTAAGTGCAGTATATGAACGTAGATAAAGTAAAAAGCCCGGCAGCAGTATTCATGAAATTAAAAAAAATCCTCTTAACCCTATTTCTCCTTGTTTCCCTCAAATTATTTTTTAAAACTTTTTGTAAGATTTAGAATATTTTCTACCACACAATTTAATAATCGATATTTTAGGAAAAGGCACACTTAGGGGCACGTGCTATTGCGAGGCAATAATAATCGTGATTACAAACATTTAAGTTCATTTTCATTAGGCAATTAAAATGGTATTTACCCACCATCGATATTTTTCTTGGGAGTGATTTATCTATTACGTAGTAACTACTTAGTAATCTGTGCTATATCTACAGCCCGTAAATATATGACCACACTTTTCTGTCTCACTTTGTAATAATCCTAACTAATATTAGAAATGGGTTTGAGTTTGTTTGTAAGACTTTCACGACATGATCATCGACATGATCATCAAGAGAACAGTACCGTTCCTGAGATATAGAAAACTAACTTAAAGACGGTCCGATCCGTTAAGGCTTAAGAATATTTATCACAACCCTAGCGAAGCCGCGGTCAAAAGCTTACCTAGTAAATAATAGACAACTAATAAAACCCAATTATTACTTCCTGAAAGCAGTCACAGATTTCCCCATCACAATCAATCGTTTACATATTAGCCAACAGTTGAGCAACAAAGGGACGCATAAAGTTTACGATCTAGTTGATACTCTGTGTCCTGTTGGCTCGTTAATATGATTGATTTTACGACACTCTATCGGAGTTCAGACACTTTTAGGATGGTGTTGCTTTACATATATTAAAAGATATGTTGGTGACATACACTAACGCCTGTATCCCTGAAGGGGTAGGCAAAGACGTATTATGATACATTTTGCCTATGATAATTTATTCCTACTTACTTAATAGTGGGCAAGCCTATTATCAGCAACCGGGCACTTTGGGAATTGAGTGGGAGAAGAGAAGGCAATGGAAGGAAAAGGATATCGCTATAAGGATGGATTAGGGAGGGTACTCTTGAGCAGGTCAGGCTCGTATACCTGTACCTCGAACTGGCTGTCGTCGGGAAGTCCTAGCCCTGTGACGTCATATATTGTTATTCAGATTACTTTCTAAACTGATCTGTGCGACTGACCTATGTGGTGTAACGACGGAGGCCGTGGGTTCGATTTCCGTTTAGCGTAAATATTTATTTGCATGAATCTGTCTATTTACATGGCTGTTTATGATATGAAAAATTACAGTCGCATTCTTAAGGCCATTGCACAAGCTAAGCTTAGTTTAGTTCCAAAATGTCCTCTTTCATGATTTTTCCGAATAAAAAAAGTTTTGAAGTATCTTTTTCTTCATGACGTAAACTTGATATGGTTCTTTCTCCAAAATGTTCTTCAGTAGCATTATATATATCATTTTGTTCATCCTGAGCCTTCTCCAAATCGTACTTAATCAAATCATGCCTTCGGCAACCTGCTTTCGATCCTCTTTTGGACAAAATTGACCTCTCTTGAGACTAATCGCTAGGCGACGCGTTTCATGCCCAAAATGCCAATCAGGTTATTATAAACGGCCTTAGAGATACGTTTACTTCTAGAGTTAACTCTCTAAGACCCATAGGACGACCAGAACGCGGCAAGTCAGCTATCACTTGTCGGCCTTCTTTAAATACTTAATACCATTCATTAGCCTTTTTGCCATTAGCATTTTTGAGAAACACAAATCACCGTAAGTCTTCTGCAACATTTTCAGTGATTCGGCACAAGAAATTTTGTTTGCTACGCAAAACTTAAGGCAAACTCTTTGCTCAATAAATGTTTCCATAGTAAAATCGCAGAGCACTTAAAACAATGAAATCAAACACAGCAGCTGTAATTACACTGAGTGACAGATCGAGCTAAAAGTTCCCGCGGTAACTCAGTACAGTGCTACCAACTTATAGAAAAAGGTTAAGCCAAATGTTATAGCCGACACTGTCATGCTTACTTGTCAAAAACATTACATACATGCATTACAAGGGCACTTGAAAGCGTGTGCATGTCGATGATTGGTTCCACAAATTTAACCAAACATTTGCTTTTGGAGTTTGCGGCAAATGCTAAACGTGTAGACCTGGCATTAGGAAGTCGGAAGGATAATTCATCTGAGACAGATAATAGGATGACCTTGTGGCTGGCAGCTAAAAATATCTATGTCATAGTTGAATTGTCAAAAGAGAAAAAAAAGCATGTGTGTGCTTATGTGCGCACGTAAGAAGTTATACTTCTGTGGTGCTTAATAAATAAAGTTTATTTAAATATCATAATAAATAATACATACCGCCAACTAACCTCAAATTCTACAAACATACTCAAAGTAATATGTAAAAACCATTTTTATCACTTATAATCACATTAAATTATCTTTAAATCAATAAATTGCTAATAAATATCAGTCACCACGATATATTATTTGAAAAAATATATATTTACGTTTATTTATATATATTTATTTCGAACTGATACAAAACACATGTTGTAGATTCAAAAACACTTGAACAAATATCGTGAAGTTGGTAACTTTTTTTGAAAAACTAAAACGTTGACTAGCTAACTTCAGGGTGTCGGTTTTTTGTGACGGTGTGCGCGCGCATCGTAAAAAATTACTCTCATAATTTTTCTCTAACGCGCCAAAAGAAGTATAACTTCAAAAAGTATGTATGATTTGAAATATAAAAAAGATGGTCTAAGAAATTAGTTTAAAGACCGCAATAAAGATTTATAAAATTCTCTTCAAATCTTTGTGACTCCATCCCACATATATATGGGCACTCTTCCAATCTTAGTTGCCAAGTATTTAAGTAGGTACGGTGATCAAATGATTTACGAGCTTCGAGCGTACCACTAGAACGGATTCATCAGGAGGCAATAATGTAGTTAATTTGAAAATTGATGGTGATTTTAATATTAAGACGGAGAAACATTTGGGACTTAATTTAAAACTTATTCTACATTGATGTACGAGATCTATTATAGCTAATTATGTATTTCGTCTGACCACCAAACGAAATATTTAGGAAATAATAGTCAGCTGGCAGTTATGAAATTATTTTATAGATGGCGTTGTTACGTGTTTCTAACTCGCGTTCAATTTATTCATAACTGTTTTTGAGCAATTATCTAGAAGTTATAGTTGTATATTCTGTAAAACGCTCAGAAACATGAGAAAGGAGAAAAAGTTGTTTACCCGCTGGCAGTACAAGGTTTCGATATGGACCACTTGGAAACCTCTGTCCTCCTCTTAAATGGAGGTATATAGGTAGGTAGGTAGATAGAATTTTTGTATACTTATAAGACGCAAACAAGCGAACCACGAATATACCATAGAAATTACCTATAATTTAGTAGAAAATTCGTTAACACGTACATAAGGGTCAACTTAAATTGAGCAGCAAAATACTAGAGCGATTTTAAAATGTAAATTAAATATTATCCATATTCCATTAAATTAGAGCTGAAAATCGTACGTCACTGTCCGCTGGACTCGGTTATACTATTTGCTTACAATTTTTAGCTCTATCTTAATGGGATAAGGTTGGATGAAGTTGATCCTTAATCCGCCTTACGTTTAACGGTTAGCCCATATATTATGTTATACAACTAACAATCGAAACCTCAGTGGTGTCCTTATGTCCTCCATAACGCTCTGTCTATCCTGCTCAACAGCAAACAAACCAATACAAACGACAATTGTCTCCTTAGTAGGGTGAAAATTCTGCCCAGTCCAGCGACTTCGATTCAACATGATCAACGTTGTGCCCAAAATCAAATCTTTATTTCATAGAATTCCTTAAAAATTGCCCGTTTTAAAGAATTATAGACCAACATAATGTCACCGCAAAAAAAAGGTAGCTTTGTCGAAAGTAAAAATATTATAACAATAATAAATACCTAATACCGTATTGCAAATAGTTAAGATCGCTATCTGCCAATGACGATCCGTAAGTTTAGAAGAAATTGGGCAAACAAACTCAAGACCAAGACCCAAGACTCCTTTATATCACCACATTAACCTGTGCTAAAATAATTATTGAAAACTAGACAAGATAAAATTAAAACAAATAACGAAAAGAAAAACATGAAATGCGGAAAGATGAGAAACATATTAGCTCACATTACGTTTCAGTTGAGTATTTGATTTAGCCTGT
This sequence comes from Euplagia quadripunctaria, assembly GCA_963859945.1. Taxonomy (NCBI): domain Eukaryota; kingdom Metazoa; phylum Arthropoda; class Insecta; order Lepidoptera; family Erebidae; genus Euplagia; species Euplagia quadripunctaria. The sequence continues at coordinate 20,589,315 of OY982575.1, forward strand.
GAATCTAAAAACGATTTAATCCTAAGCGTTTTTATCTTCATTATAATCCAAATAATACTAATATTAAGGCATAGTTTCTGTTTTACTATTTCAATCTCCATCTCTTATAACTATAATTCTGCACAGTAAATAAACATATGAAAGGCCACAAAAACCAAGCACTCAATACGACAAAACACAGGATCATTTACACAAAAACTTCACTAATAGCGAACATTATCACGTCCGACGCAATAAATATGTTTTCCTAAGAATCATAAAAAAATGAAGTGCAAAAGTTTTTTAGGCATAACACGAACTCGGACACCGTGAACTTGGCGCAGAACCAACGCAGGAATCCGTCCGATTATGACGTACTTCCGGCCGGACGGACAGACAGATATCGCTCCGAATAATAAATAGATGACCATTAATTTTGTTTTTATTTACCGTCAATTACGAGGAAAATTGTAACATCACTTGAATTATGAAGACCCAAACTTATTTCTGTTCATTTCGGTTGTAATACAATCTATGTGCCTATGTGTGAGCTACGAGCTTTCGAAAGCCATGTCATGAGTCGTTGTTTGGATGCCCGTTTGGAGAATATTTTTTTGAGGATTATGTTTTGGTTTAGGTGTTTATACATATATATTTACAAAAAAAGGTATCTGAGCATGTTCATCCGTGTTTTAGAACCTATAATACAAATTATGCTTATTTCACGTCTAGGCACGGGTTTGTAATAAGTTCTAAAATATTTTTATTATTATTCAGCTAGATATGTTGTTAGTATTAAAACCATACCCAAATATGTCCGGCCTTAAGTTTTAAATTTACCCATTGATAGCTTCAAGACTAAGTGAGATCTTGTTCTGAATCCTAAAGTAAACAGGTCTTGGGCACGATTGCTGGGTCCGGCACTTTGGTATTGGGTTTTCTGTTAGAAAATTTCCAGTAGCACGTAGTGTGGTAACATGCTCGGTAGACGTGAATATCTAAAATACACGTGTAATAGCAAATTAAAGGGGGGTTTTTAACGTGTCTATCTGTGTTTCTGTTTGTGGCAACATGGCTCCTAAAGGGATGGAAGGATTTTGATTTAGTTTTTTTTAAATTGGAAGGTGACTTGATCGAAAATGTTCTTAGCTATAATTCAAGAAAATTTATTCAGCCGTTTGAAGACCATCAGCTCTTTTCTAATCGCTGAAGAAATTATTGTTATTCTAAGACGTCAATATGCTGACCCACTGAAAAATGTAGCTAGCGGAAGTGTGATGAAGCCAGCCTACCCTGTCGGATGTTGCGAAACATATAGTTTTACTTTTGATTTATTAACCCTATTAGTGGAACTCTGACATATCATAAACTACAGTCGAAGTGGTGATTAACCACCGGTCCTTTGTAAGATACAGATTTTTCTTCAGTCGGGCCACTTTCGATCCCTACTTCTTTCTAGTAGTTTTTGGCAAATAATCTTAGCTGATAGATAAACATTACTTCTATAATATTAGAGCGGATGTCATCACAGAAATGAGAAGCAATACATTTACTTAATTGAAATGTGTAGATGACAGATAAATGTATATTAATTCCCTTCCTAAATCCATCCCTTCTCTTGGCAACAGTAAGTATTTTAAATTGACTGAGCTTTCGTAAGAGATGACTAATATTATCTACACCATGTAAATATATGTATTAGTCACTGTATTAGTACTGTATTAGTCACACACACAAACACCCGCTGGTGTTTGTGTGTGCATAACAAGGAAGACTGGCTAGACAAATATTTTTATTTAATACTACGAGAAATTTCAAATGATTTTAATCATAAAGACTTGATCTATTGGATTCATATTCGAGATGATGTTTCGTCAGTTTCCCATAAGAACCTGTAGAATAGAGTAGATACTAGTGATTTCAGAATTTCTGTCTACCGTCTCTTTGCAATTTATCATCTCGACGCAAAGAGATACGTCAGAATTGAATGACATTCTCGCACTAGCCAATGAACAGACCCAGGTTCTCCAACCACGGATTTCTAGAATGTTTTTCTTGCACCAGTTGCCGTGTCAAGGTTAATTCGTTGCTACCATGTCAATGAGTTCTCTATTCGCTTGTAGAAATCGGAGTCCGGTCACAGCACTGGAAGGTGACTGAAAAATCTAGAGAATAGGTAAGCTCTCTAAAGCATCGGTCATGACATGAAATTTCTCAGGTAATATAAACGTTACTCTCTCATAATACACTGTCTCTCAAACTATATCTTATTTTAATGTTTTGACGTCAACTGACATTGGCAAGCGGTGGACGCGGTAGTTGTCACTAACCTCCGCGGTCATTCCCGCTGCATTTTTGTTCATAACAATTCCTTACGAAAGTATAAATACATCATACGTTTGCACGTACATTTGCAAATAATTCAATACTAAAAAGTTCATATAAAACAGAACGGTTTTCGACCCGGACGTCCTTATGCACAAACAACACATTTTCTCACAAACGCACAGTGTAAATAACTTTTATTACTGCAAGTCTGCCGATCCAATCGATTTGTGTATTTTCGCAAACTTTGACTTGTAATGAATGCGTTTTTCAACATGTTGTATTCATGACACTAATTAAAACTCTTTGGCGAAAGCAAACAAATGAAACGATAAATCTAAAGCGCCTATCACTGTCAATCACTTGAACAGTTGTAGTCAGTCACTTTGTGATTTTTCATTATTTTTAACCGCCTTCAAAAAAGGAGGAGATTCTCAATTCATCGGAATTTTGTTTCAAAGGATATACTTCCCAGATCCCAGAGGTTCTATTTAAATTTTATCGAAATCAGTCGAGCGGTTTTAGAAAAATCAACAAATATCTAAAAATTGTATACATCGATGATATTTTCGTTAACTCTGAAACCTCGCTGTCTCATTGGAGCAGTGTGTTTAGTTGGCCTACCCATATTATATTTAAACAAAATACATCTACTTTCCATTGACATCCACATTGAAGTCGGTGATGCTTTTTTTAAAAGATAATTATTGTAAAAAATATCCGCAGTCATATTTTAGTAGATACACCTGAGATAGTTTAGGTACTTCAAGTTTTTGGCACTCTTTGGCACTATCTTCTAGATAACTATTAACCCCTCCATCTAAATTAAACGCTTGTGATAGGTGTGTAGTTTACGTCACGGTCATGTACTGGGTGGGGTTCGAAGCAGCTACTTCATCGCAAGTCCGACGCCTTAGCCATTACGTTACTGCAGCTTGAAACACGTGGGTAGACCTAAAACAATGTCGTAACTTCCGGGTTTGGGTTGCAATTCCGAGTTGGATTCTACAACTGACTTAAAAGTCTGATTCTTTATCTGGATGTATTTACTGACAACGTTTAATATAGTTGGCCAATTACTGAGTGTTTCGACGTACCTATAACCTATAACCCAGCCAAGATAGAAGGCATTAAAAATTCTATCAAAGGCTTAAGCCGCTATCCACCTACCTATACCGGTCGGTATATTTCTGCATCGATAGAAACTATTTAAGAAGATATTTCAATCATGCATGCTTGCTGATCGCAGTCTTCTATTAATAGAGGAATGCCTTTCCTCCTGACATAGTACGATAGACTCATGTTTCTCTTGGCCATTGTGAGCGGAGACTCAATGACACAGTGTACGTAAGTTAAGAGTAAAAACAGCTATTAAAGAAAAAACTTTGAGATCACAGCTTGATTACATTCTACCCACGATTTTTTATATAAATAGACATTACTTCTATGCTCTACTGTATATGTAACCATATCATTGGACGTTGATTAAGGATAGGACACAGAAGATTTCTGTTCAAGTCGGAGGTTCCTGATGCGTCATGGTTAGACAGGTGGTCTTTCTCTGCTCGTGAATAGTCTCATAGAAGGTAGGTGTAATACGGTTGGTGACCGGTTTAATACGGTTGGTAACCGGTGTAATACGGTTGGTAACCAGTGTAATACGGTTGGTAACCGGTGTAATATGTTTGGTAACCAGTGTAATACGGTTGGTAACCGGTGTAATACGGTGGTATGAATATTACTCGGTTAACGTTTTTCTTTATATTATTATTTATGTGAAATAATGTAACTATAAGTAAGATTTTACCAGTAGATACCTATTAATAAATGTAACATGAAGGTGACCGTAACCGGTAACCGGCAGAAGATTGCGCATTGTGGCATAACAAGTACCTACATGACACACATTTTTGGGGAGTTGCCTCCCATGTCTATGGCAATACGTTTAGATTTATCCTTGGCTTTTATCAAACAATCACTATTTTTTTAATTTAAATGCGAATTCTGTCTTTCATAAGTTATCTCGTAGAACTCGTACGACATTGTTGTATTGACTTACATACCAAAAAAAAACAATTGTTTTTAGGTCAGAGGTTAAAAAAGTAATGTTGCCGAAAGATAGAAAAATAACTTTTACGCGAACGGAGCCGCCGAATAATAATTTATGTTTATTTTATTATAATTTGAAAAAGTAATTATGAAATAAAATAATTTAAAAAATCACCTATAATTGGATACCTTGGTCTGCCTTAGAATTAATAAAAGGTGAAAGTGTTACTAAAAAGCGAAGTGTGTGATAGTGAAAGTGATTATGATGATGATTGATCATTAGTTCCACCCATATGTCTATTGTACATAAACCTGCAATAACAGCGTAGAAAATCACAAGATGATGAATAGATTACGTAATTGTAGTGAGACTACAGAAATGATGATGGAATGGTTTTACTAATATATAACCCAGTTAGATAAGTATGAGTCGGACTGGCGTAAAGACTCGTCGTACTGAAATCATGGCATTGTCTGCTTGCTATTTTTTTTTTAATTTTGAATGTTAGAGGGTTTGAACTTCTTAGCGGGGTTATGTTTTAACGGGGTGAGTGCCTTGGTGATCTGAGCTACAGGCTCACGCCTAATTCAGACACCAGTCCTCTCACAGTTGCAGTTTCAATATTAGCTGTGATGTATATTAAATTGCATTAATGAGTGATTGTGAGAAGAAAATAAAACAAATAAATAAATAAATTTTCTTCTTCTTAGGCGACCACGACCTGCTTATCCATCCGTATAAGCAATATCGCTTCCTTCCATTGTCTTCTCTTATTAATCACCTTTTTCCTAGCAATTTTCAAATCTTTAATTACCAAAGTGCCTGGTTAACGGTATTAGGTTTCACACCACATACAGCAATATTCTAGTGATGTACGCTAGGTTCTTCCCTGACCGGAAGCAATACCACGTTCCAAATAATAGAGAGGTAAATTTGATTCTGTGTCGTATACGTGGGCTAGTATAGTAAGAAGTTAATAACTATTTAATTTAATAACCTTTCTTTTATGTTAGTGAGTGGCTACAGCGGCAGCAGAGAGCATTCATTCATTATAATATATAGCAGCGCCCTGCGGTTTCACCCGCGTAAGTCGTGATCCCGTGGGAATATCGGTATAAAAAGTAGCCTATGCGTTAAAGTCCAAGTCTCCAGCAATCTACATACCAAGTTTTATCGCAATCGGTTCAGTGGTTTTTGCGTGAAAGACTAACAAACATCCATCCATCCAAATTTTCACATTTATAATATTAGTGGGATTTTTGTATCTCTCAAGCAAATCTTGTTTTAGTATATTACGTGATACTCTCTTTTGTAACCAACAAAATTAAGTCTGAAAATTCTTATTTTTTATATACTCTGACAGTGATTGGGCCATTTCATTTCACACTTAATCACATTTTATCTCTTTAAATTTAGAACATATGTATTAAGATTCAACGATACCTTTAGTAGGTTAAAAATAATACAAGGTGACAAACGTCAAGGCTGATATACTGTCAAATACATAAATACCTAAAAAGATAGCAGTAGAAATTTAATTCTTCTGTATTGTTTTTATGTATGGCTCTAAAACTCCTGAAACATGAACATGATCGAACATTATCAGTCCTAGTGAAATAGTTCTTTATCAAAATAACATGAAATATTTGACAAAATGCACATTCGTAAAACCTCATAACTTTGGAAAAGAGGAGAGATTAACACACCCGAATAATTTTAGCACTCATCAACCTTCTCCTAAAGAAAATCATTAAAAAAAATGAAATGTTACTACAAACATCTAATCTCTCATTTCATCAGTCTTCGCATTTACATTACTGATCCAACAATACATAACAATCTATTTTCAAAGTAAATTTAATTTATATTCATCAAATTTAATCAAAGCTTGACATGATTCCAAATTTAAATATAATCCTAGACAGATAGCAGAGACCAGTAGCATCAAATCTGACGTTGCAAAGTGTAAGATCTATACACAAGCTTAAAACCGACACACATACAACAGATGCGTTCACATCTTGCAAGGAGAGATGCCAAGGTGATTTTGAAATCACATGCACCGCTAATGTAAACTACTGCTAAATAAAATAAACAGATTCTGTTTACGGAGTTCAACCAATATAAATTATGACTCCATATTGTATGAGCAGCATAAACGCAGGACGCGAGGGCATGGAACTTTGTAAGACATTATTAATGATATAACGGAGGATGCCCACAATTATTATTAAATGATTAAAATCGCCTATCAAATAAGCAGGTTACTTAAAAAATGATTCAGAGGATTTCTTTATAGTATTCTCTTTTTATTTTAATCTACATACATACAATATGTTATTATGACAATCTGTATATCAATGCTAACTGGTAGTAGACCAACTAAAATATATTTTTATTACATTTTCTTGTCTTTAATTATTTTTTTCAAAAATCATATTCATTCATATTCATAAAGCCGTAGAAAAACTAATTGATAAACGTTAATAGTTGTTATAAATCTCAATTTTGCAAACGAAGTTGCTTGCTCTTATTTTGAGAACATTATTAATTGGATGTCAAACCATCTAAACGCAACAATGCACGATTTCTTCAACCTTCGCAGAAAAGACTTCTAGGACATAAAATTCACATTAGCATACAGATTTTACATACAAACACCGTCTTTTATTACTTACTATAGATAATCTTGAACATTAAACACCCATATATTTATTATAACCATAAATCAGTCTGTGCTCTGAGGTGCATCAGTGAACCGCAGGCAAAGTGCACTGCACTTGTATCCCACAAAGACCGTTTATAATAATCTTAAATACAAACCACACACAGTTCAAATTCATTTAATAATCCATCTGGTCATAGATCGTTTCGTATTAATACCAATTTTTACGACTTCTCTAACCTAAAATGAACTTTACCAATCTAATTTTAACACACAATTTCAAATATTACGTCCATATCATCTACAATTTTACGACTTGTGCATTGTCAATCAAATTTGAACTCAATATTTTGTACAAAAAGAACACTTCGTGTTGAATTTTTGCCACTATTGGACGTTTTTAAGTCGGAGACTGAAAATTGACCTCAGCTGGGTCGTCCCTGTAAATATTTGTACATCGGACGCCGTTGGTGCGAACTAGTAAGAGATTAGCGCGCAAAACTCCTGAATTTTAAACGCTTGTAATTTGGTAAAGTCCAAAGTTTGGAGAGACTTACCGGCTCTCTGTAATAACTGTGGTTCTTTGGGGTAGAAACCAGATGGGCGAAGTTTAAATATATGTATAACTCGGATTGAACGACCGAAGAGAATCCCTGCTTGTAGTTTGACAACACAATAGATTACGGATGATAAGAAGCTTGTCGGATCCTTTCTCACAGGATTTATTAACTTGTTGTTAAGAGTCTACTCAGGAAGAGTAAACTAAGTAAAGCTTGTACTGGTTCTGAAACAGGGATAAACAAACTTAGTTACATTTTCTAACTTATTAGACCAGGCCAGATAGACCAAATATTTACAATGGGCGGAAATCGAAGCCTTCTTTACTTGTCAGGCAAATACTCGATCGGTTTGCAAAAAGTTCGTCTGTTTATATAATCACAGAGTAAAACACTATACTTAGGCTATCACTATATCCGATGATAGGGATATTCAATAAAAAAAGAAAGAAGTAACCATTTTTAACATAATATTCCAGAACACGAAAGGGAAAAGGGACAATACGCTTGGGAATAATATAGGTAGGAAATACGAAAGGAAACAAACACCCACAAAATACAAAAAATCAGCAATGCAATGCGACTTATCAAGATCTTACCTTCAAAATATGTGAACGCAACTCCCTCACAACCTGAATTCGTTCTACAAACGAAAACAGGGTTTTATAAAAATATCTTCATGAAAATCTCAATTTCCGACAAGGAGAAAATAAATTGCAAGATATACAACTAAGACGTATAAAATTGACGTTAGAATGTGTAATAAATATCACACTTTAGTGTGTCGTATCATAAGCAGGTCTGGTGCGACGTCTGCATCGATAGTTTAATTTCATATTTTTCCGGTTTACCTAGGTATGTACGTACCTTTTTGAGTCAAATGATCGTGTTGATGACACAACATCATTGGTCACAACCAAGCATGTTCATTACTAGCAGTGCCCCACGGTTTCACACGCGTAAGTCCCCATCCCGTGGGAATATCGGGATAAATAAAAAGTAGTTGCGTTAATCAAGGTCTTCAGCTATCTACATACCAAGTTTCATCGCAATCGGTTCCCTGGTTTTTGCGTGAAAGAGTATCATCCATCTATCCATCCATCCATCCATCCATTTACCCAAACTTTCACATTTATAATATTAGTGGGATTCAATAAACTGCAAAAGTAAAATCAAAAAGTAAGTGTAAGCATCTACACTACATGTTTATACAATGTATATTATATTTTACTAGCCGTTCAGCGCAGTTTTTCCCGCATTTATGGTCTCTGCTCCTCTCCTTAGGGCAGTAGCGTGATGTTACATACCCTATAACCTTCCTCAATGAATATTCTATCCAATAGAAAACTATTTTTACGAATCCCACTTGTAGTTTCAGAGATTAGCGCGTTTAAACGAACAAACAATCAAACAAAAAACTCTTAGATAACGAAACTTTATATTACACAGCGCTATCTGGACATGCATATAAACATACAGATATACATTTTTGTTAATATATAGAATTTCGGATATTAAGGCAAATAGGCAAGCATGAATTCATACAAATACTTACACGGAGCGGGAATAGATTCTACGATTCTTGACGTAATCGAAAGTACAACCGCCGCGCCACAGCAGTCGTCAAAATGCAGTAAACTGGTAACCCGCCCCGGCTTCGCACGGGTATCTTCCTTATGAATCACTTTTTCTATTAGTGAAAACCGCATGAAAATCCGTTCAGTAGTTTTTCTGTTTATCGCGAACAGACAGACAGACAGATGCGGCGAAAGACTTTGTTTTATAATATGTAGTAAGTCTATATATTGTAGTTTAAAATTAATGTTTTGACAAAAGAGAAGTTGAAGAGGACGCTGATGATGAATCTGTCGTAGAAACCTTTATTGAAAAAATATAGAAAATAACCTAACACAAGCATTTAGCTTAGCTGGAGGGATTAACAAGAATACTAGTAATGTGTGACCGACGTTACTAGTATTCTTTATAAAAAGATTTACGAACAATAATAATGCTTCTTACTCTTCTGTGCAAGTGCCTCTCAAGACAGACGGCATCAAATAAGAAGTAACCCGAAGTACTATACTTGTCAAGGGTAAAAGAACCATTTTGATACACACAACCTTATAGACAACCAAATTAAAGTTTATTTAGTTATGTGTATATTTATATGTAGTACACCGACAGCTAACACTTACTCCAGTCACTAAATCCATCCTAAGGTTGTCTGGTAGAGATCGAGTATCGCTCTTAGCGATAAGACCGCCCATTGTACCTAACACTAACATTAGTATTAAGATCATTTGTAGTTCTATGTATAAGATGTACAATAGAGCATATTCTATTCTATTAAATCCCAATTTTAATGTGCCCAAAAAAAGCTGTTCTATTATACAGAAAACATTGCTGACGTGTATATTTAAATATCGGTTGCTTTGTATTTGCATTCGAAATAGTAAACCAAAAACCTATTTTTGGGGACAATAATCTTCACAGAACATAATTGCCTATTAGATAGGAAGAGATATGCGATTTTCCCGTGCTAAAACCCAAAGAAAGAAGACAAGGTTAACAGCGTAACCTCTAAGATCTCTTGTACCCTCAAAAAATGGTATTTGCCGGTTTTAAATTGCAAAGTAAGCTTGAAATAAGAAATTTCTTTTACATTTTTACATACCGTTCACCTATTTTTGCTTCTTTTTATCTCCTACTTTGCTAAGGAATTTATCTTATTGCCAACTGCATCAATTTACTGCTGATTTAATTTGTTACGGGTTCCAAGAATGTATCTTTTCCTCGGATTCTCTTAGATGTTCTAAACATTTGTGCCTCCTAAAGCAGTACTACCAACAGACATTCGCTTACAGGATTCCTAATATCATTGGGGTTGATTTTGTTCTTAAAATGTTGTACATAACATTTTGGTTCTTTTCAAATTAATTTGTGAAAGAGACATAAATAAAACGGTTCAGTAATTATTTTGCATTGTTAACTAAATATCGTTGTTTAGATATTTAGATAGAGGACGGACATGGCCTGTGCAATAAAGACAACATTATATTCATAATTGGATTCGATTCCCACCCAGGACAAATAATAGCTTGATAATTTTTTCTCGGTGTATTTTATATAAAAATTTAAAATACCCCCACTCGAAAATACCTTCAACGATTAGTAAAGAGCTGATGATCTTCGAACGGCTGAACAGGTTTTCTTAAAAAAAAATACCCACTTAAATCGGTCCATTCGTTTGAAAGCTATGATGCCACAGACAGACACGTCAAACTTATAACACCCTTCTTTTTTCGGGGGTTAAAATATGAATAAATCTAATCTATTATGTATTAAGTCATAAATAAGTATGTTTTACTAACTTTTAAACTTTCGCGTTCCATGATATAATTATGTACTTATACGGGAATGAACGCGATCACGAAAAGGTATTACATACCTCTGAATTACATACCAGGCAATTCAGAGGTATGTAATACCTTTTCGTGATCGCGTTAATTCCCGTATAAGTACATAATTATAATAAGTATGTTTATCAGCAGTCTGGTTACTATAGTATAGGCTCTGCCTAGTTTGGGATCAGACGGCCCTGTGTAAGGTGTCTCAAGTTATTATTGTAATAAATTTACAACTCTAGAGAAAACCAATTCAATATTTATCTGTATTATAGAAATGGTATACTTGCAATCGATGATCTCCTGATTAGCAGTCGCCATCAGATATTTTTTTATCTAAATGTAGACGTTAAAAAAGTACAGGGTGGTATTTGAGTTTTTAGCACTTTAATTGTTTTAGACTGTGCTGTGTCATAAGAGACTGGTATTTTATCATTATTTTTATCTAATTATGCAAAATAAAAATACTATGCAACACACAAAAACTGATAGCTAGCGAACAAACTTTACATAGTTCGTTTCCTGAGGAATTGTTTGAGAGAATCAGATTTTGCAACAAACAGGCACGAGGAACTTCTTCCATCAGACAGACATAGTGTGAGACAGAGCGTGGTGACTGCAACCCAGACATACCCAGTCTTTTACCTCGAGGCCTTCCTGGTGTTATAAACGCATAAAGATTACGGCGGCTAACTTACATCAGCGTGCCGTAAGCTTGTTTGCAATAATAAACTCAATAAAGATGTCTATTAAATTAATTAATATCTATAAATATAATATAAAGTAAAAAACACGACATCAGCAACGACACACAATCACTTTTAGAGCGTGAGAAACTCAATAAAAACAACTATAAGGAAATGTAAACTTGAAGTATCTTTATATGGATGGTTTAATTAATTAATCACTTGTATGTAGTATGAAACATAGTTCATCCGGCGATAGCTGTCAGCTAAAATTACCAGTTTTAATATTGACATTAAAACTTTTTATTGTTGAGAGCGTATGTGAGTGATTGTGTGAAATGTCTCTTAAAGTAACTAATTATCACCTCTTGATACAGGGCCTCTGTTGGGCCTGAAACTAGCTGAGCATCCTCAAAATATACACATACTAACACCACTGACGGATTATGCATGTTCGAAAGAGTTATTAAACTATAAAACTTACTCCTAGAAATATTTTCTATTAATCATAAAGAGCTGCTGTCAGCTCTGTAACTTAGCGAGCATACAGAAAATTCGCACGTAAGCACAACTTATCTTAAATAAATATGAATGTGGTCAAGTGAAAACATTTACTCCAAACAAGAGAAGTATTGTAAGTAAAATAAAAACTGCCTAAGACTGCGAGTCGCTTCGAGGGATTTCAAACTTAATTTATTAATAAATTGCCTAACCTGATCATTGTGATCACCTAAATCTAATATATAAAAATCAATGCATATACATTGTAATCCCACTAATATTATAAATGTGAAAGTTTGGATGGATGGATGGATGGATAGATGGATGGATGTTTGTTACTCTTTCACGCCAAAACCACTGAACCGATTGCGATGAAACTTGGTATTTAGATAGCTGGAGACCTAGATTAACGCATAGGCTACTTTTTATCCCGATATTCCCACGGGATCGGGACTTACGCGGGTGAAACCGCGGGGCGCTGCTAGTGTAACATACATTGATTTTTTGTGTTCGTATTTTATGCGCTGCCGTACCGTTCATCCGTCCATTTTAAAATTTTGAAAACAGGGATACAGAGAAAAGTGTACTGTCCCGAGAAATGGAAAAATTTCTTTTAGGGGAGCGAAGCCGCGGGCAAAGGCTAGTAAATTATACGTGGAGTACACTGAAAGTTTTGCGTAAACATTTTTTTTTGCTTTTTTGTAGACAACTCCCGCATTAGGAATTATCCCTGTGTGGCGGGGGACTTTAGAAACATACAAACAACGGACACAAAGAACACCCAGACTCGGGTGGGAATCGAACCCACGACCTATGGCATAGCAGTCAGGGTCACTAACCACTAGGCCAAAAGGTCAGTCGTAATATCGTATTAATAAAACAATTTACAAGTAAAGTAATATATTTACTGCTTTTCGAAGTAGTCTCCATTACATTTTGAACACTTTTTCATTCGGTCAAACCATTTTTGAAAACATGAGGACCATTGGTCTAAGGACATGTTTTTCACGTGCTAGTTGAAAGCTATCGCGGCCTCTTCCGACCCCGTAAATGTCATACCTCTCATCAAATCTTTAGTTTTTGGGAAAATAAAGAAATCGCATGGTGCCAGGTCTGGACCATGTTCGTGATGGGTCACTGGCTCTACCTCTTCAGAACCTTTTGTCTTGTGCACGGTGTGCACCGAAGTATTGTCATGGTGCAATAGGATGCGACTTCTGAGGTCAGTTCATGAGGAATACAGTGGCAACAAAGTTTTCTAACTTTTAAATGTTGATGTAATATTTTTTAATTTGGCTCACACCAATCCCCAAATGTCCTCGAATCTCCTCATAGGTGATACGCCGGTGACACACATTTTCCGAACACACAAGTGATCGCATTTGAGGGCCGACCTTCACGAATTTCATCATGGAGAGAAAGAAACACGGCCACGATCAAATTCTGCGTACCAACGCTTTACGGTGCTCAAATGAGGTGCATCCCTCCCAAAATCATTTGGAAGACGAACAGTGCAGTTTTGCGGAGTGAATGAACTTATAAATTCTTGAAAAATCATCGCCCTAAAACATTTTTTTTGTCGTTAATTTTAATTTTGCTACGGACGACGAACTTCAATTTGTGATAAAAAACAATTGACACGCGATTACCCGGTTTTTTTTTAATACAATGATTGAGTTTCTTATGTTTAAAAAAATATAGCATTCGAAATTCAAACATTTATGAGCGTCCTAACTACTTCGATCTAAGAAGTTATATAATTCTTTCCTTAATATTTTTTGTACTGAATTTAATTTGACGTTAATTCCGAAAGCCATTTCAGTCAAAGGCACTTGCAGCCTTTCCTTGAACGGGCGACTGTCGGCATTTATGCTATATGTCAAACAATTTTTGTAAATTACTAAAAAAAGGTTACAAAACCGCTAAGAAAAAAATTTAAGTTCCAAGTTTTGAACAAGACGCAGTATATAAGATTCGTCAGTGAACGTACATTGAAACAGCGAGTTTAATGTACGTATTTCTATTGTTTTGTGTCATACAGTATTTTGTTGTGAGGAAATGCTGCCAACGAACAAACTATATTTTTTTTACAGGATAATCATTTCTAGCGTAAGCTTCTCAAGTCTGACGGTGGCGTACTGGTTGGATTAGTGGAGATATCTAAGATGTAGTTGAGTTCCGTGGTTACCGACTTAAATTTGTCTACTGGGTGTCGTGACTGGTCAGATAAAAACTGAAATAGTTCTTTCATATAAAGACCACCTTTGATTCCTATATGGCACTTGCACATCTGGAGTTTATATAGATTAGGATCCTTGCCAAGCTGAGGTAGGAAATGCCGGCACCATCTATTTTAACCAAAATAATCGACGTGTTAGTGTCTGAAATTTGCAAAATAAATTAATTTATCAAAAATGGATTTTTTTATTTTAAATAATTGTGGAAGAGCAAGGCTTCGACTCGACCAAAGTGATACCACGGCCTCAAAGAAAACCGGTATTTAACCGGTTATTAGTATTTGTAGCAATGCTTGTGTGTGTTATGTTTCGCCGAGTGTGTGAGGTTACGAGTGACCCTAACTCCCCTTCGCCTACTCCCACCCTTCGAACCTCAAACGATGTCGTTATGTCCATGGGCGACGGTAGTCACTTACCATCAGGTGACCCGCCTGCTCGTTTGCCCCCTATAATATAAAAAAAAAATGATAACAAACAAATCCATATTATTTCAAGGAAACGTTATGATATTGTTTTACAAGTCTATTTTGTCGAAATAAAGCCTGTTGATATCGTGTGCTGGTTTCATTTCGTTAAGGATAACGTCGCAATCGATTGAAGTAAGTTGAGGGTCAATAGCCCAGCGGCAAAGCCATTGACTGTTCTCGATCGGCAAGGTTGCGAGTTCAAATCCTGAACGTTGAACTAACCACGAGCACCAAGTTAATTAGCTTTATAGATTAACAACATTGCTAATTAAGTAAAACATTCGGAGTATGTGCTTTATAGCTTTATATAAATGGTTTAATCTGTAGTATTATTGAAGAGTAAGCAGTGGCTTTAAGCAAAGGTAAGCCATGTGTTTTCTTCAATCACGGTGGTAAAAATGTTAAGGAGGCCCTAACATTTTTACCATTTGAAGTTAAGCAGGTTCCGTAACCAGTAGAAATTTTCAAAATGAAATCTCATTTGCGTGTAATTAACCAAATAATACTAAACAATAATCACCTAAAAACTGACAAACAATTACAGGTATAGTGTCTTCTTAAGTATTTCTCAAAATCCTACCTACAGGAGAAACACAACACTAGATTATTTCGGCAATGTTCAGTCCCGTAAAGATACCTCTCCATTCTATTTGTATGGAGATCTCACTGTGAATATCTCTCTCATAATGTTCTACGTCTATTAAGGTGACGTTGAACTACAATGACCTTGTGCAATTAACGTCGCTCCACGTGCCTCGAATATTCGCTCTTGAATTTAATGAACTCCTAGGATTAGAAGGCTTCAATACTTAAATATGTTCAGACGTTTGTAGATTTCAAGCTGTTCCCTTAGCTTCTGCGATCGAAATAAATTTAGTTAGGTGGGTAATTGGGTAATTAGAGCAGTACCTCCATCCTTCAAGGATTAAAGTAGGATAAACTAGTATTGTGATTAATCAAAACCATATTGCCACTGCTGTAATTCCAGTATACCAGGATCAACAGTGACCCACAAAACACTAAGCACCGAACACTTAAACCGAAAAGTTAGTGTCTTGGAACCAACCAACCAAAAAGATTAAAGTAAATAATTTAATCAGAAGTATGTTAGAGGAGTCAGGTAATACTAGTAGCATATTATTGTTTTCTTTATTCTTATTTTTTTATAGTATTGGGGGCAAACGAGCAGACGGTTCACCTGATTATAAGTGACTACCGCCGCCATTGGGCACTTCAAGGCACTCAAGGCAACTCAAGAGTCATAAAGGCCGGCAACGCACTTGGCGTTGCCGCCTTTAAGGTGGGTGTAGGGGAAGAGTCGAAGAGGGGAAGAGGGGGGGACGGAAGGGTTAGGCCCTCCGGTAACCTCATTCACTTGGCGAAAAGCAAAGCACTGCCAATTTTCTGTGAGGCCGTGGTATCACTCCGGTCGAGCCGTTCACTGCTGATCCAGGTCATCTCTGATGGCTATTGTCACCGGTATACAGAAAAACGTCATGGCGCAGGCCCCTCCCATGATCATAATAATATTATTATAATAATCATCAATTAATATTATACACATCACATTTACAAAAGCATCCGAAACTCATATGACACACAAGTGTGTAGCAGCTCGTGAGACACGAAAGGATGCAAAGAAGAGTTAGAGCAAAAGAGCAGACAGGTCACCTGATGGTGAGTACCGCCGCCCCTGGACACCTGTAACTCACAGGAGTCTCAAGTGCGTTACCAGCCTTTAAGGTGAGGGTAGGGGAAGGGTTAGTGCCTTCGGTAAAATGGGCCATACGTGCCGAAACATGGCTCTCCGACAAAAGCAAATAATCACAAAAAATATAAATGTATTTAAATATTACATTGAGAAGCGAACTTTCTAGACCTATATATATTATTTGCAAATCATTTAATTTCTGCTTCTTTTTCTTCTATTTCCTCCACTATTTTCTATAGCTCTTATCAACTCTTCAACCATCGCTACACCTTCATTTCCTTTCTTCTCTGACCAAGTGACCCTAAATCCTCTATCCTCAACATACCAGTAATATTTTATAAAAGTTTTGCCTTCATTCCCCTATTGACAATCTGCATGAAGTTCCATTATTGATCACTTGCAGCATGCATCAAACATTTCTATTAGAACATCCGATTAATATTAATGCTGTACGACTACGTGGGTTCAACAGGCATTTGAACTTATGACCTTATAATCGGGAGAAGTAGTGTTCGTCGCAATTTGTTTCGGGGTAGAGAGGAGGCGGAGAATGAAGCTAGACGCGTAGGTGTTAATGCACTTCAAAAAGGTGGTTGATTGCGGTTTCAAAGAATCATTAAATAGAACATCTAAGTAAGTAAGGCTTTTCGTGTGTTTTTACTTTGTCTGATTCTTACAAATCTATTATATAGAATAGATTGCTGATATTTAAAGGTTTATGTGTGTGGTATTACACTGTATTTTTTTCTAGTGGACCCCTTAAATCGATAGCGGAGAAAATTGGGTGAACAAACTTAACACATCATACAGCAGACCCAACCACTACATACTCAATACATCTGCTACTAGTTTGACCTACTAGTGCCATGTGTATGTGATCCTTGCCTGAAGAGACCTGTTTTGTACACTATGAGCAAATTTATACGAGTTTGTTTTTTTACACTTATGTTATTATAGTATCTATAAGTATCTATACCTTTGAAATGAAAATATGTTTTATTGTATTATTATAATATTTACTTTTTTATTTGCTTAAAAGCTGCTTCATCTTATTTTTAAAGTTGATAAGTAGAAAACGCGTAAGATTTCATTATCTGTATTTTTATGCATAAATCTCAAATAAATAAACAAATCCAAAACGATCGAAAACCATTTTTATGAAAGCTAAAAAGCAAGCAGCTGCTGAAAGGATGAAAGCTAGAAGTTCTTTTTTATTTTTTTATTTTGAATTGTATGATAAAAGGTTTTGAAACTTTTTAAAAGGTTATTAACTATCGTTAACACAATAGTCATAACCATGCATATTGTGAGTTCGAAATTAACCCAGTACACTAATGACTAAATATTAAATATAGCACGAGAATAACGGGTAGTCTCTAGTTTTGTGTAACTTTAGTCAGTACACGAACACAGAGCATAATTATTGATCCATTCATTTAATAACCCTTGAAAATGTCTACTAAAAACCTGAGCCAATGTTCAATATATTGGCACCATTTATGGCCCTAGTTTATTTTCACACCTACGGGTAACATGACTTTAGCATTCTTGATGAATACCTATAGCGATGGGAACTCGATGTCAAAAGATTCCAGTTACATAGATTACAAACTGACATGGATACATGTGTAATTTTTACACTGATTATCATACAATACTTGTATATTACCTTACAATCAATTTACGACTATTAATAAACGATAAAAATGCTAATTTTTATACAGGAGTTCAGTAACTCGCTTCACTTGTTACTTTTTTTATGACGTGCAAGGCAATTAATAACTTGAGCACGGTTAAACATATGCACTTATATTTGTACATCCCTGAAAGGCTAAGGCAGTATTCAATGCATTCATCAGCCGTATATATAATGGTTTCACTTAGTGGGCGAGGCAAGGCGAGCCTCTTGCCATTTAGCAAACTTAATTTCTCCAACATGGGAATCAAATCCAGAATCTCAATCACATATATAAATCCAAACTTATGTCAGGGTGCCATCGGTACAGTTTTAAAGACATAATTGATAGAATTGCCTTAGTTAGCCTTAGTTAGAATTGCCGTAGTCTAAAGATCAATTTTAGCAATAATGTTTATTAATTTGTTGATGATAATAATAGTGATTCTTTATTCAGAGATTTCTCGTTACGTGATTTCGTTTTTAAAAATCCATGCAGCACTATCTATGTATTCATAAATTTTGGTCCTTTTCTCTCAATCTTCTTCCATGTAGTATCATAACGAAAACTTGTAAGATTTTTTAGACTTTTAATCATACTTGGAAATAACCAAGCAATGTACGTGGATGGAGAGTAAATTGGCTTTCTATTCGTACTTCCCACAAAATAAACAGATACCGTTTTTACCAAATAAATACATCACAACTATAGTTCTTGTATGCGCCAGCCTAGAGCCAGAAGGAGACTAGTTTAAAGAAAATACAAACTAACACGTAACTCTGTAGATGAGCTTGTAGTCAGATACGGTGAAAGGTGAAATTTTGATAACCTTTTAGATATTATTACTATCCAGCACACGCTCGTCTTTATAATATTTTATGACTTATTATACAGAGCTACACCCAAGCTAAGCATAGCTGCTTGTACTATGTATTCTAGAACACGGATAGAAAAAGTTAGATACATGTTTTTTATGTAGATGCATATACATCGAATTATTATTATATCTACCTGCATCGGCGGCAGGGAATCGTACCCGACCCGACCTCCGATTATCATTATCATTTCAGCACCTTCATATCTCTGCGTTTCTCCTTATTTCAGATTCGATCCCGTAGGGAAACCCCGAGCATAGCCATCTACAATAATCTACAAAGCTCGTTGAGCGACTCTGAGTTTGCTTATCCAGCTCATTGAGTTCGAGCATAGTATTCCAGTCGAATGCTTACACAATGCGTCACGTAGATTGTATATGCTATATGCTGAAATGCACGTTCAACGTTTTTTATATCTCCAATAACTTCCAAATAGCCAGCAGAGCTCACAACAGGTTGTAAATATAATGTAACAACATAAAATCGTTATTTCGTTCAATTTGTTAGGCATTGAGTGTTTATTTGTGTTGCACGTCTGCTGCACGCCTGAAGGTCAGAGGTCAATGTTCGTGCTGACACATTGTGGCTACGGCTTGTTTTACCATGGCAGTGGCAAAACTTTTTTAGTGCAACACGATTAAATCCCCATTCACACATCTATTACGTATAGGAATGGCGAAACCATTACAATTTCTAACAGATATATTGACATTTTCAGACTTCATAAAATAAAACCGAACCGTTGCTCCTGAAACACATTCTGGCGAAAGGTACGATATGAACATTAGGAATTGACCAAAATGAAATTTTCAGTTAAACTTTAGACCACCTTATTACCTTTGGGAATATATCTTGACCAAAGGATTTACTCCAGTATCATAAAGACATCAATTACCAAGCTCATCTCGCCACACCTCACTAAAAATACAATTAAACATCAGTCATGGATTCTCTTTTTGCTGAAACCTGCTATTATGTTATATTTTTTGATCCAAAACCCACAATTAGTCAAAATAAATGTGAGACAATAAATAAGGTTTTAACTTGGAACGAATGGGTTAGGTTACCTCTCTGGTCACGGACGAATGTTAGGATCTAACATTAGTTCTTTTGATCTGGTTTCTTATTACTATACAGATGAACCTCACATAAATTATGTTAACATTACAAAAAGACTGTAGGTATACTCGAGTTAAATCAACTATACTCTTTAACACGAGTTTATTGGCTTATCTTGCAACTGTTATCGCCACATCAAAAACTGTTATATACTTTATTAAAAATAGGGATAAACCATAATAGATGATAACACTGTAATATATTCAATATAACTCGTCTTAGAAGTCTTCAGAGGTTTATTTCTACGTTTTATAAACATTTACAAGTATCCTTAATATTAAGCACATGAGCCGATGTTTTACGTGTAATGACTTGAATCCAAGAGAGTGGCAGCTGTCAATGTCCTAGACACTTGACTTTTTAAAAATACGTTTCGTTCTACTACATCTTTCCCTTTTTTTTTAAATCATAATTTTGAATAAAAATACAATGAAAACTTTCAATTGGTCTACTTACAAACAAATATCTTTAGAAAACATAAGTGTCTTGCATTTGTTTAAAATTTACATTTGTTTATTTACAGTGAAATAACTTTACAAACTTTAAATCCAAACTACTCATGATTATTAAGCTTTAACAGTTAAGTTTATAAACTAAAGTACAAAACTACTACTAAATATCAAACTTTAAGAATTTTCATTCTTTCTCCTATCCCCTTATAACATTTCAAAGAAACATATTTAATAAAAATAAGTTAATAGACATTATTTTGATTATACCGGTAACGCAATGCTATTGGTCGATTGATAAATATTAATGAATAGTGGGGTTATAAAAGGGTGGGAATAAGTATAGCACTTCACTTGAGTGCGGATAGAGGTACGAACAACTTGGCAGTTACTGTTAGTTAGTGATTTTCATAGTTTATATCAGTGGTTGTGAGACTGTTTCTTACATAACTAACCATGTAAACAAATCTTGGAAGTAAATTTGGAACCTTGGCGCTGATCTGATGATAGAACCAGGAACTGGATAGTGGAACTCTTCAGTGATTACTAGTAAACCCCTCGAGTTTGGACTCATATGATTAGTTTTGACGAGTCCAATAGATTGGGCTTGGTAACGATGGTCTGCTGATGAAGCCAGGATCCACTATCCAGTAGACTCTTTTTTAATTTTTCGCCATTAAAACTTGCGAGTCGTCATTTGTAAAGTATACAATAGTAAAGTTGACTAGCTGTTTATGGTCACCCCTCCGCTCTTAAGGGTAATAATCTTTCTCAATAATGAGGCTATATAAAAATCCAACCGGTAAATACAGAGGTTAGCGCATTCAATGTTGTTTAAAGTAATATAAGTAGTATAAAAAACAAGTATAAATAAAAAATTTAAACACTCCCGTCACAAAAATCGATTCAACGATAAAAAAGAGCGAAGAAGAGAAAATGTGATCTTCGAAAGGCTGCACAGAGTCTGATCTTCTAACGAAGGGAAAATGAGATCTTCTAACGGCTGAACAGAATTAGATCTTCTAACAAAGAGAAAATAAGATTTTCGTACGGCGTAATTAAGAGTACTCTCGATCAAGTCACTTTTCCAACAAAAACTAAATCTAAACCAGTCCATCCGTTGAGGAGCAATTTTGCCACAGACAGTGACACAGATACACACGTTAAATTGATGACACCCCATCTTTTCAATGGTTTAACTGTAGGTGGGCCTATTGATCACGATAAAAATCAATATTTTCAAACTACTACAGAACTGTAAACAAAAAGATAAGTGCACGACGTTTCAAAAATTTGTTTTTCGGGCGTAACAGATTCGCATACGAATAACTGCGCATAACCCGTTCGGATTCGATAGAGTGATTAGTAGACAATCAAACAATGATTCTCAATATTAAAAATTTTGCGTGCTAAAAACCTACCTGTTATTTGGAGGAATGAATCACAAACGATGAGCGAAATGATCTGATCCAACACTATTGGATGTTCATTTTATATTTTTTCAAGAAGGTCTATTGCACTTCTAATATTCTATTTGCATTTAGCCGACTATGAATCAACACAAAGGTAGATGATAGTTTCATACGCCTGTCAGCCAGGTCACAGGTGTAGGTGACCTTAGATATTTCATCTTCTAGATTTTTTTTTTATGGTATCGGGGGCAAACTAGCAGACGGGTCACCTTTTGATGGTAAATGACTACCGCCGCCCATGGGCACTTGTAACTCTAGAGTCACAAGTGCGTTGCCGCCCTTTAAGGTGGGAGTAGTAGAAGAGGGGGAGGGGGGAAGAGTAGGAAGAGGGGAGAGGGGGAGGGGGGGAAGAGTAGGAAGAGGGGAAGGACGGGAAAAGGGGAGAGGGAAGGGTAAGGGCCTCCGGTAACCTCACTCACGCGGCGAAACGCATTGCTTCACTGCCGGTTTTCTGTGAGGCCGTGGTATCGAGCGGAGTCGAGCCGGCCCGTACGTGCCGAAGCATGGCTCTCCCACGTAAAATTGGATTATTGGATTATTGTTACTATGACTACAGATTCAGTATTTCAAACTTTTGACGATACATGCAAAGGGAATTTTATATAAACTTTACTGAGGAAAATGCTTCATACATTAATGAGAACATGATTTAAACAACCTAACAGTTCGATTAATAAATAACAATAATTGATAACTGACTGGTATGTTGGTCTGGTGGTTAGTGATACTGACTGCTAAGCTAGAGCTCATGGGTTCGATTCCCACCCAGAACAAATAATTGTGTGATGAGCACAATCATTTGTTCTGTATCTGGGTGTAATTTATCTATAATATGTATGTATTTATAAATATATAAGTATGTTTATCAGCAGTCTGATTACCATAGTACAGGATCTGCCTAGTTTGGGATCAGACGGCCGTGTGTGAGGTGTGTGACGGTATTAAAAAAAAAATTGTACACTATTTTAAGAAAATTTCGCGAACGCGAATGGACGTGAAATTTGGAATATTTAAAGTTAAACATTTTAAACCATATGTTTTACAAATTTAAATACGACGTGACTACGGCTACATGAGCTTCACGTGTCCAGTATGTATGTTGACCTATCATAGTAAGTAGTCAGTAAACGAAAAGTGAATTATGATCGAAATTCGACCACCGGGGGTCGGTAAAACTAATTTTAAGTACATATTACAGTCAAATCTCTATCTCCTTTCACTCGTAACTGGGTTTACAACCTTACCTACTAAGGATTAAATGTCTATATACAAACAGACTTTCACAATCAAACTTAACTAGATAACATTCATTGTTAATTTACAATACATAAATGCTTTGTTATAAAATTTATGTTGTTATAAAGTTGGCTTTTATGGTATAAAAACGTTTCTTAGATTATTGTTAGAACGATATAGAAATTTCTATTTATTAATTACATACTGACGATGGAAGATGTCATGAAAAAACTTAGGTTCTATTATATTCTTGAACGTTTATGAAACACTTTTATCTGTTCCCTTTCGTATGAATAGGAAACCGTGACTAATATTGGTATTAGGTCTTTACATATGAAATTGGCGTTATATATGGAAAAACGATTATTTTATGTAGTAATATATAATATATTCAATTAATCAAAATATGTACCAACATTATCTATGCACTTTCGCCATTTCATAGGAAGTTCATTAAATACTTTGCTGAAAAAATTGTTAGAGCGAGAATCAATTAAATCTTTGAAGGTAGTTTATACTGCCTCATCGGAATTGAATTTTTTTCCTCGCAAGAAATTGTCTGAATTCCGGAACAATTGGAGCAGGGTCCGGGGAGTATGGTGGGATATCAATGCAGCTCCTCTAATTTTGCCCCCGTCTGTTGTGCAGTGTGTCCTGAAGTAAGCAATGGGCTAGAGCAATTGACTTGTCTCTGTTGTTTAACGACTAGCTTTTCCAACATTGTTTGCAATTGTTGATAAGTTCTCCCATAATTGTCTAGCTAGATATTAGGAAGCTGTAGTGAACGACACCAGCACTCGAGGTTTGTTCTGTAGGTAAAAACTTCAAGAAAGAAAAGGAACCAAAAACGTACAGCCATTTCTTCTTCAGCTTCCCCATACACGTCATTAATACTTTGAGCTGTTTCCGCAGCGTTAGTGCCACGCCGGAACTCGTATTAGTAAATAACGCGATATTTTAAAGTTTCCATATTATAAACAAAATGATGTCAAAAGAAAATCAAATAGCGCGAGCACACCGCGACACAAGCCTAAATTTGAAATTAATTTGAATTTGGAATTTCTAACCAAACGCAACTGACCAAACTATTTGAGATCGAAGTAGCCAGTTAGACAAAACGCCAATTTCATATGCAAAGACCTAATATGTGCGTGGGACTAAAATGAAAAAATCATTTCATTTTGCATTAAATTTAAAATACGAAGCATTACTTATACAACGTCCAACAAGATCATCATACAATCACTATTAACCAATAATTTTCCGTCAAAATTACTTTCGACTGTTTGTTTAGGGTTCCGTACCTCGAAAGGAAAAAACGGAACCCTAATAGGATCACTTTGTTATCCTCCATGTATCCATGTCTGTCTGTCAAGACCCTTTTTCTCAGGAACGCGTGGAGGTAGCAAGGTGGAATTTATATCAAATACTCAAGTCTACTGTCCCTTGAAGCTGTGAAAAAATCAAACTTCTAAGCCAACGCAATCAAAAGATACAGCCGTTTATGCCGCAAATTTTCGACCTACAAGGGCAACAACCTACAATTTAAAACCTACAGGGTACTTCCCGTGAACTCAGAATCTTGAAATTTGGTACGAAGCAACGTCTTAGAGTACAGATAAAGGAAAAATTGCGAAAACCGTAAATTTTTAGTTACATCATAAAATAAAAATATTTAACGGAACCCTCGGTGCGCGAGTCCAACTCGCACTTAGCCGGTTTTTTTTTTTAAGATGTTTTGATTGATTAAGAGTTTTGACTGTAACATTTACATGTTACTGTGAAGGAGGATATCCTTTACAGGCGTTTGCATTATTAAATATGAATTCAAATTAAACAAGATAAAAATTGTCATATTCAATTTTGATATGACGAAAAACAGCAAATCAATTTTTTCAACTTGAATTGAACACAGATATTGAACTAAAGTTTTTCAACCTAAAGTAAGGTATTATGAGCACAAATAGAGATAAACTACATATATACATACTCACACCTGTATCCCCAAAGGGGTAGGTAGACGCCTACATCTTGCCGCCTATAATTTAGTCCTAACTAAGCCCACCCGGGCACTTTGTAAATTAACTGGGAAAGTTGAGGGTATATTGAAAGGGAACAGTAGGTACGAAGGGAAGGAAAGGGATATTGCTCATACGGATGGAATGGGGTGTGTAAGCTATAGGTCGAGCAGGTTAGGATCGCATACCTGTCACTCGAACTGGCTGTTGTCAGAAAGTCCGAGCCCTCTTACTAAGATAAACGAAATGAAGATAGTATATGTATTTTATAGCTATGTATGTGTGTGTATATTGTAGCATTGGACCTCCTTCAATGCAGAGCGGTACCTCCTTCAAGACAGAGGTCCTGGTAGGTAGCACTAAGTTCAAGTTATAGTTTGGACTAGGACAGGACTCTCGCTGCAGCTAGCAGTGAGTGCGGACTATTTATCAAGCGGCGATACATCGATGAAGCAAATATAAAGTGATTGTATTTATGTTGTGTGGAAATAATTAGTTATTATTGTAATTAATATTGCTTCACAGCCTTTTCAATTGTGCTTCTCAAATTAGCGACATCCCGCCTCATAACATCTCGCACAAAGTGAAGTGATGGCTCTATGTATTTGTGTATATATGTACATATACATATGTGTCACATGTATGTTACATGTATGTTGTAAATTTTCATATTAAATTTTAGTATATATCCCATTTATGCTTCACCCAGAGACTGACCCAGAGACAGAGACCCAGAGACACACTGGTTGAGAATACCTTAGGCATTAAGTCCGCCTATGTAGGTACTAATGTGCAAAAAGTTTAAATTAATTAATTATTAAACTAAAAGATTAAAACTTAAAATGTAATTATTGTTAATAAAATCTAAATTAAGAATTCAACGGTATTAACGGGCTATGCAAAATAATCCCTTAAAATATTTTTAGTTACTTTAGGTAGGTAATAATCTCACTCACATTTTTTATAAAGCTATCTCTCGCTTTAATGAATGTAGATATTGTCAAGCAATTCAGGTTGTCGGTCTATCATGTTCTATGTATGAAAGGTATTCGCCCGGTAAACGCACTTCTCTGTGCCACTGATAACGCATATGCAAAATTTCATGTCTACGTACAATTTTGCATATGCAAATGCATCGGTTGAATATGAACTTACAAACAAACTCACATTCGCATTTATAATATTAGTTCAATTTGAATTAAAGTTTATGGTCAATAAAACTATAAGACATTTAGTTAACCTTTTGCAATTTATGTATTTACCGGAAGTGTAATAAACATAGTTAGCGATGCATAAATAATAACATTTTACATTGTTGTGAGAAATATAAATTATTTATAAAACGCATTCCCAATGTATTTTATAAATGTTTTACATCTATAATCACTGTCCAAAATCCAGATCCACATTCATCTAGATCCAGATCTATTTCGAACGTTACAGGCCTTCTTAATGTAACTATGTGAGTTATTTTGACAACACATGTGGCGCAGCGGAGAGCATTCGACTACATCAGAGGTCGCAAGTTTAATAGCCGCTCAGCGTAAATATTTGAATGCAGGAATACGTCTATTTGAATTGATCTGGATGCTTCTATGTAAAATATGTACATATTTACAAAAAATAACTAAGTATATTTATCTGTGTTGGAACCTTTATTACAAGCTACGCTTATACAGTAAGATCGTAGAGCCACCAGACCTTACTAATTTTTTGATGAACAAAATGTGTCGTATGGAGTACTATTACCTATCAAAGGACAGATGACATCACTCAATTAACTGCATATCCTCACAGCATATATATATTATGTAGACGTGCACACACATACACTCATACACACACATACGCACACTACCAAAACACGAACACACACACACACATTCTAACACATAATATTTATACAAAAGCAGTATGCAATATAGCGACTCCGTATATAAAAGTAACGACACACCGGTTAATTCTTAGACTGAAAACTGTCTCCCAAAATACAGGCTCAGCCTAGTTTGGGATACCTTGGAACTAACCGTCACTCTTTTAATGTATAATAAGCGCTTTCTGTACTATGAGGTGTATGACTTTTGGTGTTGAATGTGAATGATTTGTCTTGCTGCTTACAAATAGCATTAAAATAGTTCTCTAAACATCAGATATAAAAATCAAGACTCAGACCTATAAGTAAAGTTACGAAGAAAGAAACTGACCAATTCCTTCATGTAACTTTAGCACCCGGTACTTGAAAATTGGCCGCCGGGTCAAGCTGACAGGTATGCATACTTGCATACCTTCAGAGTCTCTACTAATACTATACGACAAATGTTGTTCGTCAGAATATGAGGTCTGGTGGCCCTGGGATCTTGGTCTATTAGTTAAGATCTAGATAGCGCTGTAATGTCCCAGAAGATTATTTTTATTTGATGAAAAACTGCGCTGTATATACCTTTTTACAGTTATTTTATTGAAACACGCCAGTCTGCCACCCAATACCGCTGAATAATTAACCACAATCTGATATTCCGATAATTTGAACAATCGCAGCTGGATTAACAAATGGATTACCCGACTCTTTGTTCACTCAATACACCAGGAAATAGAAAGCAAATTTTACAATAATTTTAATAACATCTGATATGCAGTATTGTTTTTGTACTTTCAAATGTTAGAATAAAGAATATTACATATGTGGTTTGCAAATCTCTCCCAGACAATCAGTTATAGATTATAGTTTAAAAGATGATTATTTGGTCCTTTGATTGTATCTAACTGAATAAACAATGAAGATTAATGTGACTGATAATATATGATGGGATGATGAGAAAATTAGACGTGAATTTAACAAACAAATCCTTAAACAAGTATAAATTAAAATTACCCCCGACTCAAAAAGCCTTTCAACGAGAACACTCTCGATCAAGTAACATTAAAAAAAAAACAATCGATAGATCCTCGGAGCTATAATGCTACAAACACGTTAAACTTATAACAGCCCTTATTTAGGTTGAAAAATAAAACATTCTACTAAGACTTTGAGAAGTTTGAGAAAGAAGTTTTCGTCCAATGACTGAGAAAGAATGAGCGAAGATGAGCAAGATTTCATTTAATATTTATACATCCTCCTATTCTATTCTTTTTTACTTAGATAAATTAATCCACCTGTCTTAATAATTATCCACCTATATTGGTTGCAATTAATTAAAAATGATCCTTTTTTTAAATCATAAAATTTACTAAAAATAATAAATTGAAGATATTAAGTTTAAGAGACTCACTCAATCATCGACTTAAAACTCTTGAAGTGTTTTAGATAAATTATTCACTATAACATCAGGACTGTTAAAAGCATCGTTCCTAATTATTTCGCAACGCGTTAGGAGGCTATAACATCCATCTTACGATAATTTAGTATTATCAATTTAGTTAGTATTAAAAGGTGAAGTTTAGGTACGTTTTTTCCTTATAACAACATCTAAATTTATTTTTAGCCAAAAGATTTTATTCTTAAAAAGGCGAAATTCCAGGTTTGACTAATTGGTTTAGAAATTGAAAAACTTTAATTACATTGTTAGGACTATTATTACTTTTAGTATTCAAGTCATACTAAAAGAAAAAGCCTTTACACCTTTAAATTTTGGTTAATAATACCTTACTTACTTACTTGGGATCGCAAAAGACAAGGCCAAATGGTTTAATTTATGTTAGAAAAATGCTTCTAAAGCGTTCTATGTGACTGGTTCTGTTCTGACTGTACTGATAGTATTAATTTACGAATAAAATAATTGGTAAGTATTTACTGATAAAGGGTATACTTTGAGTCTAAATCTCTCTTTCTGAATCAAAATCTCTTGTTATTATATTAATTATTAGTAGTAGTATTATATCTTAGTTTATTTATTTCTAAACACACAACCATGACACTGTAAGAGTTGGAGTCTCCTGGCCCAGGTATTCTTTTACTTAAAAGGAGACTCCCTATATTTGTAAACATGTGCATTGTTTATGAAATTAATTGTTTATGTTTATTTATGTTCATGTTAGAAATAATAATTACATGTACGAGTATTATTATACTAATATAATAAAGCTGAAGATTTAGACTGAGTTTATTGTTTATTTATATAAACGCGACAATCTCTGGAACCACAAGTAGAGTTCGAAAAATTCTTTGTGTATTGGATAGATATTCGTTCACCATCAGGTGACCCCTCTGCTCGTTTGCCCCCTATAATATAAAAAGGAAGGTTATGTATGTTACATTACGCTACGACCTTTAGGAGTGGAGCAGTGACCATAAACGCGGGTGAAAAGACTAGTATATTTACAATTTTATACACAATCAAATTTGAAACTTCATTTTACACAAAACTTCAATTTAATCTAGTTTTTCTAGTAGTTGCAAGCTTATGATAGCAGAACCGATATTACCTCAATTAATATAAGAAATGGAATAATTTCCTTTAAAAAGAATATGTAGCAAAATCTTACTCCTACACCAAACTTTTGCCAATGAGGAGTATTTCAGGCAGCAAAAATAATCGCCATCTGTGTAATCAACACCAAAGATTTGAACAAGACACATGACAGTTTGTCTGCAGTATTTTGACAGTTACGACACTGTTAAGACATTGTACTAAACGATAAATCTAAAGGACTATTCGAAAGTATTCGAAATCTGACAGAGAAGGGGACTGGATAGAAAGATCAACATCCCAAAACAAAATTACAGCTTTCAAAATTAAAGAAGATAAATTAGAGATTGTAAGAATAGATGTCAAAATTATAGTATACAATAACAAACATCGCAAAAACTTGTGATAGAAGCAAGTGTCAGTCATTTAATATCACACCTGAATACTTTTTATCTGGAACCGGTTTATGACGCATACTACCAAGTCCGTAGTTCACTCATAAGTGAAAAGAAAAAACAGCGGAACGAATTCAATCAGTGGCCGATGTTTTAGCTGCGCAATATTTAGCACCTCTACAATAAACTGATAGGTATTAAAACCTGTTTTAAAAATCGCTTACGGCATCATGGTCTATTACATGAATTACATCAATTACACATATGCTTAGATCGTGTTACTTATTTCCATTTGTTTACTTACACCAGTGATAATATCAATTTGAGATTTTTTAACCTGACTAGTACCTGTGTAATGTCTGTTCTCCAGTAAAGCATGCTTAATTTGACTTGCATAAAAGCTAAAAATAAAATTTAATAATTAAATCCTGTTTTATCTGGTAGCACTAACTTATCTTCTGACTATTTGCACGTTATTTTCTGACAAGTTGAGGAATGTATGTATCTCCGTGCGAAACGTATATAGTTCATCAGGTACTGCGATGGAAAATAAACATATCTTCAAAATGCTTTCCGAAGAACCGCAATATAAATCCTTCAGGCCCACATATAACTTAATCTCGGTCAAACATTGGGCATCATTATAAGCTACTTATTAGAACACAGACAATGGCCAAAAAGTAAGAAATAAATAAAAAAGGCACTGAACTGAACATGTCATACAAAATATTATCGTAGGTTATTATTCCTGCTATAAATTCGAAACGAGATGCATAATAATATTGCTGTATTGTTTGAAGTGAATATGGATTACATATGTTTTTTCAATACAATGTATTGTCAAGGATAAAGCATATTTTGAGAAAGCGGCAGTAATATTTCAACTGTATCAGTATAATTATTAATTATATTCATTACTTTTTAAATTTTTAATTACCTAAATTGTAATATTATTAAAATTGTTTTAAGTTTAGTCTCCGTACCAACATTTTTAAATGAAGTAATTTATAAGCTAACAGCATAAACAATATGGACTAAAATAACTTTACGCTACGTTACGCTACATGAAAAAAGCGAGTTCAAAAATAGACTCGCAAAGAAACAAGGGCATACTACAAAACTAAACAAAGATGGATAATTGATTTTTAAGAAAACATCAAAGAGAAACTTTTGAAGAAAATTGACGAAAGCAATTTGTCAACACGTCTCTTTGCTGTAAAAGAACAAACCGTTGATAATATTTCCAAGAAAATATGGTGTGCCAGACAAAAGGGCGAAATAATAAAACAATTAAGATATTTCTATATCCAGCTAAGTAAATTGGGTTTAAAAACGCTTTTCAAATTATTAATAAAATTTAACCATAGCTTATTTTTCTGCTATCATGATATTTACGATGGCATTATTTATTATACACTATAAAATTTATTAATACCTTCCTAGCCTCTTTATTTCCAAGTTTATTTTATTAGGATTATCTTTTAAGTCACTTTTGTAAGAGTAGATATCAGATTCACCTAAGAGTAGGTACTGTGATTACTTATGTTTCCTAAGGGCTTCGACTATGGCAAATCAAAAATAACTTTATGCAAGTAACTCTTTTCTGTTTTCAATTATGTGCGAGTTCAGCAAGATATATTTGTTTCAGTGAAGCATCATTTTCAGCTGTCTCAGGACATTTTCCGACATCAATGGCATGAATACCATCAGCTTTTTTATCTAAGTCAAATTTGGATAATTAAAAACTTTGAAACGTCGTCGACGATGATTTAACTTCGGTGATTAACAAAATCTTTAAATTTTGTTTTCGTAATATATCAGCATCGGTAGCAATTCGTCGCGTAGCTTCTGAAAACACCTATGGATTAAAACCACTGTTGTGCATATCGCCCTTATTATTTTATCACAATATTAACGTTTATTTGACATGGTCTTAAATTTAATTTTTTTTAAAACAAACTTTTGGTTTTACTTCTTACTAGTACTGTTTATTAAATAAATGGAATCCTGGTTGTTTTACTAGATAAAGATATTCTAGATGCTCTTACACTACAATAATTTATTAGTAAATTAACTTTAATCATAACTTTTTCTCGGAAATCTTACATTCCTACATAAATAATAACTGGACACATAACTGGACATCCAACACATGGCCGTCTGATCCCAAACTAGGCAGAGCCTGTACTATGGTAATCAGACTGCTGATAAACATACTTATATATTTATAAATACATACATATTATAGATAAATTACACCCAGACATAGCACAAATAATCGTGCTCATTACACAAATATTTGTCCTGAGTGGGAATCGAACCCACGACCTTTGGCTCAGCAGTCAGGATCACTAACCACTAGACCAACAGGCCAGTCGATAAACTTAAGACATTTGCAATTTTGAAGAAAATTTTAACCTGTTACCGTGAACCAAAAGTTAAAATTAGGTTAAAAATAGTTCCTAACCACAAAATTTAATTATTACTGGTAAGACATT
This sequence comes from Euplagia quadripunctaria, assembly GCA_963859945.1. NCBI lineage: Eukaryota > Metazoa > Arthropoda > Insecta > Lepidoptera > Erebidae > Euplagia > Euplagia quadripunctaria. The sequence goes on from OY982575.1 coordinate 20,622,041, forward strand.
AAAAAAAATAAGTTAGGATTACAAAATTGCGTTTCTTTCAAACGGTACATATTCTTATTAGCTACTCGTAATTACATTTAGTGCGAGCGCAATCTTCCTGGACCAACGGTTGCCAAGCACCATTGACCTAGCCAGGCGGGTCAAGGATTCGTGACCAATAGTTCGCCAAGGTCATGAACAATGCGTACTGCTGCCAATTGTGATCGGCATCTACATAGATAATGATTTAAATGTTAGATTAAACTGTGACGTAATGGTGGCGACGGCATCGGGACTTACGTGGGTGAAACCGCGGGGTACAGACAGTACAATATAAACAAGACAAATAAAATAATATTGTGAGGTACCTGCAATTTGGTAAACTATTATTTAAAAAACACAGTATTTCAGCATAAGTCATTAGAATATTGCACATCCGATCCGGATAAGTTGTTGATACCCAAATTAATAATTTTATGAGCTTATGTACACAATTTTTGCAATAAATAGCTATTCTATTCTATTCTTAATTTAAAAAAAATAAGGTATTAATTTTGAAATATCAATTAATTTTCGTTTTTGGCATTCTTTTATCCTTCATTGGGCCCATCTGTTTCTTGTAAATTGGCGTTTCTTATTTTAAAATCCTAATCCTCACTTAAGCCCTCGTTCATTTTTCGTTTCATTCCTTTAAACCTTTCAAATATTCTAAAAAAATAATTCACGGTAAATAGTTTAGGGTACTTGTAAAGGCAATCAAATTGAATCAGAATCATTTGTTTTAATTAAATAGTTGTTGGTATTTTAAATTGTCAGAAGTAGCAGTCTAAGCTCTACACCATATCAGAACTTAAGAAGATGCAGTTAGCTAGATGAAATATATTACCATAAGCAGAAGATATACTTAGGGCCATGCTCCTATAATTTATGCAACAATCAAAGACACGTAGGTAAATAAGTCAGGTGGAAATATACAAGAAGGTCACTCTTTTTTATGAGCACACTAGCAACCCGCCCCGGCTTTGCACGGGTACAAATTATACACCTAAGCCTTCCTCATGAATCACTCTGTCTATTAGTGAAAACCATATGCAAATCCGTTCAGTAGTTTTTCAGTTTATCGCGAATAGACAGAGAGACGCGGTGGGGGACTTTGTTCTATAATATGTAGTGATGCAACAAAAGATATGAAGCCCACCGATTTTCCAGAAGCAGTTCTATGCCCTTTTATCAAGACCTGGGTTTTAATCACGCCGTAGGTAATATGGATGGGGTTGCCGGTTATCGATGACCGCAATCTATCAAAAGGCACAACGACGAACCAAATCTGTATCCGTTATCACCGTGATGAAACGTGTGTTAGTACATACATATGCTATATCTATACTTGATTATTACTAATGGTATAAATAAAAATAGAGACAGGTTTACTGTCTGTCTGTTACGTTTTCACGCCTAAACCGCAATACAAATTTCAATTAATTTTGGGATAGTGATAGACGCGACCTTGGAGAAGAGCAGAGGAAACACTTTGACACGAAGAATTTTTTTAAGGGGTTTAAAACATGGGATGTAAATTTGTATTTGAGAGATTCTACACAGGCGAAGTCACGGGCCCCAGCTAGTATGCATACATATTACGTCTTACAATGCTTTTGACAAGGTGCTGTGTGTATAGGCTTTAAGAAAAAACTAATTAGAAGAAAAATCTTGCTCAGATATGAGTGGAGATTTTCTGTAGCCTGCATGTCGCCGCGCACATCAAGAGAAGTAGACTGTAAGAATCAAATCTAAACCTTGTATTACTACCGAACAATTGAATAGGACTTCAATTCGATCTATTTTATTGCTCTTAAAATTTAAATTGAAAATAAATATGTTTTGAATACATGTTTGCAAAATGTTTGCGCGAAAATATTTTGTCATTGACATTCGTTTTATTGAACAAACATTTTGATGTTAGCTATAAAAGCGTGATCTCTGTGTTATTTTAGAATTATTATTTATATATACATAGTATCATATTGCTATTGATATTGTACTAACATAGATAAACAAGAACACAGTATCGGCCTGGACATCACTAACTAAAAATAAACGAAAAAATAATGTATTTTTGAAATTAAACCAGCCAACAGCTTGCCCAATAGAAACTACCTGAGCTTTAAGACTTGCAAAATTAGGACTATAATTAGCTCCTTGCTTATTATATCCCTTTCACAAAAGACCCCAGAACGGAAAATTAAGTTTAAGCTGGCTTGGTCTTTGGCTTTAAGGTGGTCGATAACAATTGCATTTAATGACGTAGGCGTTCTAAAATACGTTGTGGTTTGGAATGCTTTTCTAGCTTTAAGTCGTTGTCGCTCACTTTTAAAATGACAACAATTTCAACAATTATTTTTTATAAATAACGCACAAGTCTCTTCTTACAGTAAAGTACATACATGTGCGTATTGTATTTTGCCAACCATGTAATGAAACTCTGATGACTCAATTCACCCACCATGCTACTACAATATTGCAATAAAAATATTTAATCATACAACAATTGTCTAAAAGGAAAATCATGAAACAAATTACAGAACAAAAATATACGTTGTCCTATCTCATTCTGAAATCGTAAAACATTTTCCTCTCCAATTTACGACTAAATTGTGGTATTAAATGTACCACATAATTCTATGAAGCACCTTCTGGAACAGAATTAGCAAAACCAAGATCTGGCTGGTGATTAATCATCGGTGATGTGTCCGTTCCGGGAAGCCAAGACCTTGGGGGCGAGGTGAAGGCCATCGGTGCGTCGGCCGGGCGTCGAACTCGCTCCTAAATAAATAAATGCGCCGACCGCTGAAATGATGCGGACTTTAATTCTAGATGTGATATGAGCGCACTTGTTTGTTATTGTGTACATACGACTTGCCATCTAAAGGTTCCTGATTCAAATTTCTAGTTAGCATTTTGCTTAACACTTACAGCTACTTGTAATATATATATATATAAAACGGGTAATCAAGTCATCTCTTAGGATTCGTTTTTAATAACTAAATAATTACTAAATTGACTGCACGGATGGTGCAATGGTTTAAGTGGTCACCTCGCCCCTACGCCGCACCGAGCGTTGTGGGTTCAAATCCCACACGGGATAAAAAATTGTGTTATCCACAAACTTTTGTCCTGAGTCTGGGTGTTCTTTGTGTACATTGTTTAAATGTTTGTGAAGCCCCTCGCTAACTATTTGAAATAAGCTCTTAGATTGTTTACTTAATTCTTACTTCTTTAAACACTGTGTCCCGCAATTAATAAGGACTGTTATTAGTTCGGCAACTCTTTCTAAATACGAATGATACGAGTAACCTCATAATACCTTAATAAATCGAACGCAAAATGATTTTATGACGTCAGACGTTCATCATAAAATTGTGCATATGAAAGCTATAGTATATAAATTAAAATCAGCTTTAACCTCACTTTGATGATTTTACTTAGTAAAGATTTTTTTTAAACATTTCTCTCACACAAGGCCATCTGATCCCAAACTAGGCAGCCTGTACTATGGTAACCAGACTGCTAATAAACATACTTAAATATGACTAAATACTTACATATCACTACATCTTATAAAATAAAGTGCCCCGCCGCGTCTATCTGTATGTCTGTTCGCGATAAACTGAAAACTACTGAACGTGCTGTTTTCACCAATAGATAGAGCGATTCATGAAGACGGTTTAGGTAGGTATATCATTTGTTCTGTGAGACTACCTGCTTTGTGGACAGGTGGTCACGTCTGTCGGGGGTTCAGGGAGTTCCTTCCTAGGTTATACCTGAACCCCGGCCATAGACACCCGTGACGGAACACCGTGTGGTTTTAGTCGGTTCGATTCCGACATAGCCACTTCGCCGAGTGCTCGGTGAGGTGGTACCCGAGGGGGTTTCCACACGTTAAAAAAAGGTATATCATTTGTTAAGGTTTTGTGTAAATTGATCGAAATATGTAGATTATTATTGAAATGTCTCTGCTACCCATGCGAAGCTGGGGTGGGTTGCTAGTTTGGATAAATTAAACCCGGACACAACAAATGATCATGTTCATCACACAAATATTTGTTTTGGGTGGGAATCGAACCCACGACCTCTGGCTTAGCAATCAGGATCACTCACCACTAGATCAATTGGCCATTCAGTAAGATTTTAGTAAAGTAATATAGTAATTAAGTTTCTTGTAGTTCCTCAAGGGCTTCATAAACACAGTCACTGAACTGGATAGATAATGTCAAGAGCCTTATCCAAAAAGATACCAACAATCATATAAACAATATAAGGCAGCATATGATATCAAATATACCTAACCAACTGAAATTTATTATAACAAAACGATTATACGACATGTAATTACCGTTAATAGATAGCAATAATATTTACAAGAACCACGGGTTAACTGACTTTAGATAACGTTAAACTTGGAATTGTTCGAGACACACCCACTATCTGTTTATAAATGTATCATTTCGAATAAAAGCCCCAAAGATTTATTCTTGGAAATGCGAATAATTAAGTAAAATAAATCATTTCAAATATCTTCTCAGACCATTAATCAGAATGACATAACACAACACTAAGGAATATTTGTAGGGATAATCTAAACCTTCACTACGGATTTTATCTATAGGATAACAGAACACAGACAGGGCAGGTCTAAACCGTGTTTGTGTCACACATCATTGATGATTGGCTTACTGCTTCGGCTAGTACCTCCGTTGTATAGGCCGGGAGCATCTGCGCTCATCTCTACGCTCTAGTAAATCACTACTCAGCTTGAGCGCAGTAGTATTTAGTACCTTACGACAGCTATCGGTGAGCCACTCTATTCAGACCACAGTTCTATCCATGATACGGACCGAGAACGCAAGCAACGATATCGTTTTTGAAAATATTACATAACGACAATTGTAACATTTTTATTACAAATACTACAGTAAAATTCTTACAAAAGCTAATCACTTCTATGTGCTTTTTAGATCTGTGGAAAAACAAAATGGCCAACTCCCGCGCATCGTTTGCGATCTAATTATGACAGTGCACCGTCGCGGGCAGTGTTTACTACAGCTTACAAGAAACTCTTTCAGTTATATATTTAGTTGCAATTATAGTGAATAGATATGAACTGTTAGTAAATAGTTTGCTACAAGAATTCAGACAAGCAAAACATTGCAAATAAAATTCTCGATACTTTTATTTTTTCTCCCGCATTAAGAATTACTCCTGTGTCGCAGGGGACTTTACAAAAATGTGGGTGGGAATCGAACCCACGACCTATAAGCATAGCGGTCAGGGTCACTAACCACTAGACCAACAGGCCAGTCAGTCTTTGACAACGATTGCATTTGTAGAAAAGAAACTTTGCACAATAATAATAATAACCTTGACTCGTCTTACACACGGCCGTTTGATACCAAACTAGGCAGAGCCTGTACTATGGTAACCAGAGCAGTCTGGTTAGCATAGTACAGCATTTAAACACTTATACATTGCTAAATACATACATATTATAAATAAATTACACCCAGACAGAACAAATGATCATGCTCATCACACAATTATTTGTCCTGGGTGGGAATCGAACCCAAGACCTCTGGCTCAGCAATCAAGATCACTAACTACTAGACCAACAGGCCAATCAACTATGTTTTCTATAACCATCTTAAAAAAGATGACTTACTTATTTCATTGGATTTGTTAGTATGTTGGTCTAACTTTGTGTTGTCTGCTCGTTTTCATATATGAAAGGGATCATTTTTTTTACCTTAGTCAATTTGTGTTTGCGTTTACCTATGTACCGTTCAGAGCGATGACGTAGATATCTTTATTTTATTACACGGTATAGCAAAAACTGAGGCTAGGTAATTAAAAAATCTGAAATAAAAATTTGATGAACAAATTCATTAATAAAATTCCTTTCAATTGGCGAACGCACAGGTCGTATTACTAGAAAAATCGAGCTATTTCTTGTACAGAAGTATCGAAATTACCATTTATAAAAGCAATATCCACATTTAATTTCTGCATCACAATATAACATTCCTGTTGTCATACAGACATACACCCTGTGTACTTGTAATACTGCGCAGACACCTTGCGTGGACTAACTAAATTATACCAACGTTGCCAGTTCACACCTTAGTAAATTAGATTATCTTTCCACAATCAGTAGATCTCTACGCCAGTCGCTTACCAACAATTGTCTTAAACGTACAATTTTAAAATAACCCCATAATTCTTGCAATAATTACATGACAGTCGAAGCGCTCCACACGGTCAATTACTGGCAGTGCAAATATCAACCACGATTTTATGTCAAGGGTAGATCGAATCAACTACAAACAATACCGTTACATGTCCATTATTGGGGCACGCCTGTCTTATTGTCGGGTAATGATACCTATTATCTTTGAAGTTTATTACTTGATATTAGACATAAAATCATAAGTATTACGTAGAGCATTACTAGTTTAGTTGTCGTCGAGAAGGCATTTAAAAATCGTTGCTAATTTTACTTATAAACATACAAGAAGACCTTAATTTCTTTCGTTCTCGTAATGATAAAAACGAAATTTAATTAGGTTATAAAATTGTGCACATGATCAATTTGCGGTCTCCTGCGGCGGGAGCAGTGATTTTGCTGGTTGGAGAAGTCTAACACTTTTCCTGGGTCCTGTCTGTTCGGTTCCATTCCGTTTCCGACACGTCTTTCATAATTTCCTCGCAAAACGAAGCGACAAAGCACTCAGAATATCTGTACTTCCGGCTTTTGCAGAGGTGGTTTATGACGGTACAATATATGATGTTAGAAACGAAGACGTGCTATTTAGGTAGTTTTAATTCTCGCGATTGTAGCAACTCTCATAGCGCTATTGAAGACTTGTTTGACGTATATCAGGTGCGTTCCTAGACATTGACGTTCTACATAAATACATTCTACATACGTTCTACGTTAGTATCATTCAATACTTGGCATAATTTACCCAATAAATCTACAATAAAAACGATTATTTCTCTGCCTGACACCGCGCACGTAGGAAAATTTAAGTTCCGTGAAATAGTATGACGAGGCGATATCTTTATATAAAAAACATCAACGTTTACATAGATTATCATCATCTTTGTTCTGCGAAAATTTATTATCACGCACTCAGTTAAGAGAATTTCAACAAAATTCCGAGGTTTTTTACAGTTATTTAAAGGAAATGCGTGATTAAACTAGGATGAGTAATAAATTATTCTAATAATGTTTGGAAATCGCAATTTTATGTAAATAATTACGGAAGTCCCTTAGTATAGAGATATCAACATTAGGTACTAGAAAGTTCATCGGTTGGCGTAATTAAGGTCATAAATATTAATACGTGATGGAGTTTTGTAATAGAGATTATTAAAAAAAAATAGTAATAGTTTCAAATTTAAAAGCTGATTGTTACATGTAGGTAAACATATTCATTAGTGTAAAGAAGATAAAAGCAAAAGGGAAGTTTGTTGCAAGGTTCTCCTCGAAAAAATCTACGGATTGAGAAGTAATTTCACGATATGGAATACTTCATCTAAACAAAAGAACCAGAGAAGGTTATAGGAGAGATTGCAGGTGCCCTGTAACTGCGTGCCATCAGGTGATTCGTATATGTCTTTGGTACTTTGAAACCTTTAACGGCAATTTGCAATGTAGAAGCAGAATTGATTTTTTGGAGGGATATTGAACAGCGTAAATTAAGCTCAAATCTCACTTCAATGAAATACCTCTGCACAGCATCACAGCAGTAACAATAACCTTAGTAGTTCTTCAGATCTTTATGACATTCACTTGTAGCGAAAAACTCTCTGTTCTTTGAATGGCCTACAGAGTGCCACTTCACTCTTCTCACCCTTTTTAGTCTAAAGCAAGTGTTGAGATGATCTTATAGTATCGCTTAGTGTAATAGCCTTACTAAAATCATTATTATACCTCTGAATTGCCTGACGTATTACATGCCTCTAAATTGCCTGACTTTTCAATCAGGTTGCACTGGCTGTGGTCAGAAGCTGAGTCAGTGACCTGTGACCACGGCCAGTGCAACCTGATTGAAAAGTCAGGCAATTTAGCGGCATGTAATACCTCTTTAGTAATCGCATTAATTCCCGTATATATACATAGTAGTAGCCTTATCCGTGTACTTATTAACCACCTACATGTTATGACAAATCTAGGGTTGATAATCTTATCAACCCTAGATTTGTCATATCTATACGCTCAACTTTTTAAAGCAAGTGGCTTGAGTAAGACTCTGGGTAAAATATTCACTTAACTCAGGGATGCATTAAAGAGAACATCTGATTATAGACCAATATTAATCATATCTCAATTTATCTACTTATTCAAGCAAATCTAAGTTGACAAGAATAAAGTGGTTCTGCTCCAAATATCTATGACTATCTGGGTTGGGCGTTCTAGATCACCTAAGATATCTGTAATTGAAGACTGGTTAAAAACCAACCCAACTATTGTGTAATAAATAACGATCCCTGCTGACACCAATCTAAGGGTTTTGCGGACTTTGTATTTTAAAGCGAATTTACAATTTACTAGTGGTTTTACCCGCGTAAGTCCCGATCCCGTGGGAATATCGAGATAAAGCCTATTTGTTAATCCAGGTCTCAAGCTATCTACATACCAAGTTTCATCGCAATCGGTTTAGTAGTTTTGGCGTGAAAGATTAACAAATATTCATCCATCCATCTATCTATATCCATCCATTCATCTATAAACTTTCACATTTATAATATTAGTGGGGTTCAACAAACTGTATAGTAAAATCATATGTACATTGGTTGTACTAACAGGTGCGTTTTGGAAAAGTCATGCAGCGTCTGACAGAGACGTGGCAAGTTGTATCACCTCTTGATACAGGGCCTCTGTTGGGCCTGAAACTAGATGAGCATCCTCAAAATATGCACGTACGAATACCATTGACGGATTATTCATGCTCAAAAAAGTTATTAAACTATAAAACTTATTACCCAGGATTGAAAATTATTTGAAAAGCACGATCATTTCTTCTGTATCGGGGTACAGTTTATTTATAATAAGTATGTATTTAGAAATGTATAAGTATGTTTATCAGCAGAACGGTTACCTCTGCCTAGTTTGGGATCAAACGGCCGTGTGTGGGATGTGTCAAGTTATTATTATTATTATTCACCCATCCACCATTTATTATATCCTACATTAACCGCTTACCACGAAGATATATCCTTATTGGTAAACTTAACGGCATAAAGAAATAGATAAGATTGGCCATTAAAAATCAATTAAGTATAATCTATTCCAACTTACTGTTATAATCAGTATTCGCTACCCACATTATTAAAATACTGATTCTATTTACGTAATTTGCAGAAGTAGGTACAATGTACACATATGTGTACAAGATTATCGTCACGTAGGTATCGAGACTTCGATGATTCATGTTATATGTATACTATAACACATACGTATGACCTGACTCGGATATTTTATCTAAATAGGGTGAACGCACTAGTTGTCGGCATTGAGGCCGAATTTAGAACCTTGTATAATATCAATGATAATAATACAACTGTACGATGTAACAACAAAATTAAAATTTGTTGTAAACAGAAGATAAATCCAAGCTACTAAGTAACTACCGAGCCTACATCGCCTGTATTCCCGAAAGCCTACCCCAGGAGAGCGTATTAAACACCTAAGTGTTGCCTACTATAATATGCTACCACTCACATAGAGGGCAAGCCTATAATTGTGAACCAGGTATTTAGGGAATTAAAGATACGACAATTAGGGAGCATATTGAAAGGGGTAGGTAGGTAAGGCGGAATATGGATTGATAGGTATTGATAGGTATGGGTAAACAATAGCTCAAGCAGAGCAGGGTAGCATACCTGTGACTCGAATTGGATGTTATCAACCTTGTATAGACACTAGCCTGTTACAAGTATATTTACGTAGGGCTGGAGATTAACACCTACATTACACCAACCGCACACACCCACACACACACACCCACATGCACGCGCGTACACATACACACACTTAAACTTACAGACGTACACAATTCATCACAAAATTGTTAGCCATATTATTAGTAGGTATATTATTGATTGTAACAGAGAAAAATAGAAGAGCGGGGCCTCCTGCCACAAGTTTTTCCATACTCAAAAGGATAAACTCAACAATAAATTTTGATAAATGTGTAAATAAGTAAAAAAAAAACAATGTAAACATACAACGAATATACCCCGACGCCAATTAGGAAAGATAATCTGAGCTACTTCTTAACTAATCCTGCATCGCACAATAGAAGTTTTTGTGCTGCTTTACACATCCACACACGGCCGTCTGATCCCAAACCAAACAATATGGTAACAATATTCTAACATTCACATTCAGGCATTTCACGTTGTGTTAAAGAGAGATCAAACACATCGTTAAAAAAAGCCTTGTCTATTTAAATTACCTACGTACTCTATAAATCGACTCATGTGGTCGCCAAACTCAGTTTGTTTTTTTTTCAAAATGGAGAAGCTACATATGCCAGGTTTACAAAAATGTTCGAATTCTTTTAAAATTAATTCCAAATTTTTATTTTCTTTTTATTGCAATATTATGATTAACTGAGATGCGTAGTCTTGTAGCCAGTAAATAGGTTTGTAACCCTGCAGTAATCAGTCAACGATTAGGTTCAAGAGTCAAACGAAATTAAAATATGTACGTAATTACACGATGCATGAAACCGCACGTAGCCTATTTTTTCAATATAATATTTGAAGCGACACGTTGAACTTTGATAAACAACTGTGTCTATAATGCTCATCAGTTCTACGTACCTATTCCATCTTTTACGAATCCGTAAATTGTATGAATCTAAACTCAGGCTGGGAGGTAACTCGACCGTTTATAACAAGGTGTTTAAATACTGCGCTGTAACTGTTATACCAAAGTCACATAAGACAGGATATAGGGTGGGGAAAACAGTAGTAATTCCGTGGGTGTTGTATTGATAGGTACCGGACTAAACAATAATAAAATTATAAAGAAAGAATAATTCAGTTCTGTACACAATTGGAAAAAATATCGCGTTAAACAAACATAAAAAAATTAATTGATAACCTGGAGACGAAAACTTGACATGCGTACATTTAGACAAATTTGAAAAAAAAAATTCTCAAACCTCTAATTGCGGTTATTGTAAGAAAGTACAAATTTTAGAACAAAGGTATATATTATCTAAATATTGTAAATTTATGTACCACTGCATAATCAACAAACTCAAAAGCGTTTAGCTCCCTTAAAAGGTTTTTTCGCACATAATAGAAAGAAATAGTTAACAATGACTGCATGCCAAGAAGTCAAGAAGGGACTTCTTGGCATGCAGTAATTGTTAACTATTTCGAAAAAGTACTCAAACAGTTCCGAGTGAAAATACAATATGATTTAATTTTAAGTTCAAATCCAATGTAGTTTATGTAAAGCTATTCGGAAGAGAAGGACCAATTTATAAGTCCAAAAAGTAAAAAATAAAAGTACCAAGTAAAATAATATACTTTATTTTTCAACTCACTTACAAATAATACTTTCTAAACAACTTTTTATAAAGCTGCCAAATAGATCCTCCAAGTGTAAACAGGGTGAGCTAAAGAAATCGCTGTAGAATTTGTATCGAGACCTATGGCTTTGGGGGCGTCCCTCACTCCAGAAGACCCTATGTATATCGTCATCGTGTAATCGACGAACTGGGAGTCGTTGGGGATTCCATACATAAAAAAGGCTATCTTATCGGAAGACACATTGTCTAGCGATTAGTCAGTAGGAATTTGTTAACAAGGTGAACTTATATGTAGTAATCAGAAAAACATTTAGTATTAGCACGTGTCAAAATATGATGCAAGAGTTTACTTTCTTGAACAACTTAGGCATTATAGGACTGACGGTAGTGGCATAAGTGGATATGAAGTAAGAAATCCAAATTATACTTTGTAGATAGGACATGTCACGATAAAATTACGTGCGAACTCGTAATTAAAAAAAAAGGAATGAATTATACAATAATATAATTTGCACGGTGCTATAAAAAATTTGTAGGCAAATGAGAAATGTTAAGAATATGTGGGTGTACAAATAAAAACTCAAGTCGTTTATGACAGATAAAAAAACACTGGCTGAAGTCACAGAATACATAATAGTACCAGCTGAAGTTCCTACCGTCAGTGGGAGAATTATTTCCCCAATATAGATCACTTAGGTGGCTGTAAAATGGCACCTGCTATTAGATATTAGTAACTAGTTATTTTTGAATAGTTACATTACACGATTCACAACAGAATTAAGCATTGTGCTGTAATCTTACTAATATAATAAACCAGCAGTCCCCGCCTGCTTCCCATGGGTAGCAAGTATATATTCATTTTTGCGACATCTTCAACAATCATAGTTACATTTTAGCCATTTAAACAAAACCTTTATGAATTATACACATAGTCCTATACATTTCACATGTTTTCATGAATCACTCCGCCTGTTGGCGAAAATCGTATGAAAATCCGTTCGGTAGCTATTGAGTTTATAGCGAACTGATAGACAGACAGACTGACGCGGACACTTTATTTTACACTAGCAACCCGCCCCAGCTACGCACGGATAGCAGGGAGATCTTCAACAATCAATTTACACAAAATCTTAACAAATTATACACCTAAACCTTCCTCATGAATCACTCTGTCTATTAGTGAAAACGACATGAAAATCCGTTCAGTAGTTTTTCAGTTTATCGCGAACATTTACATTTTGTAGTGAAGCGATAGTTTGTGAGGATTGGTGGATGGATGTTTGTTACTCTTTCGCGCAAAAATGGCTGAAAGGATCTGAATGAAATTTGGAACAGATGTAGAATAGCACATTGGCTACTTTTTATCCCGGAAAAATGTACGGTTCGCATGGGATATGTTTCCACGCGAACGAAGTGACGGGCAACAGTTATTATCCTGTAAGCGAATCAAAATGATAGCGTACAATGTTAGGATTAATTGTAGAAAAGATTATTTTCAGAAAGAACTTAAATACTCGATACGATTTAAGCAAGCAGAAATATATATTTGGATTGTGAAACCAGAAAGGGATATTTTTATTTACATGTTGATAAATATACATATGCAAAATAAAATAAAATATTGGCAAAACTGTACCTCACTGGTTAGAGAAAGGATTAAAATATACTTAGGTATGCCTATACTGTACTATTTTGTTATCCAATGTCCACATAATGTGGAATATTCTCGATAAGGACAAATAATGAGTACTCTTATTTTTAGAATTTCATTTGACATTAATTTGTATTATGGCACATGATATTTATTTATTTATATTATGTGTTTGTTTATATGTACTTATTATTGTACTTATTAATGTGTAAGGTATATGAGGTATAAGATTGAGCCTTTAATAATAATTAGTCACTTCTCCATATATATATATATATATATGCACCTGCCACGTCCTCTCTGCACCACCCAAAGGTTGACTGGTAGATAATGCCACTTGGCATTAAGTCCGCCTCATGTAATTTGAAATGCAGGAAGTATTAAATAAATAAATAAATAAATAAAACTATTTAAAACAACTTGCATTATAGTTAAACAAACAAAACGGAAAAACTTACTGTAGATACAGTTTCACATATCAAAAGAAATTTATAAAGTAAAAAGGACAATGATCCATACAAATTTGTTATAACTGCGTATAGAATTAAATAAACTTAAAGTTAAAGACCTTCCGTAATTAATACCTTTTCACAAAACCACAGCTTAGGCCTCGGGTAACGAACCCGGGTCCTCATCAAAATAATTTAAAACAGTTACAACTAAAACAAAATCCTAAATTGGCGCGATTTTCTCGATCCCTCGACATGTTAACGGTACTTTTAGCTGAGGAATATTTTACTGTATCTTATTTGAGATAAGGTTGAAAATATGTGTGTGGTGTAATATTATCGGTTCCGACAAGCTTAATTAATTCTTACTCATTGGTAACGGGCATTGGTGACTCAGTTGGATACAATGACGTTAGAGAACTTATAGTATAAGACGAAAGACTAATTTATCGCTTATGCATGCGTTATTAGTTGTTTATTTCCGCGATATAATAGTAAACTAATGAATAATAAATTTAATATTTCAAGTTTATTGTAATATCCGTTAAATCTAGTCATTATGCATACATAATGTTGTCATGAAAATATGGAATTTATTTCATTTTAAATTCTTACTTTTAATAAATATTTACAAATTAATTGATCGATACATTGACTTAGATAGCAATTGTTATTTATTTGATTCAGTTATCCTTTTTTTAAAGACGATTCCCGCATTGGGAATATTCCTGTGTTGCGGGAGGCTTCAAAAAACATTCAAATTTTTAAATTATTTGTGAATCACATAAATTTTTGTCCCGTATGGGATTTGAACCTACAACACTGTGCGGCGTGTTGTGTTGATTGTAAATAGTTTTAGATATTTGTGAACAAAAACCTATGATATCTGATGGAAAAGTTTAGGGTTTAATTCTTTTGGCCATGTGTTCGTTTGCTAACTGTAGGTACATGCTTTAATTTTTTCTATTTCTAGTTGTCCCAATTAGTTAGATATTTAGTTATCCAACGGTCCAACGCATCTAAACTTTAGTATTTTCGTTTTACTCATAACAAAAAAATATTGGAAATAACGATTATTAAATTTTAAAAATAAAATTTAACTAATAAAACGGCTAGTTGTTACAGATACTATGTACCACAGTATGACCACACTATTGACCACACTATGTACTACTACCCCATTTAAGGCAAATAAATAATTTGAATTTGAATTTGGATAGATAGGTAAGTTCTAGGTTCGCCTTCAATGTTAATTGACGTATACAACTTGCATTCGTTTATGTCAACAAAGGTCAAGGTAACAATTATTTCAATAGTATATGTGCTAGGAATGATCTTAATTTACATTTGAAATAATTAGTAGGTCAACAACCATAATCAAATAACATTAACAATTTATATTATGTAATTGTTAGTTACTACCGAAAATCAGATAAACCCGGTTATAGCCGCAACTACAACAACAAAAATTAAAACGCAAATAATTATTCCTCGTATTTTAACTTTAACTTTTATTTAATTACATTATAACACTGTATAAGGCAGTAAATGTTGTACCGGTATATCGTAAATAAATGTGAACATAAAATTTACATAACCATGAATCAGTTTTAAAACTTTTAGGTGGACACACCTTTTAGATGTGGTAGGTCATTGGTTATGCGTGAGTTGTCCTGTCTCGAACAAGTTGGGACAGGTAGGATATTAGTTACAACAAGTTTGTAATGTTTTAAAACCATTTTTGTAGGTAAATGCGAAGGACAAACTGTGCGTTGACCTATTATTCATATTGTTTCATTATTTTTATGTGTAGTGTTAATAAAATTTATGACCAAGATTGGGTGATCAATAACATATAATGCAATATATGTGTAACTACAGAATCATACGACATATTTATGTAGGTAGTACAGTGGTAGAGCATTCGACTGCAACGTAGGGCGTCGTGGGCTCGGTTCTGGCCCCATGCAAATATTTGTGCATGAATGTAATATGTGTTTTATTAGAACAAAAATTTTCGTGAGTGATATTCATATTTATCAAAGATATATGGTATAAAGATATAGGTATTTTGGCCCGACTAGTAGCGGACCCGACCGGGACCTTTTATCAAAAGTTAAGGCGACTTTCGAAAAAATATAAATGATTTTTTTTTAAACTGTTTTGTATTTATTATTATCCTATAGATATATTTAACAGTAGAATATTTATCCAACACAAATACACTATCACAAGGTACTGTACAAGGAACTCGCACACACAGTTGATTTATATGTTAAGAAAATTATATTTATAAGGCCGATCAAAATATTGAATACCTAATCGTAATAAATAGTTTGTATCTGTGAAGGGCTGAGAAACATCGATTGCTATCTGTCACACCGGGAATGATGTCATCCGTAATATAAACCAAGGCTTTGATAATGATACGACCAGGATGGAAGCTAGATAAAACTGCTTTAAAAATAATATTGATTTATCAATTCTGGACGATAGCTAGAACAATATAGTCGAATTATTTATCGTTTTGGCAAATAATTGAGTGTTTAATGATTCATTTGAATAAAGAAACTAATGTAGACACTTGTTTCTTTATTCAAATGAATCACAAACAATAAATCGATCCATATTTGCCTCCTATCAGTGTGAGAGGTTAAGCCTTAGCCTACCACACTAGCCTGAGGGATTATAATGTTGGAAGGTTTAGACTTCACAAGCTTTAGAGAATAATTTCAAGAACTTTCAGGTAGGTATTTAGGTTTCTGCACGATATTTGTATTTGGTATTAAAGTAATTGATAATAAATTTTCTAATATGGACATAAACAACAAAAAGAATAGTTGTGGGACTAGGAATAAAATTCGAAAGAAACGTGAGTTGCCAATTTTTTAAAACACTCGGTTGTCACTGCGTAATAGGATCATCATCATCAATTGTATAATATGTACGTATATATATATATATATGTATGTGTATACAATATGCATTTTTCTAAATTTAAATTGAAAGTACAACATGTTTGAAATGCTTTAACAAACAAGTGTAAAAATTAAATATACTATCTCCGATGGCGGACGCTGACGACTGTAACACAGTTAATTCCTAGGCTAATCTCTTTGTTATTGTAAATTAAATAATATTTAATCATGTTCAAATTAAGGAAAGAGCAATTTGTAAAAACTTGCTTGCAACAATAAACTATTATTATTATTATTCTCTTCATTTATTTCATAAACATATAAATTACATTTTTAAATATACTTACAATAAAAAAAACAAAATATATTTAAAAATATAAAAATTGTGTATTGTTATTATTATTAATTGTAAAGAACAAAAAAAAACTAAAATATTAGAACTTTGTATAAGGAATTGTATAATGCAGTGTTCGATTGCAAGTTGTTAGATTTTTACAATCTATACTAATGTAAAAAGCTAAAGAGTGTTTTTGTTTCATTGTTTGTTTAAACTCGCTAACCTCTAGAACTAGAAGTCGGATTCGAAACAATCTTTTTGTATATGATAGCCAGATTTATGAAGAATAGTTTAAGCTATGCAACATCACGCTACGACCCTCAGGAGTGCAGCAGTGATCTTAAACGCGGGTGAAACTGCTGGGTACGGCTAGTCATAAATAAATATGTTTTTGAATTATTTAGTAGTATTTTCAACATCGCTACATAAATGTAAGCTTTGGAACTCATATATTTAAACAAACAAAAATGTAGCTCAACTCAACATTACTATTTATTACTATTTATAGGGAGGTACGTTTGCCTAACTCGTAGATCTTCCCAGGCACATAAACTCATAATTGAAAACCTACATAATACAGCAACACTGATAACGTCATGCCGTAATTCATTCGCCAAACAGGCAACTCTGAGTCGGGACATTACCAACTCGTTATTTTTTTACCCTCATAAACAGGTATCCATAAACAGGCCCATCCATTTGGAGCCTTCTATAATAAAATATAGGTAAATATTGCCGTACGCGATACCGATAAAGTAGGAGACAAACATGTTGCGACATGACAAAATTAGTGACGTTAATACAGAAATTGTTGTGCAAAGCACACAGTCATATTATCAGGGATAATTATTATTAGTAAAATTGGAAGAACATTATGCAATTTATTCAATTATGCATGTTTATTTTCACAAAAGAGCTTGCATTGCATTCCATCTAAGCTGCTGCACGGAGTCATAAGTAATATTGGTAAATAACTTACCCAGAAAAGTTTTGGAACAAACAAACCGAAAAATCTATTCCAATCCTGCTAAACCCAAACAGCTGAGTGATTTACGACTTCAAACATTACACCATATTTTACAGTAAATAAGATTATTTCGTGCAATTGAATAGGTATGTTGAAACTAAAAACTGCTACGCATGCGCAATACGTTACTTAAGATTATGCAACAAATAAAAAGACGGATGTATTCCAATCCTGATAAAAATGAAGTTTAAGTAATTTACTTATCGCAATTATATTTGGGAAGGGAAATCTAAGACTTGCTCTAAGAAAAGATAAATCTCAACAAATCGCGATAGACAGGCAAAGAAAACAGTTTCAAAGGATTTTCATAAACCAAGTGTTACCTGGTTATATTTTATATTACTTGGCACTTACCTGTTAACTTTTTGAAATTTAGAGAACTGTATGCTACATCCTATGATTATTCATTTCAGACGCATTTCCTAAGATAATGAAGCACATGATATTACAGATATAGTCATCAACGAAATTCATTGATCACATCAATATTCACAAAAGTTGCAAGAACTTTTGTGAAAACAAGTACAAGTTTTACAAGAAGTAGAAGGTCTGGATGTTTCATGGTGGTTCTCATATATCGTTCCTACTGGCCGTACAATATAATATATTCCATTAAGGATATTTGCCTAGTGATAAATTATATTAAATAAAATCGAATAGAATAAAACCTAATGACGAAGGGGTATTACGGAAAAAAATGGGCTCCCGTGTCATCTCAATGGTTTAATTACAAAACATAAATAAGAGTATGTAAATGGTTACTATAATAAATTCTACTACAATTATAGAAATGTATGTAATTAATAGAAATAACGACTGTTATAAGATAAAACTAAAGTCAACCTTAACATGAAATACATTTATTAAAAAAAAACATTTTAGACTACGCATGCATTTTTATAAAACCTTAGACTTATTATAAAGCTTGCACCAGTAATTCAGGTGCGTCCAAGCGTGCGTGCGTGAGCTGAGCGTTCATGGTAAAAACAGAAGATTAAAAAGAGGCATAGCATTATATGCCTAATGTTATCATGAACGCTGCGCGTAGTGACTCCAAGGAAAAGAAACTACCTAGACTTGACTAATAGGCAGGCCTGTTGCTCTAGAGGTGAATGATCCTGATTGCTAACCCAGAGATGATCCAGGACAAATGATTGTGTTGTGAACACGATCATTTGAGCTGAGTGTAATTTCAATAATATGTATATATTTAGTAAATTCAAGTATGTTTATCAGCAGTCTGGTTACCATATTACACGCTCCACCTACTTTAAGCTCAGAAGGCCCTGTGTGAGGAGTCTCAAGTTATTATTATTTCTTTAACCTTATTAGGAAAGAAAATAAACATGTCCTTGTCCATTATCCATGAATAGCGACTACAAGCAATGTAGGAGCATTATAAAACCTTGACTGAAAGTTTGAGTTTTCATTTAGGGAAATTGAGGAACTCTTGAAACGCGTTTTTCAATACCTATTCGTGTTGAAAAAATTTCCCAGGTAAAAAAGTTGGCCAAATTCCGAAAAAATGGGAAATGCGTATATCCATGGTCTGATGGGAATGCGTATTAACGGAATTATCAGTCAGAAATTCTGTTGTTTTCTTTATCTTTTGTATCAAAGTGTTATCTGTTTTGAGCTTTATCTATGTATTAAAGAAAGGAAAATATTCTTTTATATTAAATTTGAGATAAAGCTGTAAATAATTGAACCGTTTAAAGTATGTACTAGTTGCTGGATAATGTTTGTGCAAACTTCATACATTTCGTGAACTACAAGTAGACTAATTTTCACCCACGTTTTATGAAATTTGAAGTGTAAGTACTCGTAAGTGTCTTCACAGAAAATATAGACACTAAAAATAAAATAAAATTAATCCCTTTCATAACATGTGAACTTTGTTAACCAAACAAGACACGCACACCCCATTACCCTTAAGGAGACAAAAAGATACTAAAGAGGATCACAAAAATGGCATGTAATAGAATTTTTTTACGACTGTCATAAAAATTTAGAGACCTACATCGTAAAACCACCATTGCCTAGTTTAAAACAGATCGTTCTGCAGAAAACCTTGGCTGGATCAAAAATGAGTCAGTCGCTCGAGATTGTATACAAAATTATTAAGATAATAAGCGGATACGTATATTTTGATCACGAACCCATTGACAATGATCGGTACCGTGCGATCTGCGGGAGGGGAAAATATCGACAGTTACTATCATTTGTCGATTACAAATCATGAATATAAAACCATTCTTTATACTAAAAATACTATTTTTTAAATAAAGACCACTATGATTTTTCATGACTTTGCTTAACACAAACTCTATGATTTGGAAAGTGACTCAAATTAAAACATTAATAAAAAAGTATTCCGTAAAGCTGAGACGCGAAAATGTGTGATGAGAAAGAATAAAATATAAATAAATATATCAAAATTTAAAAGTTGTCCCGTAAAGGAAAATCTCAGAAACGTGCTTTGTCATGATGTAGACATATTGGAAGCGATGAAATTCAAGAACATAATAGGCATACTTAATTGAAAAAGATGATGAAAGACAATAATGCTAACCTCTCCGAGGAACTGAACTTTTGTATTTATTATTGTAATAAAAAACATTCACGCCAATCACTAATGGTGATTATAAGAGAAAATAATGCAGTACTGTAATAATGTGAAACCATTAGAACAACACTAAAATAAAACAAATAGCACTATTAGCATAGTGCTGTTCTGCTTTTAACTTATATAAAGAGCACTCTGGATAAGGTTTGTGTCGAATAAGTCATACTGCGGGGATTACATTATGAGCACAGGTAACCGCTTACCATCAAAACAGCCGTGTCCTTATTTGCTGTCTGATTTATATATCAAATAATAAAACAGCGGTTGTTAGAGTAATCATTCAATGTACATCCATATTTCAAATGAAATATGAATACAGACAAGTGCAACTTAACATTAATTTTTCGATATCACGTCCCATCTCTAACCGCCAACTAACCTTTACTCGGCTGTATTTTGCTTTTGCAAGTTTAATCATGCTTCTCGGTCGGTTCGTGACGCAACGTTTCGCAACCCGAAACATTATTTTATCTTACAAATTGTATTCGTGTTGCTGTTGACTGTCGATACGTTGTCCCCGAGAGTGTAGAGTATCGATAACGGTAATTTATTGCCTTGTGTGTCATCTCTAAGTCTCTTTATAATTGGCATTGATTTTTGGAACTCTTTTTTTATATAAGTTGTGATAGTAGTGTGATTCAAAATATAAAAAGGAAGTCATTGAATTATAGGAGTATTTTACTTTGTTAGACACAAAGTATTTAGGACAAAATATATTTACTAAAGCTATAAGCTTGTACTAAACTAAGTATTTCAGGGACGCCCAAATAGTTTCGGAGCTTACAGGACCTTTTATCAAGCTGTTAAGCGACCTTTAGAATCCAAAACTAGTAACGTATAACTTAAATTAATGTAAATACGACTCACGAAAGATTTTTTGTGATAAAATCTATTTTACAGTTCAAAATAAACGTATTTAATACTAGCTACTGCCTGTGACTACGTTTGCGTGGAAATTAAAATTTATCCCACGGGGACTGTACATTTTTTGGGATAAAAGTAGCCTATGTCCTCTCCCAGGTTATAATCTATCTCCTTGCCCAATTTCATTACGATTCGTTCAGTCATTTAGCCGTGAAGAGGTAAGAAACAAACAGAGTTACTATCGCATTTATAATATTATACTAGCAGCGCCCCACGGTTTCACCCGCGTAAGTCCCGATCCCGTGGGAATATCGGGATAAAAAGTAGCCTATGCGTTAATCCAGGTATCCACCTATCTTCGCAATCGGTTCAGTGGCTTATGCGTGAAAGAGTAACAAACATCCATCCATCCAAACTTTCACATTTATAATATTAGTGGGATTAGTATGGATTGCAGTTGTAGGATAACCAACTATCATAAACAAATATTAATTTTATCACTAAAACAAACACAATTACTCAATTGTTGTTAATAAATGATACGCAAAGAATTTCAATCACTACATCACTGGATGTCAAATGATGATGCAGTCTACAATAGATCTGGCTTAACTAGAAGATACCAATGCGATCTTTTCCTATTTATTAGTACGAGTAAGTGTGCCATTATATTGCATCAAGCAGCAACTACACAATGTAAAATTATAGAGAAGACCTTTAGCAATAGGCATAGGGGAAGAGATAATTTGCAAATTTTGATAAACCTGAAAGGGCTCTGTCACTGAAGGACCATCAATAAAAAATAAAAATCGTGTTTAACGCGTCAGTGAACGTTGAAAAATGTATTTTATGCCTGTAAGTAATAAATGTATACAGCGATGTCACTTTGCCGTTTATGCAAAATGACGTCACGAGGTTAATAGCAGACGAGCCGGGTCAACGACCAGTGTAATAAAAAACCTCCATTAACAACTCTATTGTTTTCTATTCGATTATAATATATGAACATAATAATAGCCGTGTTAATATTTAATATTGTGTTTGAAACAGATGACATAGTTAGCGAGAGAATAGACAATTGTGAAATAGTGGGTGTGTAAACATTTAAACATTCTAATTTATTAAGTGTATGGTTAAGGCATTGCATTTGCACAAGTGTCAGGTTCCTATCCCACAAAGTATGTTACCTATTCTTGAATGAATCCATTCATAACTTTGGGTTATCAAACTATAGCTTAGTATGAAACTGTATAAAAACTATGGCATCTGACTCTGACGTTGCAGGTCTCTTCAAGACTTGATAAAGGGCGCTTGTCAAGCCGGAAACTATGTGTACATCCTTGGAATACACACGTTTACTACAATAAACTGTTATAAAATAAACCTTTTATGGAACCCGCAGCATGAGGGTTCCGTACAAACTTATAGTTCAGCCATCCCGCTAATCGAGAGTCCAATTAAGTTATCTCTTAATGGCTGTATCTTTTAATTACGTTAACTTAAAGGGTTATTATTTTACACCTCTACACGAACGCTCGGGTATTTTAAACGGGGTATTGAAGGGTTACATATACAGACCAATAACCAAGTTTATATACAATATATATTATTGAGAATCTTGCAAAACGAATTGTAAGTTTTGTGTTTTGTTCGGTAAACATAAACACTTGAAGAAGACATTAGAGATAAGTTCAAATGGGTACAGATTAAAAACAATAATAATAATAATTTGACACATCTCACACACGGCCGTCTGCTCTCAAACTAGACAGAGCCAGTGCTATGGTAACCAGACTGCTGATAAACATACTTATATGTTTCTAAATACCTTCATACATATTATAGATAAATTACAATAATGATTATGGAATAGAAGATCTAAGATGTATGGTGGAATATTTTACTATCGATATGAACGAAGGCCGCAATCGATACAAATATTATGCAAATATGGCCAACATTGCCAATACACAAGTAAAAATGAGTGACACTATGCTTTTAACATTATCTTTTTCATCAGCTCCGGTCAGGTTATGAGCCGTGGGAGGTTCCGAACGTCAGAAGAAGAAAACGGTCTTAGACATTTGCAAATAAGTATGGCCCGACTAGTTTCGGAATTTTGTAATACTTTCGTGAGTGCCTGGTCCCCATTCGGGTCCGAAACTAGTCGGGCGCCGCCGGGCACACACGTGAATAAAACCGTGTATCCTTTATAAATATGAATACCACGCACGAAAGATTTTATTATAAAAGTACCTATCAACATATCTATATATTCTATGCAATTATATGTTGGTCTATTTACGAGTATATTTGTATTAGCTTTGCATTTAAAGCAACGTCTGCTTCAATAAATCAATCAATTAAAATAAAAAGCCGTGCGTCGATTTTCATACATATTCCAAAAACAATTGATTCTCCAAACGTATTGTATAAACAGACTCTTTCTGAATTTAGATTGTTACATTATTCGCTGAAAACATATTATGAAGCGATGTAGGTCTAATATACAGAGGTAATTTTTATCTGAATTCAAAATGAAAGCAGGCTTAATTATCTCTGACATTTTGTACATTCAATTCGTACTTTTATACACACTGACAGAAATTTCATAGTTATTTCTTAAAAAAGACAACTCCCGCATTAGGAATTACTCCCGTGTCGCGGGGGACTTTACAAACATACAAACAATGGACACAAAGAACACCCAGACTGGGGTAGGAATCGAACCCACGACCTATGGCATAGCAGTTATGGTCACTAACCACTAGGCCAACAGGCCAGTCTAATAGTGGTAGCTTCAATTAAGTATTTAACTGTAAGTAATGCAGGCAATATAATCACTGATGTCTTGATGTTAATAAACTACACGTTTTAACTACAATTACTAAATCTTTAGCTCAGCGAAGGTCTACTAGCTTTTGAAGTAACCTTTATTAGGACTGATGGGATACTTCGGATTATGAATTATCCTAATGCATTATATAGCATATGTATAGACGTTAGAATTAATTTTCCCCAGATAACGATGACCTTTAGCAAAGCCATAAGGGAATATAAGCCACGGCTTGGAAAAACTTGACTCTAGATATAGAAAACCGCAGTTGCTGGTGAGTCATCTGGGCATTTTGGAGATATAATTGAGAATGAGATGGGGTCCTTACCCCAAACCGAAAACGTCCGAAACCCGAGAGTGGCATCTTTGATATGCCGAAAATTTGTCACTTTGCATTAGTGGTCAAGATAACTACCTAATAGAAAATGTTGCACTACCCAAAAATATCCAGTCGCACAAACCTGAAAGGTACTCTCACATCTATTGATAGCTTACTAAGTGACAATATTATCCATACCATTCGAAGAACCGTATCTGACTAATGTATTTTTTTGTGTTACCGGGCACACGAGCAGACGCGTCACCTGATTGTAAGTGATAACTAACTCAAGAGTCACAAATGCGTTGCCGGCTTTTGAGGTAGGAGTACGCTCTTTTCTTGAAGGTTTCAAGGTCGTATAAAAGAAACTTAAAACAAAAAATATAAAACCATAAAAGCAACACCAAATAACAGTTAATTCAACTGTAAACCCACCCCAACTTTCTGAAAGCTTACAAAAATTTCATGGTTGTAAAAATACTACCCTTCCTTCTATTATTAACTAACATTAATGTTACGCGTAAAATATCGAACAGTCAATCTTATAATCTAAGGTTACATTGTAACGTTAAATATAGTGCACTTCTGAGATTACAAAAGATTACAACATAGTAATCATTTCAACGTGTAATACATTTGCTCATTGAAAACTGAATAGACATTTTAAATTCAAAGTTGAGTAGATTGTTCAGGTGTATATTATTTTCATGTGTGTTTTTATATTCATTAGCCGGTTCTAGGAATAGTATATACAATATGATTATCGATAGTATTGCTTGGCCCATCGTAATGTGATTACTATGAAAGGTCAAGTGTGAATAATAAAATTTATCGATAGTTTGGCAATATGTTAATTTGTAAAATGATTGTTTTAGAGAAAATCCCAACAAAAATTCATGGATAATTACTTAATAGTGATTATATATTATGCTTATTTAAATAAAACAATGGCAATGAGCATTATACAATTGAGTACAGTATATTATTCTCAGTCCTTGCATTATTAATATTTCTGCTTCAAGTCAAATCCTTACTAATCCTTACTAATATTATAAATGCGAAAGTAACTCTGTCTGTCCGTCTGTCGCCTTTTAACGCCAAAACTACTGAACCGATTCAAATGAAATTTGATACACAGATAGTCTAGAGCCTGAGAAACTAGGCAACTTTTTAATGCGAAAAAAGGGGTTGAAAGGTGGGGATGAAAAGTTGTATGGAAGTATCGTCTTATTTAGAGCTCTAGCTCTTCTAGCTCTTCTTCTCAAGCTTCTAGGCTTGAAACGTATTTTTTAGGCTGTTGATTCAATATAAATACACTATTCCACGCGGACGAAGTCGCGGGCATAGCTAGTTGGCAATAGAATGAAATTGAATGAAAAAAGCTGTCATTCTGACATAAACCGTTTGGATTCGGATCAACACTTGAACTCGAAAGAGTAAAAGATATACCATATATCCAAAACAGTATCCGTAACTTGCATGATCAGATTAATTGAACGGAAGTGAGGTAATAAGACCCTATTCACCTCAGAACCTTCTCAGATTTATATTGTTACCTAGCTGCACCCCGCGGTTTCACGCTCCTAAGTCCCTCGTTAAGTATTCTTAAATTTTATAAATTTCAGCGCAACTTTTTTAATTTTTTCTTGCGTAAGAATCTTCTCCTGACAATAACAAACACAAAAAAGAATTAGTCAAATCGGTCCAGCCGTTCACGCGTGATGCCTTGAGCAAGGGAAATAGGGGTTCATTTTCATTTATATAAAAGATAGATAGATGTTGACTGAAAAAGTACAATGACTGAAAAAGTTTATTTTATAACGGCTGGTTTTCTGATATGTTATTCTCTATTGAACGTAGAGAGGGATGCACTAAGTCTGGCATCTGAGAATGGTTGCTTTTTTTTTATGATATAGGGGGCAAATGAGCATACGGGTCACCTGATGGTAAATGACTACCGCCGCCCATGGGCACCTGCAACTCGAGAGTCACAAGTGCGTTGCCGCCCTTTAAAGTAGGAGTAGGAGAAGAGGGGGAGGGGGCGAAGAGTGGGAAGAGGAAGGAGAGGGGAAGGACGGGAAAAAGGAAGAGGAAAGGGTTAGGGCCTCAGGTAACCTCACTCACGCGGCGAAATGCAATACAAGCATTGCTTCACGGTCGGTTTTCTGTGAGGCCGTGGTAACGAGCGGAGTCGAGCCGGCCCATACGTGCCGAAGCATGGCTCTCCCAGTGCGCATCTCCTTCCTGCAAGTAAAAATACCTAGTTTCAAAATAACTTTAAGACTTTTCTTTACTTTTGATCTGGTAATTGATCTTCGATAAAACTATACATACTCGCTCGTACAGTGCAAGTATACATACATACAAATCAAACAAATAACAATCCTTTTTGGGCTTCGCCGCAGTCGGGTAAAAAAAAAGATTATTTAGAGAGACGCGCCAAATAACTTATTATTTTTACTTCAACTGAGAGTGCCAGAGAAAGAGATAGACATAGAAGAGAAATATGAAAATGGCTAAATGCCTTACCTTCGGTGGGTACCTTTTCCTATCAATGTATTTTTTAGATAAATGTTGATGTTGAAAATCATATAGGTACATTAAGGTCCACACATTGTATAATATATTGAGAAGTCATGGATGTTAAGCTGTAGTTCGATTTCATGCTATGAAAGGATTATACACCAGGTTTTTACCGTAAAGGAAAATCCCACCATTTAAATTATGAATGAAATCTAATGATTACCAATTAGGGTTTCAAGATGTTGTTACTGACAACGACGAAATACTAAAGTAAATATTATTCATTTTGGAAATGTTTTTTTGTCAAATATATACTGCAGTAACTCAGATGGTACGCAGTATCAGGAAAGATGAATCTAATTTCTAAGGGAGAGGAATAAAAGATTACGCGGGCGCAACTTTTGGTTTTACTGAAAACCTTTAACGTATTACATTCACAATGATAATATAAATTGTATTAGCACAAATCAAACAATATATCTTGCGGTTCCGTGTCTAAGAACTGACGTCTGTATTCCAACGCTGCACAGACGAATGTCATCTTTTTCATGGTTCTATTCTCTGAACTATTTCAAATACGAATTATTTCGAATCTGAGAACGGAGTCGCCAGTCAGACTTCACGCGCCAAAGAGGTTTATCATCAGTCCACAGAGGTTGCAAGTCGGTGCGTGTAGTCCGTTCCAACAATACAGTCCTTAATAGCAGCCACGTGAATGACAGTAGATTTCACTTATTTTCAGTGACTTATCGATCTAAAAGTACCGAATCAGAAAGTATTTTTTTTAAGGTATAAGGGGCAAACGAGTAGACGGGTCACCTGATGGTAAGTGACTACTCGAGAGTCACAAGTACGTTGCCGGCCTTTAAGGTGGTAGTAGGGGAAGGGGAGGGAAGGGTTACGGCCTCCGGTAACCTCACTCATTTGGCGAAATACAATGCAGGCATTGCTTAACTGCCAGTTTTCTGTGAGGCTGTGGTATCACTCCGGTCGAGCCGGCCCATACGTGCCTAAGCATGGCTCTCCCACTTTAACGATAAAAGTTAGGCGAAGGCTCATTCCAAACATTCGATATCATTATCTGCAGAAGCTTGTGGTTGAACACTGAATAATAACAGATAGGATTTTACTTGGTTTACTGGAAATCAATTACCGTCATTAGTAGATAATGTCATTGTTAGAGGGAAATATTTGTTGAGTTTAAATGAAATAATTGTTACCAATCTTAGCTGCTGACTAATATTGAAGATATTTTTTCTTTCTTCTGTTATATATAGAGGAATTCTAGAAACAGGTCAAGCTCCTCTGAGGATATCGACAATTTATGAAAGCGAAAACGAAGATTAGCAGTGACGATGAAGGTGGCCTTAAAGATGCGATGCTTTAGCCTATACTATTATTTTGGTTCGTTCAACTGCAACTCTAGCCTCTTAATCCAGTCGCGAATTAGTTTTAACAGTAGACTTTGTAACTGATGTGCACCTTGAATGATTTCTATGTTTAATAGGTTCGAACCTTCAACGGTATCACTGAGTGATATTTTTTGTTTGTACGTTAGCTTTTGGAGCATTTCAATAAAATGTAATTCAGGTGGCAACAGCTTGCATCATGCTTATCTTTTATGTAACACTAATACCATTGTACCTGAAGATCTGACTTTTAAAAAGAGTGGCCATGAGTTTCTTTGCCAGTATTCTTCTCATAAGGCTCTACGCATTTTGGAAACTGGAAGTTATAGATCGACACAAGCAGGCAGTAGATTTTGGTGTTTTCACCTAATTTGCGTCGATCTATGATTTTTAACAGTACAGTAAATTGAAGCAATTTAACGTTCATAAATGTCACTTAGTGTCTTAATTGAATAAATGATTTTGAATTTGAATTTGAATTTGATGCATCCATACACCCACGTCTGTATTCCGGAAAGGGGCAAGAACCATATTGTCGTCGACTGGGCTTTTAAAGAACTTAGGAAGAAAAGAAAATTGGGAGTATATTAAAGAAATAGGGAGTTAAAACCGAAGGTAATGGAAAGAGGTAAGCAGCTCAGGGTCGCATATTTGTAACCCGTACCGACCGACTCAAAGCTATCGAGTTGGGTATCATAGTAAAAAGTTTGAAAATGTAATTAGAAAAATATATACAACTATATGTTTATAGTTAATATTTCTTGTTTTAATTTCTGTTAATGATTTCTTGTTCGAAACTTTAATAAACCTGGCCCTTATTAAACAACCGAATTTCTGTCCGGCAAATTAATATGGCATTTTTCGGTTATTCAGCTATAACACATATAAATTTCAGCTTTCGTAAAATAACTTTTTTTTTCAACTCCTTTGATTGCGTCTGGCGCAGGTTTAGTAACGGCAAACTGTCTGGCAATTGTGAATTGATATTACTAAAAAGACATAAAAAAGGTGCAAAACAAAATAAATGTCTTAAAATGATTTTATGACATTTATTGCGACGCACAGCACCACAAGACTGAGCTATCGACTGATAGTTTGATCACGGTCGACCACGGTTTGAAACTATCATCCGATTAAAAATCAGCGGTACGCGGTAGCTCTTATTTGTAAATGATTTGACGATACAAATTATGGCGTTACTGAATATTAACTTCGTACAAGTTTCTTCACAACCTAATCGTTTGACGTTTAATAAACAGAAACTGGCTTGAGTTGCCAGTCCATTGCCGTATTCCTAAAAAATATAACACTTATGTTATATCAACTGTTTTACATTTACATTAATCATTTACAGGTTTGATTTATTCAATTAACGTCATAAATGATATCAATAGATGAGGTCAACTTGCCATTATAAATGAATGATCATAATGATTAAAATCGCGTAACTGATGAAAGATTATAACACCCGGTACAACGTGTAAAATAATTACATGGAATTACATATTATGTTAATAACATATATCTATCCGTGTTTCGTTAAGACAAATAAACAGTATAATAGTCATGATCACATTATCTAACTGCCCTTTTTATGGTTAGTTTCTTTTGTGGCCGGCCGCCCACCTCACGCCAACCCTCCTTAGGAATGTAGTCGTTTTAAGACGGGAAAGAAACTTTTTAAAAACTTTTTTAACAATATTATACTAAAATATTACTATTGGGAATCGATAGACAAGACCCACACGGCAAGGACAGGGATAATACGAAAAGGATCGGCAATGAATAAGTGACGTCATTAGTGTCATAAGCGTCCAAAGGAATAGAACCCTAAAAAGCATTTTTGTGAAGCGTGTTATAAATATTTTGGTAGCCAACAGTCGCAGAATTTTTTTTTAAAATAAATCGTCTCTATGAGCAGACCACAGACAATAAATTCCTGGACCAGTGACATTGACACACCGTGATCTAACGCTGCTTCCCTCCTAATATAAGACTTTAGTCACCACCCACAATACAATGACTCCAACCAAAAGGAGAAGTGGCGAGGCCAACCTTTAGTAATAAGTAATTTTATTTCAACGTGAGGCCGCAAACATGACACACCACGTACCGCACCAATAGGCATCATATTTTCCGAAGGATATATTTGACGCACAGTTATAAATATTGGAGGTCTTATGCTGATACGGCGGGTCATAAATATATCATAGGTTCGACATATACTTTTCTTAGAAAAGACATAACAAAAATGCGTGAGGTGTCTTTGGGACATCTTCGCTATAAATGAATACATTTAATGAATTGAATAAATTGTATCAAAATATAGTAAACTAGCAACTCGCCCCGGCTTCCCACGAGCAGCAGGGACATCTTCAATAATCATCATCATATTTCAACCAGCTATTTGCCAAGTGAGTGAGGTTACCAGAGGCCTTAACCCTTTCCTCCCCCTCCCCTCTCCCCCTATTCCACCAATCTCCTACTCCCACCTTAAAGATCGGCAACGCATTTGTGATTCTTGAGTTGCTGGTGCCCATGGGCGGCGGTAGTCATTTACCATCAGGTGAAACTTTAAACAAACGATGGCTTGGCGCCTCGATATCAGCATCACCTTGTTGGGCACAGTCCTTCTACCACAGGAGGAATAGTCCAAAGCCGCTGGCTTAGTGCTGATCGTCAGAAATTATCTTGACCAATACCTATGTAATTGGCAATCCACCACCATGCGTTTCTCCAGAAACTTTTTGCGTCGCTCAACAAATCCCTGGAACAAATTGTCACCTGTGGTATTTCCGAACCGATACGACCTTCAAACCTTCAGGAAAAGAGCGTACTCCCATCTCAAAGGCCGGCAACGCACTTGTGGCTCTTGAGTTGCAGGTGTCCATGGGCAAAGCTAGTCACTTGCCATCAGGTGACCCGTCTGCTTGTTTGCCCCCATAATATAAAAAAAAAACAAGCTATGCATAGTTTAGAGTCTCGAATATTATTACTATTAATTTCTATGTTACGCAAATATATTATAGGGACCAAAGTAAACTACCCCATGACCAGAATGGTAAAACCACTTGTATCAATATAAGAAATTTATTGACGCATGCACCACTTACAACGTCAATTTCAATAGTATAGTGTATTTTGGTAAGGAACACACTCATCGAATTTTGTGGTCGGTCATAGTGAATCCTTGGAAAAACCGTTGAGAAACTACTTCGGGATTATACGGAAAAGACTTGCATTTATATAATAAAATGTTTAAATGTTTACACACACACTCACGCCACATACCACCAAGAGGTAGGCAGAGGCGTAGCTGACTATAATTAAGTCCCACTTACGTAATATGCGGCAAGGCTATTGCCGTCAACTGGGCCCTTTGGGAATGAAATGGGAAAATTGGCAATTAAATTGGGAAAATTGGGCATATATTGAAAGGGAAAGGTATGTAAGGGTAAGGATGGATTGAGGACTGTAAGCTATAGTTCGAGCAGGTCAGGGTCACATACCTGTAACTCGTTTTAACCCCATTTTTCCATTTTTTTTTATTTTACCGCTAGGTAATCCCCTGTTGCGTTTAGACATTTCTGCCATATTATTGGGATCTAACATATCAAAAATCTAACTTAATACCCATAAAATCACCCATACTAGTCGGATGATGTCCTTTATTTTTCCACAGGCAGTAACCTATTTTTTTTTCTACCTACTTAAATATCTCCCTGTTTAATCTTTTTAACTGATCGTAAGGCTGAACAATCCATCTGATTTGGAGGCGTCATTACTTACGTACTCTTTACAATTCCTAGTCTCCACTCTAGGAATGTTCTACTGGGCGGCCTTTTACTATCTAACACACTTTTATTAGTTTCACTTGTAACTTGCTAACTGTGTAAACAAATACTGAAAATCAATTTTAACGTAATACTAATTGTCGTATCGAAATTAAACTTTGTATGTATATTTAGTTTGGATGATAAGACTATAATTAAGGCGTCTTGGAGCTGGTCTGATAATAGAGCCAGTAGGTTGATAGTGGACCCCTCGAATTTGGGCTTATACGATTCGTTTTGACGAGT
This sequence comes from Euplagia quadripunctaria, assembly GCA_963859945.1. Lineage (NCBI taxonomy): Eukaryota > Metazoa > Arthropoda > Insecta > Lepidoptera > Erebidae > Euplagia > Euplagia quadripunctaria. The sequence goes on from OY982575.1 coordinate 20,654,664, forward strand.
CCAACAGATTGGGCTTGTTAACGATGGTCTGATGGTGAAGCCAGGTGGTGAATAGTGGAACTCTTCTTAAATGTTTAATTCGGTTTGCCATTAAATCGTGTTGTTTTCCATCTTTCATCGTTTGATTTATCAATAATTCTTTTAAAGAAGCTATATTCTGGATGCAAGTCGTTTCATTGACGTAATCTTAGTGGCCACACATATGAAAAAAAAGAAAATATGTTTTATCGGCAACTCAGCAAAACATAAAAATTTTAAAAAATATTAGTAAAACGGCTTTATAACTCTACTCACGTCACCTCACCTGTGGTCAACGCCTTAATACGAGATTAAAAATAGTAAAGGAAAAACGCTGTATTTATAAAGTCTTGTATATTTTTTTAAGTTACATAACTCGAAAAAAAACTACAACATCGAATCGCAACACATTGAACTCAAGTTAACATCAAAGTTCACTGCTACGTAAGTTTATACAGTTTTGTATTTAAATTGAAAGGGAAAAAGCTCTTACTTATATATTGCTTGACACAAAAAATTTAATCCACATTTAAAAACACCTTTTCAGTTGAAAACAGAACAGATTTTTCAATGCATAGCCGTTTACTGAGTGCAGCATACATTATGTTATTCACTCGAGCATCGAACTCGTGTCCTTGGTCTCAGACCAAGCAAGCCTAAGTGGCTCGGAGGTAGAGATTAATTCTGCTGGATAGCCTATTTTAGAAAAGGCAAGAACAATTTATTCAATTTGCTAATTGTAATAAGTAATTTATTAATTATTTTGGTCTTAGATATTTCAAGTTTTATTTGTAAACGGAACTGTTTTAGATTATATAAACAGTAAATATACATCGCATTTGAAAGTTTTCGATCCGAAACCCGTTTAATAAATATAAGATGGTTGGCCATTGGTTGGATAATGTTATGAAGAGCTCTGTCCCCTCACTCAGGTTGCTTTAGAGTATGTACACATAAGCTGTTCCCGGATCCCTACTATTTTTTAGATGCAGTATGATATTCCGAGTGGTATTAGTCGGTTTGATTCCGACAGCGACGTCCCGAGAGAGGGGGGTATGAACACACACAAAAAAAAAGGCTAAACACATATACCTAAAACAATAGTGTACCTATAAGGTATTTAAAGTGTAAAATTAGAAACTTCTCTCGATAGTTCTGGTCTAAGTCTAAGGTCTGGTTAAGTTTGGTTTGGAAACATTTAAAAAGTAACATTCGTCTTAAAACAGTTTGAATTTTAAAATTTAGGACTTACTAGCAGTTAACGCGCGGCTTCTGTATATTTTGCGCGGATCCCAAAAGTAGCCTAAGTTACTCCTTATAACACCAGCTATCCGCCTGTGAAAGTCCCGTGGAAATCGGTCCACCCATTCCATAGATTAGCCGAAACAAACACACAGACAGACAAAAATTGAAAACCTTTTTACTCATAGTTATTGTGTAAATAACTGTATGAGTTTAAAAAACCTATTATTTTGACATTACAAACAGACACTTCAATTTTATTTATTTGTATGGATTTATTCCTAGGTTTCACTTCGGTTCGAGTTTCAACAGATACACATATTTAAGCCGTGTCTAAAATAAAAATAGGCCCTTCTAGTTACAATATTTATTTCAATGTGTCTGTTGAAGGGATAGCTAGCTGAGTGGAAGCACAATAACCGTGTAAGTGTACTGCTCATGTGGTCAATATTTTTATACACTTTAATTTTTTTTAATTAAACACCCACATTTTGCCAACTATAATTTACTCCCACTCAAAGGGCAAGCTTATTGCCGTTCACCGGGCAATTCGGGAACTAGAGATGGGAAAATTGGGTGTACATTGAAAGGGAAAGGCAGGTTATAAGGGAAGGCAATTACTCCTAACACAAGTATTTAGTTTAATTGGAGTTGTCAACAAGAAAACATAGGTGTAAATATGAAAAAAACGTGATAAAATCTCAATCACAAACAAAATCTAAATCTATCTATGCTAGAATAATAAAGCTGACGTGCTTTCTACTTGATTATTTATTTGTTTAAACGCACTAATCCCTAGAACTATCAGTGCGATTTAAATAATTATTTTTGCATTTCATAGTGTTCATTAAAAACGTTATAAGCCATAAAAAATCACGCTACGAGTGACTTAGGAGTGGAGTAGTAACTATTATAAAACTACACAGTTGATCCAGTATGCTAAAGATATTAAATACCCTTTACAAAAATAATTAATAGAGGGTCAGATATTAAAAGAAGATTTAAAGCCGAAACATGTTTTTTTCCGCATGTCTTTTTTAAGTTTACTAACATAAAAAACGCAAACCATGTAACCAAAGTTTTAAAAAGTTTGAAATGTAATATCAAAATTGAAGTTCTGTTACTAGTTTCATTTAAATCCGTTAAATATAACAGTAGATACAGACTGCTCTTCGTTTTACTATAGCCGCCATACATTACAGAGCTCAAGAAAAATGGTCGGATGTCAGGACATAGTGACATGAAGGTAGGTCGCCTACCTCACTTACGTTTACCTGCTATTTCACACACATTATTATTAAAATATATTTAACATTGTGCCACAGTCAAATGCTTTAAAATAGATTTTTGTTTGTATTAAAATAATAATGTTGATAAACCTGTGTGATCATATTTACGAAATACAGATAATTATTTATTTATTTAAATATAGTACTTGTCGTGAGAGGGGTCAGACTTCCCTGATCTGCTCGAGCTATTGTTCCTTCCTCCCTTCTTACCTCTTCCTTTCAATATACTAACATTTTCCCATTTTGATTTCCCATAGCTGCCGGTTGACGGCAATAGGCTTTCCCCACTATTATTTGAGTGGGACCAAATTATACTTGGCAAAGTGTGGGTGTTTAACACGCCTCTGCCTTACCCCCTTCGGAGCCTTCCCCCCACCCCTTCAGAGATATAGACATGAGTGTATGTGTGTACAGTAATTATCCGACGGAATAACATAAACCTATTCTGTAGGTGATTGGCTAGTAATAATTTGGTTTTTATTGCATATTTTCAAAGATATTTTCCATATAATTCACGTTACTAATACGACCGAAGTCATGGGCATATACTAATATAATATATCGGGTAGCAACGCTAACGCAAAGCCACAGGTTGTAAGCAGTTACATAACAAACCGTTCTCATCTCAAGGTTGCGGAGATTGGGCGGGACAAACTGACAGGAACGTGTCTACTTGAGAACAGGTCACGACATGTTTGTGCGCTGATATTTACACTTGACGAGAACCATTTCAATCTATATGTTGTAGTATGACAAGTATAAAGAGTTAAAGTAAACTAATCTCTAAGTTGCGGGCAGCCAGGACTCAAGGAAAACAAAAGAATACCTTCAAACATTTAAGAAAAGAGCGTAGTCCTACCTTAAAGGCATACAATGCACAAGTGACTAATAAGTTGCAGGTGTCCATGGGCGTCGGTAGTCAGTACCCACCGACGTTGCAGTCGGATGCACTAACACTGCCGGTAGTTAAAACTTGTACGAGGTGTATTTTACATGTTAAAGCAGATGTATGCGTAGAAATTCAAATATAACACAGACATGCAACTAATTACAGCTTATAGTTTTTCAGTACCAGCAGCTCTTTTAGAGAAAAAAATATTGTTTTCATTACAGAAAGGTGTCGTCAACATTTTGAAGCGTTATGAGTAGCCGACAAATAGTCAAATTGACTATTGGAATTTTGACAGCTGAAAAAAAATGGGTTTTTTTCAAATATTTTTTTCTTAAGAAAATGCTTTTCCTGGTGTAGGTGTACATTTATAAATAACTTGTTATAAATTTTCATGTCAAATTCAATAATTGTTTTTTTATATCTTTATGCAGACATTCTCAGTAAAATCTGGACATTCCATCAACATCCATGGTGTCAAATGCCGATAGTTTCATTCAGGTTAGCCGTTGCTCTTACAAAATATTAGCTTTATCGGTCAATTTTTAAGTTTAATTTGTTAGTTTCAAAACAAGATTTCTGTATTAAAAATCACGAATTTTCATTTTCTTTTTTACGGAGTCCACTAAACTATACGACCACACCATTCTGTAGCACCCTGTATATTTAAGTGTGTATTCAAATACAAAACACCTATAAGTGCATCATCTAAGGGCCATCAGCACCACGCGGACGGGCAACACAACGTTTAGCAATCTGCGATTACTGAACTGATATTATCTTAGCACGATTAATGGTTGGCCCTTTATCCAATGTCGATAACCGCGCCAAAATGAAACGATGCAAACCTACATTATACTACTCCAATATCAACCTTAACACCCCGAATCCAAAGTTAAAATTACAACGCATCGAAATTAGCTTCTGAACGATTTTTGTCCGTTTCTTATTTTGAATCGTAACTGGGTAACTATAAAGTTTAAATTTAATTATTGCAAGATTTCTAAATGATAGCCTGTGTGCATGGCCAGTTGTAAGTCCTCGGGGGACAATAGGTAGGTCTGCAACAAATATTTCTTGAAAACGAGACAATTTAAGGTATAAGTGGAATATTAAATGCGTCAGGAAGCAAGGTCTTTATAGAGAGGTGGTCCATTAACGGTTTATGTTACAAATTGATTTAGAATCAGCCGTTAAAAAATAGGAAGGTTCTTAAGTTATAACATTATGAATAAAATGTACAGGCTTTGACTTGGGAACGTCTGACATACGAACATAGTTCACTGAACCGATGCAATTTTAAGATATTAAAAGACTTAAAATAAGTAATTTTCGTTTATCGGTCATGATCGGAGTATAAAATATACTTGGAAGGTATTTATCAGTCCGCAATTTTAACTTTAATGACTTACCAAAATCATTGCTGGCGGGCCTTGATCTAGCGGTTAGTAATCCTAACCGCTGAGCCAGAGGTCGTGGGTTGGATGGTTGGACTCAGGACAAATAATAGTGTGATGAGCACGATCATTTGTTCAGTGTATGGGTATATCTATATTATGTATATATTTAGAATTATATAACTATGTTCATCAGCAGTCTGGTTACACTGGTATAGGCACTGTTTAGTTTGGGAACAGACAGCCGTGTGTGAGGTGTTAATCTTCTCTAAGCTTTCGTTAGTCGACGTACTCAGAAAATGGCCGCTAAGCCAACAGTTACCCCGAAAGTTGGCTTTTAAATTACCGTTCCTATAAAATCAATAAGCCTAGGTGTACCTGAATCCTAAAGCGTCTATTGAAGAACTCGCAAAGCCCCTTAAAAGTTTGTCCTCGTGAAACTTTGAAAATCAAATTTCTGTATAGGCTAATTGAACTATGAGCTGAAACTCTCAAACTTTAAGGCTAGTTAATGTTTTTTTTTTAATTGCCAGTTTTATGAGGAGTGATATTAAAATTTTGAGAGTTTAGGTTAAGAACCCCTTAAAGAATTATTTAAAAATAAAGATCCTTGTCGAGGACGCGTTCACTATTTTTCTGCAAAAAAATATTTAAAAATATTTTTTTCTGTATGAAACTGATTAATCAGTAACTAATGTAACTGTGTATTATCATTATCTCAGCGCATTAGAGTCGGTCTCATTGTTTTTTAGGGTTTCGTTACTGAAAAGGAAACAGAACTCTTATAATGCTATAATGATTTTATTTTCCTTTTGAGATGCACAGTTGTTCGCCTTTCTGTCTGTCTTTCGATTAAGACCCCTTTCAATATGAGAGAAAAATCTAAAATTATTTATTTTTACTCATACCACACTTCATTCTCGAATAAAAACATGTATTTATATTTTAAGAATTGACCGTGACGTAGATTAAAGTGATAAAATCATACATATAATAAGGATTCTACGGAACCCTTGTTGCATGACTCCTCCTCGCTCCTGTCAATGTTTTTAAAAACCTTTGATTTTGTACAAAATTGTATTCGTATTACACGCCTATCAACTACTTTTTCATACCTGCTATTACAAATTAAATATTTTTAACATCTTAATTTAGTTATCATCAGAATTTTACGGACTACAGAAATATGACGGGTTCGATATTCTCGGCAAGGCTCCTTTCTTTGCCGCACTATTAAAATGTGGAATGCATTACCAGCACACGTGTTCCCTTCATCATATAATCCCGGGGACTTTAAAGCGGGGCGTGAAAAAGCATCTCTCGAGGCCGTTAAGCTGAGGGCGACCATCATAGTATCATCCGTATCTATAATGGTGGTCCTCATTCTTTGGACCTCACTCTAGCTTTCCATCAGGCGGTTTGAGGTCATTCTGACGTGCAAAAAAAAAAGGATTAAACCTCACTGTAAAGATTTTCTCAACCCATTTCCTTTTTTTATTCATAGAGGCACCGATTAAAATTATACAGTTTTTTAGTTTGAGTTAAATCAATAATTTTAATAAAAACGAACGTTTGTGTAAGTTGACTTAAAGTCATTAAGGTTTTAAAAACTAGTGCTGTATTTTTTCCTTTCAAAAAATAAATCTACAGGTTGATACTTTTCCCACAGGAGTCCAATAATGCGATTTCAATGTACCAACTAATTGCGTCCAGCGTCGCTTTTGATGTTCTCTCCTAGTGTTATATACAGGATGGTGCGCGTAATTTTTTATTTATCATATTTCACCGATCTTGCCGTTTTTTTGCAGGATTTAAAAATTTAATATTTAATTTTTTTATTATTTGCTAAAAACACGTCGTGATTTTGGACCTGTACGAGAGTGGAAAAAATCCTGCAGTCCATTTTAAGCAGTTACAGCAGCATAAAGTCGCAGTAGTTACGGAATTCTAAAACGTGAAATATGTTACGTTCGAGACGCTAGGTCAAATTATATTCATGGTAGGTATCAAATCAGGTTTTGATATAGGAGTTGCTCGAAAGCTGTGGCTCAATACGTGTCCTAATGTCACTGTTTGTTATTGTCGTTGGTTCTCTCAAAATTTGTCGCATAATCCAATAGTCATCACGAACATTCGACACAGAGATCTTTTCATTACACATTTTATTATATTATTAAATAAAATTACTGTTTGCTTATACTTAAATGTTCCAATATCTAATAAGAAAATACTTTATTAATCATAAAATAGTACTACATTCTAAGCACAAACTAAAGCGGTATGTAACGGGTTTCATCCGCGTAAGTCCCGATGCCGTTAGAATATCGGTATAAAAAGTAACCTATGTGTTAATTCAGGTCTCCAGCTATCTACATACCAAGTTTCATCGCAATCGGTTCAGTACTTTTTGTGTGCAACAAACATCCATACATCCATACCTCTTCACAAACTTTCACGTTTATAATATGAGTAGGATACGGTGATGATTGTGTTTATTTTCGTGTTACTTAGTATAACAACCGTCATCGGCTAATGATGTAACAAATACCAATAACTAATACTACGGTTATAGGTACCGGTAATATATTACAAGTACCATATAGATATCGTATTATAGTGATGAAAAATAGATTTTACTTCAGGATAATGTAGGTTGTTGCCAATCCTCCTTAAGGTATCTAATGTGAACCGGTATAGAGGAACATGGCAAGCGAGATAAAGTCAGTAAGTTACATCACTGATGTGATTCGATCATTGTTGCACGAATGCCTATTATTTAATAACATACGTTAACTTAGATTTATTGGACTAAGTTGAGTGTCAATTACCTATAAGTAAGATTCATCGTTAATCAAGAGACAAATTACTATTTTATGTTGATTGCAGCCGTCATCTTCATGTACATGTATTAGTTTTAATTACTTTGAATACAATTTACAAGAAATTACTCAAGTGCGGATTACCACTACTGCAATTTAAATACTACTGTGTAACAGGTATAATAACGACACCGCTAATAGGTAATTAATTTTACATATAAATTCTCATAACAGGCTTCAATAAAATACTCACCAAAAATATTCTAATACAAGACTCCCTTCACTTATTTATAATACCATTCGAGTGATAGTGTCAAAAATGGTCACCGATCTCGTGACGTGACGTATTGAAAACTTATATCGACTCGATCAGAAACAACATTATATTAGCAGACAACAATGCGTATCTCCCTATAATAACAGCAGCAGTTACCTAAATCTTTTCTGTATTTTTTACAACAGCGGGAGCTTAATATGGTAGGTAGGTAGGTAGGTAGATGGTATTAGGTAGTAAGTAGGTATTAAAGTTGTAGTAATAAATAAGAAACTACCGCTTCCTTACCGATAGATTACTTGAGAACTACTCTTGTATAACGTATATTCTGTGGAATGGAAATACTTTGACAGCTTAGCAGACTAGCAAATATTAGATGAAACTGCTGTTGGCATCTTCCGTATGATTGAAGGTTAAAACTGTACTTTTAATTTTATTAGACTCTTGCCTACCATAAAACTTCTACACGGAGTAAACTTCCGGTATCTTGTTGAACTTTGCAAAGCAAATTCTTAGCACAAAGACAACTCAAACTCAAGACACCTACTTTAGTTGAATCCAGTCATTTCGAATCCGAACTCACCAGAAAATATTTAGTTAAATAAATTTTCTTGAAAACTCACTTGAGTCTTGCGATCAAACGATTTATTGTTCATTTAATGCATGTTATGTTTACATTAATACCTTTTTTATGTACATTGTATACAAGGTATAACATAACCTTGTAGTCTTATTTTAGGGTCGTATACTAGACTAGTGAATGACGTAAATCACTAACAAATTAAGGGCAATTCTTGATTTTTAGTAAAAAATCTTGTTTACTTTATTACTTGGTAAGTAAGAATGTTGATGAAATTAAAAAATAATAAAATCAAAATAATAATTATAATAAAAAAAATTTATCTTAATTCCACAATAAAACATCATATTTTAAAAATTCATACACAACAATGATTTTTCGAAACAAATTTAAAATAAAAACTCGGAAGAAATCACGCAAATTACCATAAATATGTATATTTACTGAGACATGACATTTAATGTCATTTAATGTCATGTCATACAGAATAATTTATAAATTAATACAATAACCGAAGACAGTGCTAACAAGAGCCAGAACAAAAGCACTTTTACCATCCCCGGAATCATCGCTCAGCTCCGTCTCGCAGCCCACGGAAACCACAGCAAGAGGTCGGGCCGTTGCAGAGGCGTTGTGCTCAACTTCGAGCGACGAGTTTTTCTCCCCGCCAACGTCACCAACACCTCGTCGGCCGGGGGAGAGGCCGGCCACCGACCTGCTTGGGACCCCGAGGCCCATTGGCTTCAAATAGGGCCGGTGGTAATGTGCGTCGCATGAAATGGACGAATTCAATGAAAGAGAACGTCATGCGAGCATATTTTGTGGCTACAGAGGGAGGAACTAACGACACTGCGTATCGTAATCGTATGATGCCTCTGTTTCAGGAACTTGAGCTAGCTGTTAAAGTTTCGGTGCAAAGATTATCGGATCAAGTGCGGGCCATTCAGCGATTTAATTTGCTGGATAACTCCGTACTTGAAAGGCTACGCTCGGACTTGCAGGTTAGCCGTACTACTTCTCCTCCTTCACAAATTGTGACAGATGCAGACTCTTTGTAGTTACAATCTTATCCTGCTGAAGGAGGGGAGGAAAATGATGCTCCATCTGTAAGTACTCAGTAATCTGATATAATAAGAAATACTTTGGAAGGAGCTATTCTGGAATATGAGCTCGGTATATGATACTCGGTATATGAGTTTTGAAAGTAGACCACGTTTGCCAATGCATAAACGAAACAAAGCGCTAGTGTGTAGTGTGTAGCTCGGTCAAAATTTGTTGTTCCGGCGTGGCAATGCAGGATTGAGCGTCGTATCGCTGAGTCGAGGGTACTCATTGGCAAGCTTATCTGTTTCAGATCGGGTAACACACGCCCGAGAGTAATGCGTTTTGTGAATCGATCGATCGATCGATTTAAAACTTTTTGCCTGCAACAATTTCCAACTGATAAAATCACTAGAGCTAACTGAAAACTTAAATGTATCAGGATGGAATTTGGTGTGGATAAATGTGCAGTCATGCATGTAAAAAGAGGCAGGATTGTGGAATCTGAAGGCATGGAACTCTCAGATTCTACACACCTTAGACCTCTTTCCGTGAACGAAACTTACAAGTATCTAGGAATGTCACAGGCGTTAGGTTTAAATGAATAGACTATGAAGCAATCGTTACAGGAACGCTTCTTTGGCCGCCTGAAAAAAGTACTCACTCCGCTTGCTCTAGGTAGAGAGAACTGGCGCAAACCTGCAGTACTCAATATTACAGATCGCAGGGAGATATGAAAGAGCAAAGAGCTGCATGGACGTTTTTATCGGGCCTTAAATGGGCCCGAAGTACTCAATACTCAATACTCAATACAAGTAGATCTATTATCATCTGTGTCCTGGCTACGTTTCGGTGACCTCTTTGGAGAAACTGAAGGTTTTATCTGTGCAATTACTGATGAAGTTGTTATGACGAACAACTATTGGAAACATATCCTGAAGGACTGCATGATTGACATTTGTTGGCATGTCATCGTCCCGGAGAAACCCTCAGGCATATAATTTCCGGTTGTTCTCGTCTTGCCAACGGTGAGTACTTGCACAGACATAACCAACTGGCCAGAATGGTCCATCAGCAACTTGCTCTTAAATATAATCTTGTGACTATGGAATTACCGTACTACAGGTATGTGCCCGACCCAGTTCTTGAAAATGGTCGTGTAACATTGTACTGGGATCTGTCAATTATCACTGACAGGACTATTGTTGCCAATAAGCCTGATATAGTGGTAATAGACCGATTAGAGTACCGAGCAATGATTGTTAGGACTGAAAAAGAAAAACAAATGAAGTATTTGGATTTGGCCCACGAGGTGGTCGACATGTGGGATGTGGATTCGGCAATCATTGTGCCGATAGTCAAATCAGCCCATGGGTTGATTGCGAAGAGCCTCGACCAACACCTTCAGAGGCTCACCTTAGGTCAACTGGATTAAGGGCCTGATGCAGAAGGCGGTCCTTCTTGACACGGCACGTATTGTGAGGAGGTTTCTGTCTCTGGAATCCTAACCACCGGTAGCTTGGTCCCTGTACTCGATACCGGTGGGACACTATTTTTCATATTTTTAAATATATTTTATATAATTATGTATTTAAAAATGTAATTTATATGTTATCTGGGTGTTAATAAAGAGAATAATAATAACTCCACACATCTCTCCTAAATCATTGAAACTAACATGACAATTGTAACAGGTTGTTTAGAAACGTGCACCTATGCGAGAAAAATAATTTTCTGAAAAAAAGGTTTGTTCCAAAAAAAACAGCCTGACACAACTACCCGTATTATGGCCATAGCCACGCCTTTAAATGTTTTTATCATTCATTATATTAACTTCAATGTTTATTAAATAAATTTGTAGATCTAGTCATTATTAGAGATGATGTAGATGACACAAAGATCACTTCCCCCCTTACAGTCTCGACCTAGTTTTGGAATTTCAATACGGCCTTGAAATCATAATATAATTAAACCCGGAATATTAGATGTTCAAGATACGGTTTATTAACGCAAGGCTAAAATGCAATGCGTAAAATATTCAAATACAACTTCCGTGAGCAGTTTTTACCAGATGTAGGTGTATATCTTACTAATGTTATAAATGCGAAACTTTGTCAGGATATTACTCTTTCACGCAAAAACGGCTGAACGGATTTGGATGAAATTTGGCACAGTGATAGATTGTAGTCTGGAATAGCACATAGGCTAGAAAATTTCCACGCTAACGAATTCGCGGGCACTAGCTAGTACTCCATACTCAAATGTTTTAGATGAAAAACCCCAATCAGTTTTGAACCCAACAGAGGCCCACGGAAGTAAAGCAAATCTTATAATGGTATAACATGTTTGAAAATTATATAGTTTATACATCATTATATACGCTAAAATAGTGCTAGAATACAATTTATTAAATGTTGCTATAACTTTCTGTTGATATAAGAGAGTGACCATGAGTTTGTTTGTATGATTTCTTCTCACAAGGCTCACTCGTTTGGAAACAGACGGTCATAGATCGATACAGGCAGATACGATATTATCCGTTTTCCATGTTTTAAATAATTTAACATTTGACAAAGCAACTTTTTCTTGCGGTGACTTTGTGTGTTGATGTTGACATATAATTTTTAGTTATATTTAAAAAAAATGGACGATTTCGATTAATTGTTGAGCAATTTTAGGAAATAAAGATATTGAGTTTGAATTTGAAAATTTGAATTATGGTTTAAGAAGGCGGCATGGCAGAGATTTCACTCGTATCACCTCGAGCTCGAAGATAAACTCACAATAAATTTATAAATACACCGCATTTCTTTTTCTTCTTCCTTTATACTAACTAAAAATAGTTCCTCCCATTTAATATATTAACAACATATTTGTATTTAATATTATGAAGTTCTATTGTGTTTTATAAGTTTCAATTTGATGCGGCATCAAATAAATCACGTAAGACTACAGTATTTTATTTGAAGATAAAAATTAAACAATAGCATTTTCCTCAACATCCTGTAGGGCCCGCCACCTGTGACAATGGACTACAGAGAAGAAAAACAAACTGAAGTCAATGGCGAGATGAAATTGGGATGGAATAAAAACCTGTTAGGTGTTTACAGAGGAAATAATTGAATAGAAAGGTTTTATCAAAAGTTATGGGTGATTACGAACACATATAGAAAGATGAAATGTTGTAGAAATAGGTATATGAGGTATCGAAATGTAAAAAAAAAACTGTTTTTTTTTTTATATTTTCTTGTTTAGTTAAAAGTACATTACCAATACAAAAACCTAAAATGATTTTAGGTTCGCAGACAAAGAAAAATTCAATTAAATTTTTTTTCTTGAAGTCTGAAGGAGAAATGTTAATTTCTCCAAGCTGGTTCAATAATTTCAAGTTTAATTTAAATAAAAAAAAAAATATATTTTATAAAATTTCCCAACTTTTTCCTAATTTATTTAATGCTTTACGGTATTCTTTGGGTCTATAATACGACCCTCAAATGACCACACCTTTCTCTAACACCTTGTATAAACGCATACAACCGTTTCTTTTAGCGATAAGGTTCCCATTTATACACATAAATTTTGTGTATCCATATAATCAATATTGTAATTATTTACAATAATATTTTATTATTATTTTATTCTCTATAGCAACTCCACTTACAAGCAGAAATACAAGACTATGTATGTTAGTAGCACTGTTTAACCGCTACATTTTTTAGGTACTTACCCAAATAAAAACAAACGGAGAAGTCTGTTTCGGTCAATGCGTTTCTTCAAGGTTTCTTCATAAGATAACATGGTAACCAAGCTTACGGCCTCCAATTGTAGATTTAAGCTACGTAAGTGACAAAACTAGTATTCAAATATTGCAACCCCAATAACAAACTTACGTGTTGCCAACTTTGGATTTTATAAGCTGCAAGCGACTGGTGAATTGCCCTCCTGAATTATTATTTTACCGTGAATTTCCGTTTCACATCATCCGTTATATAAGTAATAATGAATATACCATTTATAATATATTCTAAGGTTTACAAGAAATACTTAAATACCAAACCATAATAGTTACTACGAAATTATAATCTTTTAATAACTTACAAGTTTGAAATATCGTTGAAATGCTGAACATCTTTCTTAGAAACAGTAATAATTTTTTAATCCGAATCGGTATTATTATTAGTTAAAATGCGACCTTCTCGCATACGAAATATGGTTTAAAATGTAACAAAGAAAATTTAGGAAGACTGTCATCCGATTTCAGTCATTCTATGAATTGACTATTCGTCAAGAGTGGAATAGTTTCTATGAATAGACGGAATTAAAATGTTTTGATTCTTTTGGCATTTGTTGATGGAATCATGTTACGTGGTAGGTTTGTTTGACTTATTCAAGAATTCTGTGTAACAGAAAAAGATGAATACAGGAATGTAACATAATGGTAATAACACTATCTTGTATTGTTTATCTTTGTAGACTTGATGATTTAATCATCTGACCAGTGTAGTTCTGTGAAAGGCATGGGCAGATTGGTTGGTCTACATAATATCACCTTTTATAGGGTGGGTTGCTCCGTAAATAGTAATGATAGCGATGAGATTTCCTTTATTAAGGACATGTCATAGGTTAAACTATATTACAAGTCGTATTTTCATGAAACCAACTCCTGTCTACCTGATAAAGGCCCGGTTTTTATAGGACGTTGGGTGTAGGATTGTATTGTATCAAAGTTACCAAGTGACAATAGGGACTTAATTCTCAACAGGCTCAACCATTTGGAAACGGGTGGTTATAGATCGACACAGGCAGTTATGGTTTTATGTCATCCATTTTTTTTCTTGATTTTACAAGTGACAAAGCAACCTATTGTTGCGGTGACTCTGTGTGTATTGATCTGTAACTTTTAATTATAATTTAATTTGATGATTTCGAATAATTGATGATCAATTTTATGAAATAAAGATATTGAATTTGATCTAGACAAGCACCGACCTAATGACAAATATGGTGCCGTGATATGTAAAATTCGCACAAAATTAATGTACAAAATTTTGGGCAGTAAAAATATTGCGTATATATTAGGAAGTACGCTATTTGAATCGTGTATTTTCTAAACTATTTCATATAGATTCTAGATAGTTGTAACTTCCACAAAATATTTCTGAAAAAAAAGATACCAAACATTTATTTTTGTTTATTTGTAAGACGTCAAAACAATAATTGAATTTAAGTACATGTCTACGAAATATTTGGACTCTTACAGAACATATTATTCCTGTAGTATGCTCCTGGTGGATGGTACTGGGGTTTTTTAATTATCCCTGGCATCCTGGCAAAAGCAAAATTTCCAATGGCATCGCCCTAAGGCAGTTATCAAAAATACTTTGTAGACATACTAGACAATGGCCTGTTTCAATTTGATCGCAAAATTAAAGAAGAATTTTAGATTGTGAAGTTACACAATTTTAAATGTAAAGATAAGATACGTGATGAGCTGTTAATAATAAAATGTAGGCACATAATAATTAATCTTCTTGTGTATTTAACCGAGCCCTTAATAATGAAGCTAGGCGATAAGAAAATAAAGTAAATAAATGTACATAAACATTATTTTTAATAAGATAATTTAAAGCTATCTTATCAATACGAAATCTATTTACATTCCCGTTTGTCTGGTTATAATAAAAGTTGACATTCATAGGACTTTTAAAGTTCCTTAAACTGACCTGCGCAATATATTAGTAACAACTGCATATACCTATTGTTATTTTAAATCTGAATCCTGACTTATCGAGTAGGGCAGCGTTGTGCAAAATTTGTTTTAACTAGACACTGAATGAGTTTAGAAAGTACGAGAAAAGCAGATCTACTCCTTAAAGATTTGCTTTTTGGAGGGGTTTTGAGAGAATTGGCAGTATCAAAGTCCAACTGATGACGACCGTTCGTTATCAAAAGCTTTTATTTTCGGGGATTTACATATCTACGATATATATATATATATATGTAGACTAATTAATCTTGTATTTGGATATCTTGGATTTTAAAAAAATGCATTAATGAGACAATGTTAGACTTGATATTATTATAGTTTTTTTTTATACCCAATGTTTTGGACAGCCGTAGGGGGCTAAGAAGTAAGCTATATACCATAAGCGACAAAACCGTAGTCTGATAAGTTCTAATCTCACTAATATTATAAATGTGAAAGTTTGGACGGATGGATGGATGTTTGTTACTCTTTCACGCAAAAACCACTGAACCGATTGCGATGAAACTTGGTATGTAGATAGCTGGAGACCTGGATTAACGCATAGGCTTTTTTATCCCAATATTCCCACGGGATCGGGACTTACGCGGGTGAAACCGCGGGACGCTGCTAGTCACTTATATAATGAAAGAAAAAACATTGACATTAAAATTCTATTATCGTCGGTTGCGTCTTTATACTAATTTCGTCACAAATAATAAAAACAGGAGTCGGATAAATCACACAATTACTTCTTTAATTAAATCGCGGATCTCGGCAATCAAAAGCAAAAATTCAAAAACGACTCCTCCAAATAGTTGCCCGATACTCATCTGAACACAAAGAAGCATTCAATAAAGCATTTAAAATTAAATATTCAATTAAGTGAACAATCACGGGTTACTCCAGAGACAATTAACAGAACTTAGTCAATCAGCCATCTTACCCAACAAATGGACTAGTGATAAGATCTGTGGGGCCGGTACAATTACTGCACAATCTACAGACAAATCAACGGGTACCGCACAAATAGATTTTATATCTTAAATGTTTGGTCCAATGTATTGACTCCGAGCGACTGTAATGAAACGATTCAACCAGCTTTGAATGAACAAAAGTCACGCTTCTTTGCATTGCGGTTCATGTACTTTATGATAATGATGTATTATGGTTATGTGGGATAGAAACTTCATGTTAGCAATATCATCACTATTTCTTCGTCTAATTGTTCTTCGACTTCGACTAATGTGGTAGCTAGACTTCCACTTTACTAGAATAGTATTGGGGGTCATATTACTAGCGCTCTTGTGGACACCTTCAACTAAGCTTATTGTGGAGCGGTCGACAAGAATGCTATATTAAGGGTAATACTTATGTTAGAATTGAGTTCAGGTCGGAGGCGTACGCGATGGAATAAGTCCGACACCTTATCCATTACGCAACAGAGGGCATATATACTACTTTAGAGGATTTTTTTTTATTTCATAAATGATTGTGACGTGCGTTACGCAGTGACTCTATAAAAACACGTGCATAACGTGTCTTTAAGTCACCGATATCGTGCACTACCCGCTGTCGCTTATGCCTTAAACTTTCCACATTTACTAGCAATAAATATTTATCGTTCCGTCAGACTCCGGGATTAAGACGAAACTACACAAATATTGTTTCAATACACTACTCCAGCGTGGTCACTTTGAGCGCGATTGTTTCAAGCACTTTTATGGGAGCCAGCGGTTGATGTATTCTTTTCATGTCTGATCCTTCTTTTAATGATCTATAAAAAGCTGTTTACGGAGAAAATATCGAGGATATGTACGGACTTATCGGGTCGAAGATGAAACATATTTTTTAAAAGTTTGACGTGGTTGTACGGAGTATGGATGGTTGATATAATAATGTTTCACTACATATTATTCCGTTTGAGCTTTTTAGTATGGAACAGCAACAAAATGAGTCGTTTAATAAAATATTGTTTAATAATATCACAAAGTTGCTGAACGAGCACAAGGATCACGCATTCACCAACAGAAAAGAGATACTACATTGCAGCACTCGTTAATCGCGTCGTTATTGGCATACATTTGCGCTTAACAAACTAAAGCGATGTGAGGTCCGGAATTTGATCCCCGGATCGAGAAATTATATTGCATTTTCTATTAGGAAATTTTTTATTAGCACCTTGGGGTCTGGAAGGTAATAGAATCTCTATTGTGTAAGTGGAATCAAATAATATACATCTCTGTGTGTCATTTAATGTACAAATAAACTTCTATCTCTTTCGATAAACATATACATTTATTACATTTTTTTTTCGAATTCGTAGTTCAACTGATAGTAGCAACCAAAAGAAAAGTAACCCCAAATTAATGTATTAATGATACATAAACATTTTATAAATATAGTTAATTCTTAACTAAGGAAGCTACAGACAGAAAAGTCGCCTTTTCCTTTAAAAGGTTAGAACAGCTATGTATACTGTTAATACATAACACAAACCTCACATAAACCAAAACTTGTTTCTAATGAAAACATAATTGTAGAAGCAAATCGAACAATTCTATTATCTGTAACCGGTTCAAACTGCTCCATATCTATCACGGGCCGGTTTCAACCAGTTTGTGCAAATGGTGCGAAAAAGTCTTGTGTTTGTGCATTCTGTTTGCGCAGATGTTGTTAATGGTGATTGCGACTGTACAACTACAAGTAAATATTTCCTTTATCCTTATTTATCTTTAATGAGAAAGGGTTATTTTAAATGCATACGTTATTCGTTTTAGCACGTATTGCAAGGGTGTGAAGGATTTTATAATCAAAGTTGTGTCGTTGTAGGAACTAGAATCGCCAGAACTCCAAGCTTAAGTACTGATGCACGAATTCCATCTCTAATAAAATAAGCATTACTAGCAATTTGATGAAAATAAACTTATCTTCACTTAATGAGATAATTTGTTGCCTTCTCTGTCTAAGTTATCCAATTTCCAAATTCCAAATGTGTCCTGTAAATGTATCACATCCTATTTCTATTTAATTTGGGTTAAAATCAAATTATTCAATAGCGTCTGCAAATAACTTAATTGGTAAATGGACCACGTAGAAATTGAGGGTTCTTCAAATAAATTATCTGGACAATAGATGGCTAACAACACCTGATTCAATAAATAAATCTTACACTAGACCTAATGACAAAGGAGGAAACATATTGTGTTTTGGAGAGGAAAATTTGGAAGATCCTGAAATCTAAAAACCAAATTAGACAATACAAGGATGTCAGTCCGTAAAAAGGTTTGTGAAAAACTCTTGTCTGATAAAATACCACTCTGTCAAGAAAGTACCGGGAAAAGGTCAATAAAATACAAAATGTTGACCACAAAATGTTAACTATTCTTACAAATTTATTGTATCGCCTTCAAAGCAGGCCTCTTCAGAAATAACACGCCAACGAATAATCCAGTAATCAAAACATTTTTAAATGAATTTTCCGGAATCGACTTCAGTTCTCGCCGCGATATTCTTTTTGATATCTTCTATCGACTGAAAACGGGTACCTCGAAGTGGTTTTGGAAAGAGAAAAAAGTCGACCGGAGCCATATCCGGTGAATACGGTGATTGTTCGATGGTATTTGTTGTTTTTGGTCAAAAAATTCGTTCACAATGTTGACCTTGTGCGATGGTGCGTTGTGGTGGTGTCGTGGGTGTTGTAATATCCAAGAATTTTCTTTTCACAAATTTGGCAAAAGAATTATTTGAATTGAATTTGGAATTAGAATTAAATTATCAATTCCTGATACTTTTTTGACAGAATGTATGGCAACAATTCTTGTGATCCTAGATCTTGTTTCGTAGACACTGCCTATTGCATTTTGAAAAGGGCTTGAAATGTAATGTAAATCAACACTTTGCAACGGTTGCTTCATGGCTCGCGTAATAAAATAACTCATTTTAAGTTATTCAATCTCATTTCACCTCAATTCATCTTATTTCATTTCACTTCAATTCTAGCACTTATAGCAAGTCATCTAATATTTAAAAATCAATGTCTGTCTGTTCGTATTTTATGCGCTGCCGTACGGTTCATCCGATCTTCATGAAATTTTGCATGCACGTTGCTAAGGATGCCAGGGATGGATGGATAGAACACCTTTCATTAAAAAAACTGTTCCTTAGGGATGTAAAAATTACTTTTACACGACGCAAGGAAAACCTAAAAAAAAACATTGGTAAAGTAAGGTATGTCACTTAAATAAAACATTCAACGACTACTTATACCGAAACTTTATACATTTTAATGACTTTATAGCTATGAATTTAAAAATGACTGTGCTGAACGACAAACCCAATAGATTTAAAGCAAACATAAAAGCTTTCAAAAGCTAAGTAAGGTATCAACAACTTCTTTAATGGCAACACCAGCAATATTGCTCTTGTGTGCAATTTTATGAATATCAATTGCATTGCACTTTTCTCAGAAAGCTATATCAGTAGAAATAAATATCAAAGAAGATTATATTCGATTTGTCTATCTCAAAGAAACGGGTTAGTGCCAATTATATTCTGACACCCAAAGGTGAATAATTTCAAATCAGATTTATGTTTGATATTCATTGAAATAGAAGCAAATATGTTGAATGAAAACTAGATAAAAACTTAGCCTAAGACTACGAAGCTATAGAACTAGATTGGTTAAAGTAGAAAATGCCTGAAGAATCTGTTGATGAATAACAAGAAAACTCGACTTCATTACTTTTTTGTAAACAACGCAAACTATTGTCTGGAAAGCAAAATACATTAAAGTCGGCTCAGAAGAAAATATATTCAACCACCTCAATAATCGGATTACAACATAACAATAACTTCTAACTCAAAATCACAAAAATCAAAGTAAAAAAAAAAGAATTATATATAAAATTTAAGTACATTTTCAAAAGAAAACTTTAACTTGAAGTTATTTAGCCTCCTCTAATATTTATATCTGGCATTAAGAATTCCCATTTTCTTTTCGTTACAACTTGTATCTTTACAAGGTATTTACAGGCCTAATTCCAACTGGAATTAACTAATGTTTAAACTAGTAGAGTAGTTTAATCCAAATGTTCATTTGTTTGACGAATTATCCAGGGATTTTTTGAAGTGAAAACTTCTTTAGGCACGTTCGGCACTTTCGGTATTTAGGAAAAAGCACCGAACTTGCGTGGCCGTCACGCTCAGATACATAAATACAGATGTGTGTGTGTGTATATGTGTATGTATAGTTATATTTTCACTTTTCAACTGTATCTGTATAACTGTATAATAGACTGCCGACTATAGGCTCCCGTGACGGATCCCCGTGTGGCCTTAGACCGTCACCGCTGAAAATCAGCGCTGTTTGCTGAGCGGTCACCAATTTCAGTAAGTGACGTGCAAGTGCTTGCAAGGTAATTGTCACATTATTTTTGTTTTAATTTGTACTTTCTAATTTTTTTTTCTATTAATTCAATTTGTTATTTTATGTCACGTCACTTATATGAAATAAATACTTTTTCTTTATTCTTCTTTCTTTCTTCTAAATGAAAAAAGTTAAACAGCATACGGTTTTATTTATATTAAGCTTAAACAGTTGTATAAACTTTGTTCATAAGTTTCCATGCGTATAATACTTATCACAACAGAAAGTGAAAGATATTTGCCATTGGTGTTAAATAAACGCTTGTACAACAGTTATCAAGTTAACTTCGGACTTGACAGTCATATCACACATCTCGAGACAATATTTGGAGTTTGAAATAAAAATAGTCTTATCGTGCATTAGTCGTCGGTGCGTCTAGTGCCGCGTACCTTGGCAGTCGATCCTAAAAGCGGTATCGCGCCTCCTATCTCGGTAGTTGGAGCGAGAAGTAAGCGATTTGCGGAATGACTGATATGACTATAAACTTTCACGTTTTAAGATTAAACAGCGTAATATTGTTCAAAATCTGTGACACAATTTTTTCAGTTGTGTAACTATCTCATCCAACTGATATTTGTTTTCTACTTAGATGGTAAATTAAATGTTGAGCTGCTGTTTTTGCAGTTTTTTTATCTTTTCATTTTGATACACATTTAAAATGGGTAATGGTTGCAGTGATATTGTTTAAGAAAGAAACATTTATTCGCTCGAAATGTGGTTACACGTTTTTTTCGAAAAGTTATTGTCCTCACCACATTTCGTGTTTTCTAGGCACATCTCGTATCTTACTACGAATTTTAATATTTTAACTATCAGTACCTGGAAGACCAAGCTTTGCTCGTAAAAAAAATAAAATCGTATTTTGTTTTTGTAAAACTGCATTTTTACAGGAAATACAACTATGCAGTTGAACTTAAAATGCAAAACTGTATATGTATATAAAATTCCTTCAAAATCGTTGCAGCCGTTTCCTAGATTCAGATTATATATATTATATATATATTTACAAGAATTGCTCGTTTAAAGTAATTAAATGGGATAACAGTTGTTTAAAACATGATATATCAATATGATATTTGGTAGTAGTAGTCTAGACAGATACCGGGTGTTAAATTTGGGCATTGAAGATGGTTTAAAATATATTACATATATTATTAAGCCGCCTAAGCGAGTATGAAAATCTATTGATTTTATTACACGTGTTCTGTAAATGCTAATTCCATTAATATAATTAAAAATAACAAATTTTTTACATAATTAATAGTACGTAAGTTGCCTTATCACTATACAATATGTTTTATACAAGTCGTTATCCAATTAAAATTGTTTATCTATATATTACTACGTGAAGCGAAAACTTTGGATCCCTTTTTACGAAAATTGGGCGGACGGAGGAGCATTAAATTTCGCACACTTATAGTTTATACAGAGAAGAAGTGACGAATGCTAAAATTTTTGAACAATATTTGCTACAAAGTTAAAAAAATATGCAAAAACGGGTACATACAGCTATGAGTGTCCAGTATATATTTTGACCTGTCATGGTACAAAAGCCTATAGAATGACAGGTCAAGTAATATTGGCCAATGAAATAAACCATGGTCGAAATTCGACCACCACGCGATCGCTAGTACATTTTAAATTGTTAACATGAATCAAAGCAAGAATTATTTCGACTTGTCTACGTCATTTAATACTAGATTTATCTTCTCATATCTTATTTTGTTATGCCCATTAAACCCCAGGTCGTTTTAATATATTTTTTAAGAGTCAATGCTAATGTAAAATTGTTAAGAACCACTGAAATCGTTATGAAATTCATTGAAGTTACTTAAAAAAAGGAAGTGAACGGGAAAAAAAACGAAAATAAAGTAGAATTCCATGGAAAATAATCCAATCTTAATTACAACGTGGAAAAAGGGACCCTTTGAATTGAACACGCTCAAAGTTGTAACATAGACCAACGCGGTAGCACACAGTGGTATCGTACATTCAACTTCGGTGAAGGACAGCGAGAAAGTGTTTGTATGTGTTTATTGTAATCTGTTTACCTTGTATAAGCTTTATTGTGTTGTCATACTGTTTAACTACTTACATTTGAATTGTGGACAAATTATGATCATACCTACTTTAAGGTATTTATATATTTCTATTTGAAAAAGAACACAACGCTTGACGTAGTAGCAATTCATAAGATGAAAATAAACTGTTGCACCAATTATACAGCTTTTTTCTGTTTTGTGGACTCATCCAACGGTTTTTGGAAGTGTGGAAACCCACAGGTTATCACGGCACCGAGGTAACGGTGAAGTGGTAGGTCCGAATCACAGTATGTATATCCTTGAGAAACCCAACCACTTTCAATGTTAAATAAGCATTAACATCTGTGGATAGAAACTGCACTAGGCTATTCGCGAGTAACAAAATTTAATTTTTAACTTTTAGGTGACTGCCATCTGACATTCACTGTAACTTTAAAATAAAATTAACACAAGTTGTGCAATACCTACAACGCAACAAAAAATATAAGATGTAAAATGTTTAGGTATTAGATCGAAATAAGAGATAGGAAGAACTATCTTACATTTATCAATTGTGTGCAAAAAACAAATACTTTAACACTTGTTTCAATATTTTCGATTACAGGTAACTCATAGGTGGACTACGGGAAAACATTAATTCCCATGGTACACCCAGTTAGACTGCGGTGGACCACGGAGAAAAAAAATTACCCGTGGTACAACCAGGTGGACCACGGGCAAGAAGGGCTACTATCGTGTGGCCGTTCACTGGTGCTGCACACGTTTTTCCAAATATAAACTAAAAAAACACACTTTGATAGCGAACCGAATTAAAAAGTAAAAAGAGTTCCACTATAAACATCCTGGCTCCATCATCAAACCCTTGTGACCAAGCACAACCTGTTGGACTCGTCTAACAAATCATATAACTCGAAGGGTTTACTAGTAGCCACTGAAGAGTTCCATTATCCACCTCCTGTTATAATTATGTATTTCAGGAGTATTTATGTGGAAGAGCCATGCTTCGGCACGTATGGGCCGGCTCGACTCCGCCCGTTACCACGGCCTCACAGAAAACCGGCCGTGAAGCAATGGTTGCATTGCATTTCACCGCGTGAGTGAGGTTACCGGAGGCCCTAACCCTTCACTCTCCCTTATTCCCGTCCTTCCCCTCTCCCCCCTCTTTTCACTCTCCCCCCCCTCCCCCTCTTCTCCTACTCCTATAACCTTAAACACACAACACACACACAACACACTTGTGACTCGAGCTACAGGTGCCCATGGGCGGCGGTAGTCATTTACCATCAGGTCACCCGTCTGCTCGTTGCCACCTATACCGTACAAAAAAAAAAGTAGGAGTCAGTCAAACTAAGTCAGTCGTAAAGCTAGTTGCCTGTTGCAATACGTAGATCCTATGGAGAAGAACAGGCAAGAAACTCCAAGGGCACTCTTTTTCAAAATGTTTTTTACAAATTTCTGGTTACATTGCTTATAAGCGTAAATGAAATGTGAGGACAATGTAACTTACTTATTATTCTAAAATATAAATAGACGCGCTAATATGACTACTATACACAGTTAAGTAATAGCAGTCCGGAAATGACCAGCCCCGACCAACGCATTCCATGCATGACGCACATGCCAGCCATCGTACAGATCAACCATTTTGAAGAGAACCGAACGACCTGACATAGGTATACGCCACCATCGGCCGGACTTCTAGGCGAGCGTGACATACTCAGAACAATCATACAAATACAAATATGAAATGGTTCTGTTACGCGGGCCGATTTTGAAGAGGTTTTAAAAAAAATACTTTCTAGAATAACAGCGATTTATTCTTGAGATACAGAGATGTAGATGTATGTATGTATTGGCACACGCAAAATATACTGACATGAGTACTCGCGACGGAAGATGGTTGCGGACTGACGAGCACGGAGATAGGACTGGTACATTGCAAAAAGCGCTGACAAGCCACCTTTGTGAAGTAGAGGGCTACTCCATCCATTCAGCAGGGATAGGGATGGCCTATGCACTTTTGGGAACATTGGGCATTCGTAACAGCCCCCCGATTTAGAGTAAACTACACATTTATATTTGGAGTTTACGGGAATTTAAGAAAATATTTTGAAGTTAACCAATTCGGAGAGCAGGAGGAGGAATAGGGACATTTTCATCTTCTGACTGAGGGTCTGAATTAGTTGTAGTGATTTTTCGTTTAAATATAATATCTTCCGTATGCCAATTTTACAAACTTTGTATACAATAATAATAATAATTACAAACATGATTATAATAGTAAAACTAAAATAGTAATTTTGGTAAAGTCCAATATGCGGTTTTTCTATGATATTGTTCAAATCTTTTAGGACTGTAGGGTTATCATATGCTATTGAATCTAAATCTACATGTTTAAGGTTAACGACAGGTAAATTAGGAACATATTTATTATAAGCTAAAACATTACAGCATGAATCATTTAGAATATTAAATGTAGGGATAATTGGTTTTAATTGGATTACATAATGGTCCTGTGACGTTAAACGAGTGTCCTTACAATAAGCGATACAACTAGGAGGTAAGTATAATATTCCATTTCCACTTAAATCTATCTCATTCAATTGAGAGTTATTACATTCTAAACTTATTTTAGTTTTTTCAGATAGTATATATAGCCATCTATTGTTGCGGAGCGGCTGCCAGATATCTAAATGACCTTGGATAAACTTAGTTTCACACATCATGGGAACAGAGGTAAGTACTTTTGTAATGATTTCTGTTTCGCAAGTTGGTGTAGCTGAAGAAGAGTATATTACAGAGGTTTTGCAAAGATAGTGATCCTTGTTAATTACTTTACAAGAGTCTATGTTATCTAGATTGCAGTAAGTTGATTTGTCTTTACTGATACCAATATATTTAGAGGTTGGAACTATGGTTACATATGATGCTGAATTTTCGTTACTATGTGGAATTGGTAAGTTATGATAGAAGTTTAAATTTGCAGTATCGACTAAAGGAATCTTGATAGTGAACACTATTTTTTCCTTGTTGAAATAACTAGATATCTCGGAAATATTTAGGATAGTATGCATATTATTTAAACTCAGAAGAATAGGTAATTGTTGAGAGTTTGATAAGAATCTATAGTTATTGGCCAATTCCACATAAAGTTCTTTAGGTGTGAGAATAGTGGGGTATAATATGTTAGATTTACTGAACATAATTGAGTTAATAATGTCTTCGACCTTAAAAGATAAAGTTAAGAGGCTATTTTCTACCATCGAAATTAATTCTAGTATACGAGACCTTATACCTAATTCTCTGGATATGTTAGTTAAATTTCTGATATCTTCAGAAAGAGCATCAATGGCGTCTTTTAAGTGTTTTTCATTGACTGCTATATTTAATAAGGTGCGATTAAAAGAATTAATAGTAGACGTCGTAATTAAAATGTTTTCTTTCATGTAGAGAGCTATTTTCTTTTGGTCCATCTCAACTTCTTTTATGGCATTGTCGTAACGAATTGCGTCTTCTTCGTCCATGGTGCCGAATAGTTTCTTAGATACAGTGCCTATAACGCCTATCAGCGCAGCTCGCTTATAATGAGACAAATGATGTGAAGTGAGATGAGAAAAGGCTTCGTTATTGTGAACCAAATCATTACAACGAGTAAACAGTGGTTGAAAAAGATTACGACATTCTAAATAATCGAAAATTCCACTATTTCTGCAAAGTGCCAATGAATCATTGAGAAATAACTTAATATTATCAATGTGGGGACTTATAAAAGATATATCATAGGGAACTACTATATTAAGATAATTATCTATTACACTTAAGGAGCCTATAGGGTCGAAGTATATTCCGGCATTACTCTTCAAAGGCTGGATGAATTCTTGACCCGATATTCTCGATGCAAGTAGACTGTAAATGAACAATATATCTAAATTCTAGATTAGAGTAAAACTTAACTCACTTAAATAAAATACTGATACACATAGTGGAATCTATGTTTCAGACCTAGAAGCTAACTTTAACTCGTCGTAGTGATGGGTGACGTGACGTCTATTTATAAGGAGAGTTAAAGAATTCCTACCGTTAATTTTGACCACTTTATATGGTCCTTTCCAGACCGGCGAAAATGCTTTACGAAGACGTACATGATTCTTAAGGTATACATAGTCTCCGACCTTGTACTTGACATGACGCGTATGGGCGTCATAATATTGTTTGGATCTTTCTTTGGATAATTGAATGTTATCTAGCGCTTTGTCTCGTGAAAGTTTTAATCGGTGGTTTAGGGCTTTTATGTATTCAGGATATGTGAGGTCTGATCGTAATTCATAAATGGAATCTGGAATAAAAGGTTTTTGACCGAAAAGAAGTTCATATGGTGTGAAATTTGTAGTAGAATGAACAGAAGTATTGTAAGCTAGCATTGCGGTGTAAACATACTTATGCCAATCGGAATGATTTTCGTTTACATACGATTTGAGGTACTCCTTGAGAGTAGAGTGGCTACGCTCAAGTGCACCTTGGGTTTGAGGATGGTATGGAGAAGACCAGATTTGTTTAATTTTCAGGAAATCGCATGTTCTTTTGAACAATTCTGCGGTGAAATTGGTGCCTTGGTCTGTTAAGATAGATCTCGGAATTCCAAAAATAGAAATGAAATGTACTAGACACTCACATGTTTCCTCTGCAGTTGCATTAGAGACAGGGTAAGCAAAAGAAAATTTGGTAAGGTCATCTTGTAGAGTTAGTATGAATTTGAGTTTGGGTAGCCCTGCTTCTGGAAGGGGACCTACGAGATCGAGACTTAGACGCTCAAACGGTTTGGTAGATGTAGTTGTTATCTGCATTGGAGACTTATTAATTTGTCTTAGGGCTTTATTGCATTGACACTGAGAACAGTTTTTCACGTATGTTTCGATATCGCTACGCATGTGTTTCCAATAATACCTCTCCTTAATTCTATTAGTCATACGCGTTGATCCTAGATGACCAGCAATAGGAATATCGTGATTTTCGCGGAGTATTTTAGGTATTTCCGAGGGTATAGGATATATTATAGTGTTGTGATATATGTGAATTGGAATTTGAGTATCATTAAATATGTATCCGAACATATTGTATATCTTATACCAAACGTGTTTATCGAAAGGGTTGCGGAAGTCACTAATCGCTATGCTTATGTTAGAATTATCTGAATTTTGTAATACCGTAGACTTTAAGTTTAATAAGCATTTAAATAAATCTTCATGAGAACTGTTGTCGAAATGATAAACTTTAGTGAATAAGAAATGGACTTCTTTTCCTTTATGACTAAATGATAATAGAGAATGTAGTGTTCTCTCTTTATTGAGAAGTTCTTGGGAGTCGCTGACTTCACCTAAGATCTCTTCTACATATGGGTTAGAGTTATCGAGGTCTATTGAGGCTGGTATCACAATGTGTTTGCAATCGCTTTTAAGGATACTATCATTATGTTCTAGAATAACTGTATTGCTATTGAACTCCTTGTTAGTCATTGCTTTTAGGAATTTGCTGTAATTCTCGTCGGAGGATACGGGACTTGGAGTGGTTACAGGAAAGGTATCGGGAGACAGAGGAGTTTCTGTTGGAGGACTGGAAGAGTGACCAGGAAGCGCCGGCGAAACATCAAGCCCCGCGGGTAAGTCTTCATTTTCTAAAAGATCAACACATGGTAGGTCATCACTGTCAAGGTAAGGGTATATTAAGATCATCAAGCGTTAGGGGGCTAAATTGTGGTGATTGGTCATCACGAGCATTAGAGGTAGACGGTACCGGGTCAGATTCTAAAGGTTGAACGGGGTTTACCGGAAACCGAGATAAGGCATCAGCATTACTATTTATTCTACCCCTCTTATATTCAATATTGTAATCAAACTCCTCTAGCTTTAAACGCCACCTGATAAGGCGAGACCCAGGGTCTTTACAATTAAATAGCCATTTTAGTGGTCTGTGGTCTGTAACGATGGTAAATTGGTGTCCATAGAGATAAGGGCGAAACGTTTTGGTGCCAAACACGATAGCCAGACATTCTTTCTCAGTTGTAGAATAGTTTGATTCAGCTTTATTTAGGGTTCTGGATGCGTATGAAATCGGGTGGTCTTTACCAATTTCTCCTTGTGAGAGTATAGCGGATATCGCGTAGTTGGATGCATCACATGTTAAAATGAACGGTTTGGAAAAATCCGGGTATATTAATATGGGAGCAGAGATGAGTCTATTCTTTAGTTCTTCGAATGCAAGTTGTTCTTTGTTAGACCAGGCAAAAGGGGTGTCCTTTTTCAGAAGAGAAGTTAAGGGTTTAGCTATCTTGGAGAAGTCAGGGATAAATCTTCTATAATATGAGACAAGCCCTAGAAAAGATTTGGTGTCCTTTGGGCCTTTAGGCACGGGAAATTGAGAAACTGCTGTTACCTTGTCCGGGTTGGGCTTAACGCCTTTATCGGTTATGATGTGTCCAAGGTAACCCACTTCCTTCCGGAGAAACTCACATTTGTCAGGCTGAAGTTTTAGATTAAATTTACGGAGTCTATAGAAGATTTTGGAGAGATTTTCGATATGACCTTGAAGCCCATGAGAGTATATGACAATGTCATCTAAATAAACATAACAGTGTAGGCCTTGGAGTCCTGCGAGAGCAGTATTCATCAAGCGCTGAAACGTAGATGGAGCATTTTTGAGGCCAAATGGCATTCTTTTGAACTCATAGTGGCCTTGAGGAACGGTGAATGCTGTTTTTGGGATGTCTTCTTCAGATATAGAGATCTGGTGAAATCCAGAACAGAGATCTAGCGTAGAGAAGTATTTACATTGGCCCAATTGGTCGAGAATCTCATTGATTTGAGGTATGGGATAGCTTTCTCCAATCGTAATATCATTAAGCTTCCTGTAATCAATTACGATGCGCCATTTTCTTTCGCCAGAAGAATCCATCTTCTTGGGAACGACCCAGATGGGAGAAGACCAGGGAGAAAGAGAAGGTTGAATAATGTCTTGGTCTAACATTTTTGTTATTTGGGACGCTACTTCTTGTTTGTGTATTTCAGGGAATCTATAGGATTTGACATTAATTGGTTCCGATGGGAGAGTTTTGATTTCGTGTTTAAGGAGATCAGTGGTTGTCAATCGGTCATTTGGTAAGTGAAATATATCAGAATATTGGGAACAGATATCATAGAGATTGGATTTCTCCTCGTCATTAAGGTGGTCGGTTCTGAGCATCTTCAGGACTTCATTTTTACGATCAGTATGTGATTCAGTGTCACTGAGGTGATAAGAACCCAGAGGAAGTTCGAAAGCTTGGTCATCAAGGGGTTCTATGTGTAATTTAATGTCAGAGTTTATTGTTATGGGTTCTTCGGAAGTATTTAATACGGAGATGTTGACTCTGTTGTTGTCTTTCACAGCAACTACACAATTAGCGACTAGAAGGCTATCCGAAATATGTTGGTCCATGATGAGCCCCACTTTACAATTAGGATCAGAAACGGTGCATTCCAAAATGGTTTCTGTACGAGGAGAGATTTGATATACCGGTTCACAGTATTTGAGTTTTGCGACTATGTCCCTAATTCGTAAAGTATTAGAATTATAATCGATTACGGCATCCAAGTCGTTCAAGAGGTTGTTACCTATTATACCATCATAGCATAGATTAATATCCTCGACTACATGGAAATCATAAGAAATGTCCGATTTCAAACTGTAAAACAGCATTAGTTTAAAGGAACCTAAAGTACTCGTCGTTTTGTTCCCAGCATTAATTCCTACTAGTTGAATTATTTCATTTTTTAAGATAGGCATAAATCTCAGTGAGTTCTTCTTTATTAGGCTTACGCAGGCGCCTGTATCTACGAGAAACGTCAACCAACATTCATTAACTTGCGTTCTGAGGATGATGTGAGGTAAGTATCGATTATTAGAATTGGAAGTTATTTTAAATATTTTCTTATTTGCAGGTTCGGCGTTTGGCGAGGATGTAGCGGATCTGGAGGGTGTATTGGATACAACGTATGCGGTGGATGCAGTTGATACGGTGGGTGCAGTGGATACAGTGAGTGCGGATCCGGTGGATGCAGTGGATACAGTGGGTGTAGTGGATACAGTGGGTGCGGATACAGTGGATGCAGTGGATACAGTGGGTGCAGTGGATACAGCGGATGCGGATACAGTGGATGCAGTGGATACAGTGGGTGCAGTGGATACAGCGGATGCGGGTACAGTGGATGCAGTGGATACGGTGGATACAGCGGGTGCGGATACAGTGGATACGGTGGATACAGCGGATGCGGATACAGTGGATGCAGTGGATACGGTGGATACAGCGGGTGCGGATACAGTGAATGCAGTGGATGTATGGGTGTCCTTAGTATAATTAATGGCGTAGAAAGATTTGGGTCTCACGAGACACCGCCGTGAGCCCTTTATTCGTTTAAAGTCTCATTGGTTTCATCCGAGTATTCGTTCACGACATGGACACGGGCTTGTTGACGATAAGGTTGATTCTGTGGAAAATTTTGACGTGGTAGGTTGCTTCGCTGCTCTTTAAGTCTGTTATTATATTCCCGTTTCCTACATTCCTCAATAACATGCCCTAGATTTTTGCAATATTTACAGAATTTGGGTTGATTTTGGGACTGCACGTTATTGACATTTAGATTTCTAGGACTATCACTGTTACGACGTGGTTGTATCGGGTTTGATTGATTCGGTGAGTTACGCTTGTACATGAGTTTTTGTATCTTCTCTTCGGAGATTGCGAAGTTAATAGCTTCATTTAGGTTTTTAGGGGATTTACATCTAACTACGTTTGAAATTCGCGAATTTAATCCTATTAGGAAATGATGAAGGGCCAGGTCTTCCATGGCTGCGGTACGCCCTGGAGCTTCTTTAGCTTTAGTCAAAACGATCTCAGTCAGGAGTTGAGATAAAGTTTCTTCAATACGAAGCCCAAATTGGCTGACTGCTTCATTCTGCCCTTGTCTACTGTCTTGCAGCTCGGCTAAGAGGTGTGAATAATGTTTCGTGTCTGCGAATTGGGTTTTTAGGAACTCTTTTAATTGATCCCAGTGTGAATGATTTAATTGAGCAAGCAATTTCTGCTTTGCCTTGTAATTGGCTCAATATGTATTTAAATAAAACTGGCTGCTGCTCAGCACTCGCGAGCTCATACGCGTTATTACAATTTGACAAAAATGAATTGAGGGTTTGCCTGTCACCATTGTATGGCTTAATAAATTTAAAGAGACTATTTAAATCTACAATTAAAGCACCAACTAAAGCACCTCCCTTTTCTGGTTTGGTCATTTTGAATTTTTTTTCTATTACTCGTAAGTGCAATTAAACAATTGAACTAATTATTTTAGTTATTTGACACAAAACGAAGTTAGAATACGGCTCTGTACAATTGTCACCGGAACAGATAGCGAATGTTTAGTCTAGCAACGGCCGGGACAGATAAGACGTGTTGGAGAATTTATCCCTACTGAGAACCAGGTACATATACAATAGAACGAGATTATAATGTCTATAATGGAGTCTCGTCTTTATAGAAATATTCACTCGCGGAATAAAGTATTTTCGGCACAACACAACACTTCCACTGATTTAAATAGTACAGCTTTGACAATAAAGATGACTTACAGGATCACGAAGAAAGTAACCTTGAACATGTTGCTGGACTGATTCAGCAAGGACTGGCAGGATGCTCGATGACGTCACGGGAACACCACGTTTGCACTTTTTGAGGAGATGTTTGTTTATTTTTATTTCACAGGATTTAGATAGTTTATTAGAGACGAAATACAATGTTTTCTTGCAGGATTTTGTAGTTTGATTGTAGCGAGTTTGATTTGGCACTGTTCGTTAATTCGGTGAACAAACACTTTTCACTCGCGGAGGCGATTCCAAGATTTTCACAAGAAATCCCTTTACGCTGCCACCAATGTTACGCGGGCCGATTTTGAAGAGGTTTTAAAAAAAATACTTTCTAGAATAACAGCGATTTATTCTTGAGATACAGAGATGTAGATGTATGTATGTATTGGCACACGCAAAATATACTGACATGAGTACTCGCGACGGAAGATGGTTGCGGACTGACGAGCACGGAGATAGGACTGGTACATTGCAAAAAGCGCTGACAAGCCACCTTTGTGAAGTAGAGGGCTACTCCATCCATTCAGCAGGGATAGGGATGGCCTATGCACTTTTGGGAACATTGGGCATTCGTAACAGTTCTATAAATCAAAGGCAAAATTGCTATTTTATAAGAGCAAGTAGAAACTCACAACAGAATCAAGAAAAACAGGCTATGTAAGCAGTGCGATATTGGGCATTTTTCGACCAGTGTGACTTTCTCAAGCCGAACGAATTGATGTTCTGTTTCATTGCGAAGTATTTATTTCATTATTATATTGAAATATTGTATTCGATGAATTAATTATACTTATTATTTCCTAAGCTCCTAAGCACTAGAATGATGTGTTCTTTGAGCTTTGGTAACTAAGTTTCTTATCGCATGTAGACTTCAGACGCTCGGCAGCGGCGGCGGCGAGACTGAAAAAGTGTTAGCGCAACGAAAAATGCCGACCGCAAGTTTGATTTATTTTATTGATTGGTTGTATACTAATCATCCATATATTAGTTCGGGCTACTTTCACAGATGGCGCAATTTTAATTTCGAGTTTTGACAATATTTACTATATTTTGAAAAATATAGCGAAAGGAACTTCGTTCCAACCGAGTGAGACTTGTTATTGGCTATCTGTTAACTGAATCAATTTCCTCCCTTTTTATTCAAGTTTTATATATAAACCTTCGCTTTTTATATTTAAAATTTCCATGCTTGAAATAAATAAATAAATACCTACGATACTATCGGTGGGGCCAAACGTGGCAGATCGCTTCACCCCCACAGCAAGACGAACATCTCAGCCCCATGAGCATAGTCTTACATCTTCAATAAATATTGAAACTACTCACGAACGTTTTGCAATCTGAACTGAACAAGGTTTTACAACACAATACAGTAAAACTGAAAAAAATTACAGATCACCCACAACATAACAAATTACGCAACCGTAAGACCCATTCCCGTAAACGACGCGTAACATTTTCCACGGGATTACGCGGAATTACACAGTAAAGTAAAATTACGGGGAACAGTCCTTCCCGCGGCCGGCTGTATTGTGATTCCCGAATATATTTGTTCATCTCATAAATATGTTTGATCATTTTTGAATACCTTAACTTATACATATAACGGATAGCTTTAGTCGTGTTACAAGCTTTTAAAGACTGTGTGGAGGTGATAGTGCATTTGACTGCAACGTTTGAGGTTGCGTGTTCGAATCACACTCGGTGCAAATATTCATATGCCTGAATATGTCTGTTTGTGTATAATATGAATATTATATGAGGGGCCTACTGGTCTTGTCGTCACTATAGATTTAGGTAAAGAGGAATAAGGCTTGATTGATAACAAAAAGATTAATGTTAACCATACACCTTTTTGTGTGACCTAAGCTTTTTCATAAATAAAAAAAGCTCATCATAACTGAAATCTTAAACGATGTTCTAGACTTCGAGACAAGGTAGACTTCGAGATTTTTCTATAAAATCCGGAAATATTTAACTTCATACCTTCTTTACCGTTGAAAGGACAATATTGTTTAAAGAAAATTGTTAAGTCAAGTTATTACAGAGGTACGCGCGTCGCACGCCCGTTATTTTAGGCATTTTCAATTATATACTGGTACATTTTTTGGAGATCCGCAAAGCGGAAAATTCTTTTATCCTACTTTCATTATTTAGCAGTGGGTTTGACATAAAATCTTTCGCAGCCAGCATTGTAGTTAAGTTTTAACAAGAATATTTATGGTACGTAACAGAATATTAGGAGAAATTTATAGATAGATAACATTTTATTCATACACTTTTGTTACATAGTACGAGTAGGTATGTGTCAAACGGATAACGTAGAAAGAACGGTCGGTCTTTTTGCTAACTGCAAGTAATTCCACGCAATTTTAAAAATAAACCTTCGAAGTAGTATGCTGTCTCATCTATAACTTAGATCTAAAAAAGTTATAAATAAAAGCATAGAATATATTTATAAGAAAATTTTATATTTTTCAAAACATGCATACATACATGCGTTCATACACACATGCATTCATACATACATATTCGGCTGTACAATAACTGAATTTGTCATGTATGCCCACAGTTTGAGTTGCTGTATCTCCTCGTAGCTCTATGATTAGCGGAGAGTTATGAAGAAATGATGAGGGGCAGACGGGTTCATCGATTTTTGATTCTTCCAAAGCAGTAAACACGGCTGCTATGGCACTTACGGACAACAGACGGGGCGGTGACTCCTTGGGTTCACAAAGAAAACCTCTGCGAAAATCAGTCAGCGGTAGGCGGGGGGGTTTGCTGACTTAGGTCTCTCTCGATCTCCGTCAGAGACTCCTATAGAGCATATAACTTGCTATAGGGGGTGAACTCATCACCGTCTGCCAGGCTAATGACATTGTAGTGCTACTGAAAAATTCCTAAAAAAAAACAATGACAATATGCTCGACCCAGAACTCCATACCACGACATGCAGATGCGAATAAATTATGCTACAAATACCAACGAGGCAGTCGAAATAAAATCCATAAATACTCAAACCAAGTATCCAACTCCCCGACCTCAAAAACAGCAGCTGTAAACAGCTAAAAGTTTGTCCAAAAATAAAACACGTATACAAAATCAACAACATACGGAACTATAAAGTTGGAACTCGGATCAAACTTGTCTACTTTTTCGACCCGTCTGCTCCGAGAGCACAACTATGCGATTCTACAGAGTAGTTGATTTTTTTGCTGCACTGCACTACACTACTAGAAAGGCGACACTGTCAAGTATTTTTGAGGAATTCTTTCAAGAAGAATTTCTGTTTTAAAATAAGTTTGAGGAAAATCTTTGTTTTTTAAAGCGCCGACCTATCTCACCTTTAGCGAAGTACTGTTAACAATGGAAACAACTTCAACTCTTAAGACTGCTTAAACAGAGTACGCTACATCATCACTTCTAGCTCATTATCATCAGAACGCCAAGACCCTCCGTTTGTGGAAGAAAGATATGGACATAATTTAGGGTCGCACAGAAAAACATTTTTAACAATGATTGATTTTATTTTTCATGTTATAAGGTGCAAACTGGCAAACGGGACACCTGATGGTAAATGACTGCATCATATCTCTATGACATACTCGCAGCTGAGACTGATATGAATCAAACTATGGCTTTAATACCAAGGCTGTTGATGGAATGTCAGACTTATCTGAAAAGGTCCGCAAAAAGAAAAAGAAAAAATCTGAAAGAAAAAATAATAAGAACGCAATACCTAATTTAAATTTCTGAAGTTCTACGTTGTTTTTCCTATGGTTGTCATTTATGTAATTTTTACCTTCTTGTATACATAAACATTATAAAATAAATACAGAAACTATTCCACAGTCAGTTACTAACATCAGTGCTTTATTGGAAATTTTTGTAAATGGTACCAGAGCATGGTAACGATCCACGGTCAATAATATGTACAGCTTGAATGTGAAAAGTAAACATGCGTACACATCTGATATTGATGAGCAAGTTAATTAAATAATATGTACAGGCTACATGCACAATACCCGTGAATCATCAGCAAAAAATAAGAAATGTTCAAATATAATGAAAATCGTTAAAAAATTTTAAAGACAAAAAATCGTTAAGTCAACTATTAGTTCCTAATATGTGCCCTATATTATGTATAACCTTTCTGTAAACCCCTGTATAAATGTACCTACTTGCAGATTAGAGAATCTCTAAGAAAAATCAATAGAAGTTTTAGTGACACAAATCGCATTGTTGGAACACCACTGCTGTCGCAATTGACTAATTGATGATCACGCTCAATTTATGATTTGCATTTAATTTTTTTTAAATATAAATTATCCATATGTATCAAAAACATGTTTATTTCTTTTAATTACGGGTTTATTCACGTGTGTATTACGGGGATGCCTGACTACTATATTAATACTCCTCACCAAATCTTTTATTCTAACAATACTGATCTATATTTTTTTTTTCAAAAAAAAGGCAGGGAAATTGTGAATGCATCTTCAACAAAATGCGTCTTAAGGACACATGAAAAATTTATAGCTAATGGAGGCATATAGTGTGCCTCCATTAACTATAATTTTTTCATCAAACTGTTAAACAGAAAACAAGCATAAAAGTACACGAAACACCAAAAAATGTTGGATTAAACCGACAAAAGGCTACCAATAAGAAGTTTCACTTAGTTTGAATTTTAATAAAGTTGTGCCAAGTTGAGTTGGTCTGCGAACTTCAACGGGGTTAAGCCCGAAGTATTAAGTCAAGCTAAATTGGCTCCTGCATCGATGGTCTTTTCCATCGTGTTTCAGAATATGGAATTTTTAATTTTTAGTTAGAAGTTGAGGAGATGTATCTCGGGAATAGACTTCCATTTAAAAGTTTTAAAAAGTTGTATATCAAGTAGGTTTTTTTGCTGGAATAAAATGCAGAAAAGTTGTATTAGCACTAGCAAAAAAATTATGGTCATAATGTTAAGTAATATGTATTATACTGATATATTAAGTGTACACCTCGTCCTCTGGCACAAAGAGAACAAGGCAAGATAATCATGCCTGCAGGTCGGCGGCTCAACGGTTGAGGTTGGGTAGTTTTTGTTTGTTTTTTTTTATGATATAGGGGGCAACCGAGCAGACGGGTCACCTGATGGTAAATGGGTACCTGCAACTCAAGAGTCACAAGTGCATTGCCAGCCCTTTAAGGTGGGAGCTTTAAGGGGATATAAATAATCAGAAAAATAACATTTATAGCGCGATGTAGGTTTAACTGATTAATGGTTTAAACTATTTACCTTTTTTACCTTAGATAAAAACATTATTCGGGCTATTGCGAACATTAAAAAAAATATTCAAATTGAACAAGCCGTTTTCAAGTGCTGCGTTTCGCACGAACGCTTTCTAATTTATTGATATTAAATATACCTAAAATCATACACGTGGTGGAAAGGACTTCATCTTCAGCGTTATAAGCATAGATTACTTATTACGAATGAGTCAAAGTATAAATTCATTCTACGAAAAAAAAATCATAACACCCCTAGAACAGAAATGAAGGACGAATTACAAAAACTCAACACCGAGATCCCTGGTTTATCACAGTTCCTTTATGAATTCTGACAATACAGGAACAACAAAAGCGTTCGAGGATAAAGGCAAAAAGGTTTAATAACGTACGTCGGTAATTCTCTCTATTTTTGTCGGTCATAACTTAAGGAGAGAAATAAGGCACCCGAGTCGTAGCGAGAAACAATAATAAAAATAATAAATCCCCTTCAAACACGACTGACAGACGCGAAACTATTCGCCGGCGACTCTGCGGTAACCATGAGCAACGGGTGTTTGGGACAGTATTGCTTTTTGGACAAACTGCGATAAGGGTGTTAGAATATACATTGCTGGTAACGACAAGGGATCGATTCGGTAAAGACAAGTGCATTTTGAATATCGTAATCAACAAACCCTGAGGAACAAATTGTGTCATAGTGTCGTAACCAGTGGGGCCCCATGAGATATTGCAAGATTGTAAAAACTTTTAAGCTAATGAACGTAGAATATTAAATTTTGATGTATAAAATTTCCACCGGCAAAATGGGTACTGTTTTCCATAATTTAAGGATCTTGTTTCTAGCAAATGCAATTGAGATAATAAAGACCCGAGATCTCATTAGTCCACCCATGAAACGTTGAGCAAAAAAAACGTACTCGCACTTTATTTTTTTTTTTTTTTTTATGGTATAGGGGGCAAACGAGCAGACGGGTCGGGTCACCTGATGGTAAATGACTACCGCCGCCCAGGGGAACCTGTAACTCAAGAGTCACAAGTGCGTTGCCGCCCTTTAAGGTGGGAGTAGGGGAAGAGGTGGGAAGAGGGGAGAGGGGGATTAGAGAAGAGGAGAGGAGGGAGAGGGGAAGGGCGGGAATAGGGAAGAGGGAAGGGTTAGGGCCTCCGGTAACCTCACTCACGCGGCGAAATGCAATGCAATCATTGCTTCACTGCCGGTTTTCTGTGAGGCCGTGGTATCGAGCGAAGTCGAGCCGGCCCATACGTGCATGGCTCTCCCACGTTAAACTATTTATAAATATTATGGCGACTAAGTCATGATTTATATGTAATATGCATACAAATTGCGAGTGTTAAAACAATTTATTAGGTAATGGTTCACATCCACTAACGCTTTTGGACCAACTAGACGTACTTGGCTTTGAACAATACCGTAGATCTATTTTGTGAATTATATATATTTTCGGCTACAATAATAGATATCAAAAAGGAAAGTCACAAATTTAATAGTGATCGATTTGGTACAATAATTTGCAATAATTACCTAGTACTACCACGTAAATTATTATCTTTTTGTATCATCTAAAAGTATATTAGTCCATTGAATTATTATTAAATTTGTACCTAAATAAAAGTATCAAAATGGTTATTTCACCATTAAGATCCTTTGACGTATTTAGACCACAAAGGTATGGAAACATCGCAAATAGAACTGAAAATAAAAGGGTATAATAAACATTTTCCATTAAAATCCAACCTTCTATTTTGACCATTAAAATGAAGCAACACTTTCTTCAGTCTTTCATAGCAGAGATATAAAAAAAGAATGCCAAAAATGCTGTTTCATTTATAACGCAAATGAAGCAAGATAACACTTAATTTGCGCAATAAAACAGAAATCTCACAAATTCATTAAGCTTTTAACAAAACGACCCATAATTATAGGGTCGTTTCACCATTATTAATAACTCATAAAACAATACAAGAAGAAAATAAATTGTTAAGACTCGCCTAGTGAAAATTCTTGGCATTGAGCCTAATAGGAATGTTTCGATTCACGCTGAGTTTTCATTAAACATTTTAACAATTATGCTGTTGACTAATCGCTTGTAAGTAATTGATGACAACATTGTTTTTAGTTTTCAGTGTATTTATTTACATTTATTTCGTTTCACGGTTGAGGAGACTTAAACTAATGTACCTACTAAATGCGCTGTGGTGGCACATTTTTATTTTCATGAAGAATACTTTCAACTATTAGTTGCTGCGGCAAGCAGATGATATTAAATATGAACTAAAGTATTAAATTTTTAGTTGCCATATAACTGATTATATGGCAACTAAATATTTATCATACTGATATGGTACAGGCTCTTGGTAAAATTTTACGTTATCGAGTTTCAATAAAAACAAACAATGAACTTTTAATTGTAATTTTAATATCGTAGGTCTTGGTCACCCCATTGAAATCCCGTCACCGCCAGCGACTTGGTGCGAATCCGAACGAAAATGCGAGAAAATTTTGTTTTACATGCGAAAATGGAGAAATACGCCTTCAAGAAGCCAACATTGAGAAAAACCGTGGAACAATTGAAGTAGAGTGTTTCCGGGACGAGAATGACAGCTTTCCAATTCAATAGAATGGAGGTTTGATTCTGCTCTTGGCGTGGAGTTATAGGAATTTATAATTTGATTTTTTTGTAAAGATTTTTTATTATACTGTTTCTGTTACAAACTTGTTCCCTAAAAATAATTTGTTTTTTACCAAAAAATTAATTATGTATAATAAATACAATACTTAATTGAACGAGGGAAATTTAAACGCAACTCTCAGTTTTCTATTCCTAATTTGCGCTTAGCAAATTAGGAATAGAAAACTAAGAGTTAGTAACTAATAGTAACTAGTAGAGCTTAGCTCTTATGTGGGAGAGCCATGCTTCGGCACGTATGGGCCGGCTCGACTCCGCTCGTTACCACGGCCTCACAGAAAACCGGCCGTGAAGCAATGCTTGCATTGCATTTCGCCGAGTTAGTGAGGTTACCGGAGGCCCTAACCCTTCCCTCTCCCATATTCCCGTCTTTCCCCCCTCCCCCCTCTTCCCACTTTTCCCCCTTCCCCCTCTTCTCCTACTCCCACCTTAAAGGGCGACAACGCACTTGTGACTCTCGAGTTGCAGGTGCCCATGGGCGGCGGTAGTCATTTACCATCAGGTGACCCGTCTGCTCGTTTGACCCCTATGCCATAAAAAAAAGCATGTTTATGTACCTATAACAAATAACCAAGCCATTTTATTTTTGTGTATGTGTAAAAAAATTTTTAATATCACTACATATTATAAAACAAAGTCCCCCGCCGCGTCTGTCTGTCTGTCTGTTCGCGATAAACTGAAAAACTACTGAACGGATTTTCATGCGGTTTTCACTAATAGACAGAGTGATTCATGAGGAAGATTTTGGTGTATAATTTGTACCCGTGCGAAGCCGGGGCGGGTTGCTAGTGCAATAATAAAGAAGGGCACTCACATTGACATGCCTTTTTCCTGGAAAATAACGATATTTTCGTAATAACTAAATTATTAAAGTAGTAGATAAACTACTGCCCTGGACATTCAACGACACTTATACTAAAACTTTGCTCGTCTCTTAACACGTAGCTCTACGAAATAATAATTATAATACCTTGACACATCACGCACATGGCCGAAAAAAATCTCAAAGGCATCTTCATGTTCACATACACATTTGAGTTTATTCACTCTAAATCATTATAGGTAGAATAAGTAAGTATTCCGACCTATGGTTTTGATCGACGAGTGATACAAAAGATTCCGAAGAGAAATCCAAAGATAAAATTAATCACTATTATAAAACAAAGTCCCCCGCCGCGTCTGTCTGTTCGCGATAAACTGAAAAGCTGCTTAACCGATTTTAATGCGGTTTTCACAAATAGACAGAGTCATTCATGAGGAAGGTTTAGGTGTATAACTTGTACCCGTGCGGAGACGGGGTGGGTTGCTAGTACAAAATAATTCACTAACCTTTTGAGACCAAAACCATACACGTAAATCGTTACACCTTTAGATGGACAGGCCATCTAAAGTTATTAAGAAGATATTGCTTCTTGCAATAAGGCCGCCAATTGTACATTTTATAATATCTATCGTTTATTATATTTTGGTGTATTATAAAAAGGTTGTCTGTAAGAAACCGCTGTGAGCAATAAGACCGCCGATTGATGTACCTAAATGTTTGTATTATATGTATTTCACTTAAAAGGTGTATACTAAAGAGATAAATAAATAATAATTTCTTACTCCTGCACTAATGTGTAATAATCTACAATACACGCCTTATTGAAACGTACAATATTATTCTAGTATTAATAGTCTACCAATTTGAAAAACATGAACACTGCTCTTTGTTACTGAGTTTAGTTAACTCCAAACTAAAAAAAAATATAGTTCGAAAAAATCTGAATTCGAATTCCCCAACATGTAGCCGAATAATAAATTGAGTGCCATTGTTTTTACATACACGAAAAGGGATGGACCGGACAAGAGGCAACTTTGCACAGAAATAAATCAAATTCTCGTTTATATGAAAAAAAACAGCACATTTCACTTAAGATTTCCGTCACCACCTTCTAACAGACGTAGACAAATCTAAAATAACAACATGGCTGACTGTTAAAGATGATGAGTTAGAAGTCCAAGGTAAACCAAAATAAATACAGGAAGCCATGGCCTTGAAAAGGGCTCAACATTTTTAAAAGTATAAAAATACACTTCCTTGTAGTTGCGTAAATCGAAAATTTACAAAACTATTTGCTTATTAATCATTGCTTATTAAATGACAGGCTGTAATAAATCTGAGCAGCTCATATCTCATGGGACTGTGCAGAATACAACGTCTTCAACTATCTGTGTAAATATAAACTAATATTGTAAATGAGATTGTTTTTTGAAGTGAAAACTTATTTAGCGGTGTTGCGCACTTTTTGGGATGGGTAAAAAATGTTAAACACGCGTCAGGACACGTAACCTGATCAAAAATTCGTAAGACGGAGCCGAGTTTCTTATATTTTAAAAAATATAACATTCGAAATTCAAACATTTATGAGCGGCCAGGACAATTAGATATGTTATTAACTACTTTTTATTTTTAACCTAATTGTATATATATATACAGATGTGTGTGTGTGTATATGCAAATACATTGTGAAGTTATGTTTTCACTTCTGACTTCACTTCTGTTTTTTGTGTTTCTTTATTACGCTTTCACAGGGGTATTTTCAAAAGTACTGACCTGAATTGTCCATTCATTTATAGGTCTGAAATACGTGTAGATAACTAAAAATCTTTTAAATTTGTGATGACGAGTTATTTAAACCCCTTTTTGAAAGTGTTTTCTCAAAGTTAAGAGACCTGTAGAGTGGTAGCATTGTTCCGAGTAGAAGTCCTCTCGGCTGAAGCAACCGCATCGATTTAAGCCCTTATTATCTAAGCGGGGATTCCGATTCTATTACCTTTATTTGTTATAATACTCACTGATAGCTAAACTTTTTTCTAGATATTATAAACATTAGTTCATAATGTCATTGGTTTAGCTGTTATTTTAGAAAACAATATTAATGTTACGCAAAAGGGCAAGACTTTTAAAAATGTGTGAACTCAGCAATGGGCAACCTTTTTCTTATTTATAATAATACTAGTAGCGACCCATGGTTTCACCCGCGTAAGTCCCGATCCCGTGGAAATATCGGGATAAAAAGTAGCCTATGTGTTAATCCACGTCTCCAGCTATCAATATACCAAGTTTCATCGCAATCAGCTAAGTAGTTTTTCGTGAAAGAGTAACAAACATCCATACATCCTCACAAACTTTTACGTTTATAATATTAGTAGAGTTATGATCATGAAAAACCAAAAACATTTGTCTATGCTTTTATTATAATTACACATAAATAACGATTTTTAATATTTTTATACCTTATTCGGATAAACTTAATATTACGTGAGTTTGATTTTCGATTTTGTTATGTCTAAGGTATTTTGCACTTAATTCCGTTAAACTAAGAATCGCTATTTGTCTACAGATCTCTAAAACGTGATCCTTTTGTACGTACGTAGGCACTATTATCTATTCCATGCCATAGTATAAATATAATCTGATGTCGTAAAAATATGATTATAGCTTTCCACCTTTTTAATACCAAAATTGGGTGAATTAAACACCGACCGTATACAAACTACAAATTAAA
This sequence comes from Euplagia quadripunctaria, assembly GCA_963859945.1. NCBI lineage: Eukaryota > Metazoa > Arthropoda > Insecta > Lepidoptera > Erebidae > Euplagia > Euplagia quadripunctaria. The sequence goes on from OY982575.1 coordinate 20,698,631, forward strand.
TGTAATCAAAAAACATCTATCTCCTTTTATGGACGTCGTAAAAGTGCAAAATCCGTGCCATCGAAACTAGGAGTCATAAAATGGTGGTCGCAATCCGCTGATATGGGATTAGGACATTGCTCTGAAACCTGGCTAACTTGGAATTATTGTGTGTAATTTATTATCTAACTTAAACAAAAAGAGTCAAGGCAAGAAATCAAGTTAAGTGATTTATTTAAAACTAGTTTTTACCCCAGGCTTGGCTCGCCTTAGGCTGTGTTTCCATCAGAGATGTACATGATAGCTGAGCAGTGCGAGGATGCGTAACGAAGCTAGCTGTGAAACGATGTGAGCGTTTCCACCAGAGATGTGCTAGGCTGCTGAGCGGTGCGAGGATGCGTAGCGACGCTGTGAAACCGTGCGCAAATGAGCGGTGCGAGGATGTGTACAATACACATTGACTTCTAACAAACACCGTCGAGCACACATCTCTCGCACACATCCCTCGCACCCATCCTTCGCTTGTTTTGTACGTACAAAAACCTTTCTCCGCTAAGCCGTTTCTACAGTTGCTGCGCTGAGCGAGGCTAGGTAAATGAAGTGATTCTATTGGTTCTTAACAAATACATACCTCGCTACGCATCTTTGCACATCTCTGGTAGAAAGGCAACCTAAAAGTAATTTTTACTATTTTTTTCTGAATAAAAGGTAGCATATGTTTTTTTTTTTTGTATCCCTGGCAACTAATATATTTCATCCACGTTGGACTTAGGAATTACAAAAACACCAAAACCAAAACTCAATCGATGAATAAAATCAGTTCTTAGTTTATAATTCAATATTAAGTTATCTGCATAGCCTTGTAAAAAGCAATGTATTTAACCTATGTATATCTTCTTGATAATAAATAAATAATTGATTAGAATTGATGAGATAAATATTTGGTAAAATATTTCAAGTCTGTATATAAAATATTACTATCTAAGATTCTAATTCTAGACTGGTCTTTTAAAAGATTTGAAGACGACATTTTCATTTCACATTTTTATGTCCCTGAACAATTAAAGCCATCTAGATGAAAGTTACTCGAAACGTGGCTAGTTGAGTGGTCAATTAATTAGCTTTTCATACGAGGTTACAGGTTTGAACTCTATCCATCTTTATCAATTTTTACCGTACAACTTGAAGTAATTAACAAAGGTGTAGAGTTCCTCTTACAACGCAAATTTCTACTCCATGTTATTAGAAACCTCAATAAAATATCTATTTATATTAAATATAATTATTATTCTTGCTTACTATAACTATTCGAAGTTAGAAGTGGCAATACAATATTTAAAATTTATTTTTCTGTTAATTGTACGTTAATGTGATGGACCCATTAACATGGAGAAATTACCCACGATAAAATCACACACTAACACTAAAGATAGACCGTTGTATTCTACTTTGGGAAAGCCCGGTAAGTTTCGGGCCTGATAGGAGCCCTATTTCATTGGGTGAAGTGACCTGTTTCGTTGATGGAAGGCACCCGACTCTCGAATAGGTTGTATGCTCGATTAACATGTAGGAAGCAATGATCCAAGCGATGAGGAAATCGTCAAAAGCCAGTTGTACAATAAGTAAATATTAATGGTAAAGACATTGTATAACAACGAATGATAAGCATTGAAACTTGTTACTAGAAAAATAACTAGTATAAAAAAGAACAGAAAAAATACCGTAAAATTATCTTGAAAATAAAACCCTGACGCGAGAAACCAGCCTTTAGAACAACAGCAAAAGATTTCGAAGCAAACTGATCTGTAAAACCTCCGACATTGGACATTCTAATATCAGCCAGAAGACGTTACGACACGGGTACCCCGGTTAAATACCGTAGGTGCCCGGCTTTGCAGGGGTGCCCGGTTATCCGTAAAAGGAATTCTTGTTTCGAGAATTTACATTTTGCAGTCGAGTTTAGAATTTTCGTAGTACTTGGATGCAGTAATAGTAAATTGGCATTTGAATCAATGCGGAAATTTTAAAATACTTTTTACCCGACTGCTGCAAAGTCAAAAGGAATAATGATTTTAACAGTCTATGTAAGTATATAACGTATGAATGTATGTTTTTATTTACGTGTGTTCGAACGTAGCGCCTACACTGCTGAACCGATTTTGATGAATGAGGTATCGATGGATTCGTTGTAATGATCCGGGCAGCATATGCTAAATATTAAATATTCTCCCTAAATATAATACGATGGACTTTACACGTCCATATCTGACCTCGAAAAAACAAAGATAATCATGACACTTTGGTATCAAAAGTAACGTCTTGACAAATACATTACAAATATGTATAAATATCATATTGTATATTTTCAAATAGTTAACAAACAAGCAAAAGTAAGACTGCTACGTCCGCAGTGGCAGTTCAATTAATACCTATTAATTGGATAAATAAGAACAATAAAATTCGGCCTCTCTTAGGGCTCAAACGTTGAAGTATTGTTTCCGGTTCACAAACCTGAGAAAGACGACATATGAACTAATCTTTTTGAATATTTTAAGTGTTTTAGACAGGCAAATTCCCAAATTAGGCAGAGCCTTTATTATGGTAACCAGACTCCTGATAACCATACTTATATCTATATATTAATACGTGAAGCGAAAACTTTGGATCCCTTTTTACGAAAATTGGGCGGACGAAAGAGTATGAAATTTCGCACACTTATAGTTTATACAGAGAAGAAGTGACGAATGCTAAAATTCTTGAACAATATTTGCTACAAAGTTAAAAAAATGCAAAAAACGGGTACATACAGCTATGAGTGTCCAGTATATATTTTGACCTGTCATGGTACAAAAGTCTAAACAATGACAGGTCAAGTAATATTGGCTAATGAAATAAACCATGGTCGAAATTCGACCACCACGCGATCTCTAGTATTACTAAATACTCGTACATACATAAAATAGATAAATTACACCCAGACACAGAACAAATGATCATGCTCATCACACAATATTTGTCCTGGGTGGGAATCGATTCAGGATCACTAACCAGTAGATCAACAGACCTGTCAATGAAGTATAAAATCCTGAGCAGATGACAAGAAGTAGCTATTGGCATCATCTCAAATAGTTTATCAGAACTCAAACCATTATACAAGCAGGAAGACAGAGAGGCAACACCTCTCCCAAGCATAGAAGTTCAGCACACAACACGCTTGTCTTTGTATCAAGTCAAAGGAATGCGTAATTGACCTGTCGTATACCATCCTGGCCAGATACGGCAGCAATACTCCATGTAAGGCTGAACTTCTATAAACTACTTTAAAGAAATCAACATTTTATAAAGACTGAGGTATCAGTAAGAGTCATCTTTTGTCAGCAACCTCTCAAGATTAAATATAAATCAAATACGCTTTTGAAATAAAATCTCACCAGAACGATTGCGATCTATAACTAAGAACCAACATAAAATAAATCTATCATAGCTTTGGAATTGAATCCGAGTAACAATACATCTAAGCTCGCATCCCTAAGAAGCTCCGTCCAAACCTAGGGTGGGAAAATTGAACTGTTGTTTTCCAAATGTATTAGTACATTTATTCGCGCAGAATGCAACCCGCCTCGATACCGTACGATAATATTTTAACTTTATCTCGAATACTGTAACGAGAATTCTTCTTATGTTATAGAGCAGAAACGATTTAAAATCAGTAGAACCACGTGGATTTTAATCATTTAGTTGGGGTTCACACCTAAGTTTTGCCATTACCTAAAGGTGAAGAACGGGTTTAGGTTTTAGAGGTGATAAAGACATGCTGATGGAAGTATTAAGTAAGCAAAGAACCCAAAACACAATTTTATTTAAAGTGTCAACAAAAAATATCGTACTCTTTGTCCAAAACATGAATTGTGAGCTACAACTATGAAAAGGATGCACGTCTAAAGGACATTGTACATTATGCTTATTATATAATCTTTGCATTAAATTTGTTAAACTTTCTAACATTTTTTGCACCAATAAGATTAAAAACAAGCATATGACCTTCCTGATAATAAAAGATCAACGTTGCCTCTGGCGTTAACAATACCAGGGATAGAATTTGCACGCTGAAAAACCTTTAAAAATCTTTTAATCCACACTATTGTTTTAATTTTTGCCATAAAATATTTAAACAAGTATATTAATCATAGATTCACATTTATTTTATACCACAATAAAACGATGATAAAACAATTTCTCCTGACACTTTGTAACTAAAATGAAAATCAACACAAAATAGGAGACGCTTAACCAACTGCAATATTTCTGCTCTTTGCATACACAAAGAACGATGCAAAAGCGACAAGGCATGTTTATATCCGAGGGGAAACGCAAAAAGTGCAACGCTCTGGCTGCCTTTTTAACATAATAATAGATTTCGGCTTGCTGCAATTTATTTCTAACTAGCCCGGCTTGCCGACTCGCGAACATCCGGTAGGTATGTGTAATGAATTTTGGCGACTATTGATTTAAGACTTTGTTTTTGATCCTAACTTAATTCATATAATGACTTTTAATTCTTTCTTTTTATACTGTTTGTTTTACAGACTCAAACAATGTTGATGTATATGTTTGAGTATACATTTGAGCTGCCTCTTTTCAGAATGTAGTAGATATGTTCTACCGTCAAACGTATGTATTTGACTTTGAAATTGGCAGCCGATTTTGATGTTTTGGTTATTATTAATTTTAAAAATATTTTTTGGTTTATAGACTTAGCTCTTGATATAGCTTTTCAGTATATTGACTAATGTTAAATAAGAATTTTAGTTTATAGATATAAATGTGTAGTACACCGTAAGTGGACGATCAGTTCTTAACTGTAATCGAAGGACTTACAGGAGACAAAAATATGTTTTTTAACAAAACATGTTAAAGAAGCAAAATGCATTGAAGTAAGAATTAAATAATTCAATAGTCCTAACGAAATGATAAATCTCTTTAAATGTATTGCTATATTATATTATAGTGTTCGCGGCTTCGAATCCCAGCCAGTACACTAGCGACGTGAATCTACTTCAAACACAAACATTTAAATTAGTTGGAGCAATTTACGACACATGTTTGTCTTTGGTAGTCTTTATATTACTAATTAAAAAAACCACCAAACAACAAGACTGCCAAAAACAAATTGAAGATTTTTTTACATTTATAAATGACACTGTACAGCAGCCATATTGTTTTTTTTCTCTCCATCACAGTTATTACAATTTTGTTTTTGGTACAACACTTCGGCATTTACTGACACTTTCTGCTGGACTATCTATTCTATGTCAGTATATGATTAAAATCTTTGGGAGTTAAAGGAGTAGGTACAAAATATTGTACAGCTAAAATAATAAAAATCGATTACAATATGACCTCAAGTAATGTAATCCAAAAATATGTATATCAACAAAGAATGAAGAACAACAAAAATGAGAATATTACGATTTATCTGACAAAAACCTCCAATTTTGCTTAAAATAATATTTTCTATAAGTTTTCAAACTATAACAGGGGCAGAACCTGATTTAGTTAAAGATATAACCGAGAGTAAACGAATTCTTTAAATAAAAGTTACAATGACGACAAAAAAGCAACAAACAATACAAGAAATTTAACTCAACAGTGAAACAGAAATATAAATAATTATACAAAACTTAACACTTACTAATTACATAACTACAACACTGAGATACAAACACCTATACATAAAAATATTATACTCTCAGTTAAAATAGTAATCAATGAAAAATATCTGACACGTGCTGACATTTTTCAACTCAATTATTTTTTAATTTGCGAAGGAGGTACATGTAGTTGGAATCTGTTGCCAGTGCAAGGTCAAATTGATTGAAACCTTTTTTTGGTAGCCGTTTACTAGGTAAGAGGATTTTATTAGACGGAGAATTGTATAACTACCAACTAAATCTTTTAAAGTTTTCAAATGGTACCACGCAACAACTTTTAGTCAGGAGACCGTGGTTTGTAGTGCTCTTTTTCTTCTATTGTTGTGTAGGATCACCAGAGCTGTATGAAGGGTTATAGAATTACCAACGCACAAAGTATTTGTAGGCACCCGTATCCTGATTACTGTCAGGTGTATCTAGTATAGAACCGTCTAAGTGTGTAAATACACACTTAGACGGTACTTCCTGTACAGTACATACACATACATACTTAAATAATTTTCTTTGTCACTTCATATAATTAAACATATAATTTAAATATAACTACAACATAACATACAGGGTGTTCTCGCAGAACCAAGTCAGTATTATTATTAAACCGAAAACCGAGCTACAAGGAAACCCACTTCAATTCTCTTGAATACCTCCCCAGAACAGTACAAGGTAGTTCCATTATAAACTCAAATCTTGTTGAGCCTTACGCCACGTGGAATGTGTAAAAATAATGAGAATACCGCACTCCTTAACAAAATCAACGCACAAAACATTTTATCATTATTTAGACCAAGTATTAAACTTATTACTTCAAGAGTTTGCATTTCAGCAGCAAATTTAAATCAAGCCAAATTCAGACTTAAAATTAACATGATAAGGTTTATTTAGACGGAAATAAGTAATGTGTAATCTTACTTTTAAGGTCCTGTGTTTCAAGAAAAGTTTGTCAATCCCTATGAGGTATACAGATTGGCTAATAAAGACGTAAGTAGGTTGCAACTTAATTTAGCAAAGCAAACTTTTGATCTCTTAAATAGGTGTTTGTTTCAAAAACAGGCAAATGAGAATGAATTATTTAGTTGAGGTTCTGTACTTGCCATTTACTGACATATTATTTTACAAAAGTGATTACCTTGCTTTTATATAGGGTGTTGCAGAAAGGTTTGATGAAATTTTAGAAGCGTTACGTGAGCGATTTAGTTTCAAAGCAAAATGGATTTAAAAAAGAAAAGAAAACTTCAAAAAAGTATCACCGACTTCGATGAGCCTAAATCATGATAAATTGTTCTTCCACCCTTAGAGGTATAATATGTATATTTGAAGAAAATATATAATATTTCAATTCTTCAATTTAAAAGGGACTAACTCTATGATGAACATTAAAATTTGAAGAAAACAACACTCAACTAATACAATTAAAAAAAGAATTATTGAAATCGGTTCACAAAGGCAAAGATCGCGTAACATACACACAAAAAAAAACATAGAATAAAAATAACATTATATATAAAATAAATAACATTTTCTTCATTAACTTTTTTTACTTGTTTGCTTATTTTAAACAACGTATAATGATTTTTTATGTAAATTTCATTGACAAAAAGACTTAGCGTCTTCGGTCATTTATTACTAGTATTTCTGTTAACCCCTTCAAATAACAACATCTCCTATCGAATATAGGCCGTCTAGCTTTAACAATCAGTTACAATATCACTTGTAGCCCATGCCCCATTAGCGTGTTTCAATAAACGTAGATAGGAAATTCTACCCCTCATATTGATCTAAGCTAAGTGCTTGTGTTTAGAGTGGGTACATTGATAGTGTAACTGGTTGGGTTGGGGATCAAACCCGCAACCACTCACCCACTGATACATTATGCTACAGAGACTGCAATAGCCGAACTGATTAAACAATTTTTGAAGTGAAAACTTCTTTAGTGGCGTTGTGCACTTTTTGGAATGGATAACAAATGTTAAATTCGCGTCAGGAGACGTGACCTGATCGAAAATTCGTAAGACGGAGCCGTTTCTTTTATTTTAAAAAATATAACATTCGAAATTCAAACATTTATGAGCGGCCAGGATCGCAGAACTTCCAATGTACCTACCCTATATACATTTACTTTTTATTTTTAACCTAATTATATATATACAAATGTGTGGGTATGAATATGCAAATACATTGTGAAGTTATGTTTTCACTTCTGACGTGCAGTCCTACGACTGACTGTTTTTTTTTTAACAACAACTATCTTCAAATATTACTACCACTTCTTACCAAGATGTACAAGCTGACAAATTAAATTTATATTACATCCAATTACATGACGTACAAGGAATTAGTGTAAATTGTTTAATACTATTGGAATGCCTTAAGGATGAAGTATTAACAGCAGTAAACTGATATAGGCCACTCCCAGAGGCCCCGTTCGTCCACCTTCTGCATTAAATCCGTCCCCGCTACCTTCTTTAAGGCTTCAATCCATCTAGCTGGGAGCTCCTACCTTCCGTTTACCGATTCGAGGTCTCCTCTCTAAGACCTGTTTGCTCCAACGGCCATCAGTCCTTCGGCAGATGTCGCCAACCCATTGCCAATTCAGCATGCTTAGTCTTCGAGCCATGACGGTAACTTTAGTTCTTTGTCGGATGACCTCTTTGCGAATTTTATGCTTCAAAGTTATTGTATCCCTTCGTGCCCTAAATATAAAGGAATGGACTCGCTAACTCTTTGAGGCTTGAGATCCCGTCTGACTTTTGGAGCTTGGTAGTACTTCCGTCATCACCAAGGTACTGTTGTTCTTCATTATTATTATTAGTATTAAATATTTAAATAATAATAATAATCTGAGACATATTAATTCGATTTCTACGCCTAAACAAAGCATAGCTTGTATTTTAGGTGCTAGTTTACGGATAATTCGTTTTTTTTTTGGAATACTCAATACTCAATACTTTGAAACATATGTACATACATATTATACATAGAAAAGCTCAGACCAATGCAAATACTCATCATACATACAAATATTTGCACTGAGCGGGAATCGAACACATGACCCCTGAAGTTGCAGTCGAGTGCACTATCATCCCCTTTACAGAAGCTGTATTATCATTACACACTAAACATTCGGTTAATTACACTTATAAGTAAACAGTTTCATAATGACGAATAATGCACTGACAAGGACGGACTTAAGACTTGTAGCTTAATAATTCATGAAAACGCCATTTAAAAAACGCCAGCGCATTTAAAATTAATGAGCCCAAGACTTGAAAAACAGTAGGTACTAATTTAAGCTTTAAAGTTTACACCAAACACCATAAAAAGAAGATGAAAATAACCAAGCAGTTTTACTACCTAAACTTCCAAACAAGGGTTCTCTCACAATGCCTTCAGGAACCCAACTGTAAAAAATAGGTGATGGCGTTCTAGTGGAACCCCGAGTTTCTCATTTAAAATGGCCATAAACCGTCGAGAAAATGTTTTGACACCGTTCCTAATATAAATTTAGGGAGTGTACAGACTTGATAAGGTAACTTGGATCATAAAAGCCAACGAATCAAGGCGACGCGATAACACTGGGTACCCCTTTGTCCGTGTCTGACGGATCCCTTATTCCTCTTCTAGTTGTTCGGGAAGTGATCAATGCCGTTTTGAATTGATTAGATTTTTAACTGCACTGCTGAGTTGAGGATACTTTAGAGTGCATATGGTTTGGTCTAAGTTATCAGAAATAACCGATAAAACGAGATTAATACTAATAGAATTGGTATTTTGGTATCGCCATAGATCTGTACAATACGAAAAAAACTGTGTTTTAACAGGTGTAATGTCGTCGTCAGAAGACCTATCAATGGCGTAAAGAAAGGATTTTCGAACAACGCTCGGTGGTCATGCCTGATGGGGTACGACTAAGCGGTAGTCGTTAGGAAGATAATTACGCGATTCAGAATCATTATTTCAGCGTAGTTCGGCGTGTCTTTGCTAGATGGCGCTGATGCATATTTTCGATATGTATAGAAATCGCCAGATAACCAAACTTAAGTCTTTATCGCTTGAATATAGACTGCAGTTGAGGTGTGAAAACTTCAAAACTATTTTTAAATATGTCGCCTGTCAGTATATAACCTCTCTAAGATTCTCGATGCGTTCGTCATTTCCCTAGAGTTTTTTACGAGCCATACCAGAAACATCAAGCTAATCAAGTGCTACCCTGACACGGAAGAAAAGGTTTTTAATTAAACTTCATTGCGCAATACTTTCGTCAGTTAAGAATTTTATCATCGCATCAGTAATAAGGTTGGTGTCTCGTGGAAGAATTTCGTCTGTGTAGTTTTGTTTAAAAATATAACATAATTCGTTACTTGCAAGGAACAATATGGTGATCTATCCATTGTGGAATAAGGTCGAAAATTCAAAAGAGAAATAAATACATATATGCCTATTTTTGTGAGAAACTTGTCACCAAACTGTCACATTTACAAATGAATTGCCATATATTTAGATAATGCTCTGATTGTTGGGGTTATTATAGTAAAGGTTAATGCGTTTTGCGGACGGACGGTAAAATTTTCATTGAAAATTCAACGAAATTTTACCGTCCGTAAGCAAAAGGAATCGTTTCTTGTTTATTGGAACGCGGCATAAGTTAATATCGGTTTACTGCGATTAGAAAATCGCAATAGAATAAATGTTGCGCATCTCCGCATAATGCTAAAAGGAAGCAGGGAAGACCTTATAAACGGTGGAGTGATGATATCGCTAAAGTTGCAAGGAAAACATGGAGTAGGCTATTACCTATTATATTACCAGCTAGACAATTTAACTTATTTTATCTTATTCTATTAAAACCATTTTATTAAATTATGTATTATGAACTTGTTATTAATTGAGATTAATTTATATGAAATCTAAAATGCTATGTTAAATACATAAACTGTAAATTAAGTAAATTAAGATTATCAAAAAAGGAACGAAGTTTAAAAAAAAATCGTTTAAATTGTATAAAGTAAAAAGTAGCTAAGTTTTAGGTGAAATAATTGTAATTACATGCATCATGTAAGGAATGAAATAAAAGCTTTATTCAAATATTTATCTCCGCATAATTCTGACACAAGCGATTGCTTTTTGGTACTTTAATTTTTCAGTTCAGATTGGCAAAGACCCACTTTTTGCCAGATTATGTGAGGTTTAGATCCCATCTAATAAGTGGTCAACCTCATTGCACTATATTTGCTATATCAAAGTACGCGACTGTAGTTATACATTTCTAAAACAATTATAATTTTTTGGCCAACTACATGTATAATAATAAAAATAATTGGCATTATATTGTACTTATAGTGATTGTGGAAACCTCTACGTTTTATGACCACACCGGGGCAACCGTGAACCGGGTATAGAAATGAATCTATTGCAGGGAACTCGGGTATACCCTAAGAAAAGAGTATCCGTTAAATAGTTGTACGTATTTCAGACTAATCTTAGGACTTTATTAATATTTAAACGTTGGATAACAGGCATTCACCATATAAACCGAAGTTTATTTATTTAATTAAACTACTATTCAAGATTGATGGATATTCACAAAACCACCAATCTGTAACGTCTATAAATGAATTGAAATAGTAGAAATATTAAAAAATATATTACTTGGAAACCAATTGTAGGAGAGTGGTGTGGTACCTGCGAAATCGCAGAGAACCCGTGTGAGCTCACCCCAAAATCTATTTTACAAATGAATAAACAACATAACCATCGCTTCCCTTTCAAGAAAATTACTTAGAAATATGACATAGATACAGAATGTTTCATTTTTATATTTTGTTGCAGTTTTTAAAGGTATTTTTTTTATCTGTTGGGTACAGTACTTTTTTTCTGGATGAAAGATACCCTTTGTTCTTTTCTGTATGCCTGGCAAAGTATAAGCCAAATGTCAAAATGATCTGTTAGGTAGTCAAGGGAAAGCAACGCAAAATACGCGCTTTGACGTGGAGTTGCGGCAATCTGCCCGTGTAAACCTCACATAGTCAAGGTATGAAAGCCTTTAGCAGGAATAAAGAAACAAACAAATCTAAATTCACATTTATAATATTAGTTAGAATACTTTTACAGGCTAAGAAATCGACACGGTGCTGTCTAAGTCATTTTAAAGATACATATATAAATAGATTTACTTGTCTTTCTAAATTTTAAATTTATAAATAATGCTAAATTCTATTTATATGTGATGTGTAAAGAAATATTATTATAATGATATATGTATCATAATTAATATTTAACTGTGATTATGCGTTCTTTGGATTTCCTACGCCCTATCAATTCTATCTTTTCAAAGCGGTTACACAAGTTTCGTTTTGCATTGCGTTTCTGACCGGATTTTAAATAAATATAAGTAATACAACGCATTAAAAACAAAGCCATGGTTATGTTCGTTTATGATGAAACAAATAACTATAATCAACTTTTGAAGTTATACTTCTTTTAGCGCGTTATGGAAAAATGATGAGATTAAATTTTTACAATGCGCGCGCACACTGTCACGAAAAACCGACACCCTGAAGTTAGTCAACATTTTAGTTTTTCAAAAAAAGTTTTCAACTTCACGATAGTGATAAAAATGGTTTTTCATATATTACTTTGAGTACGTTTGTAGAATTTAAGGTTACTTGATAGTATGTATTATTTATGATAATGTACTGTGATTATAAGTGATAAAAATGGTTTTTACATATTACTTTGAGTACGTTTGTAGAATTTGAGATTACTTGACGGTATGTATTATTTATTATGATATTTAAATAAACTTTATTTAACTAGATAAAAGTATAACTTCTTACGTGCTTACATAAGTACACACACAGTTTTTTTCGTATAAAAACAACAGCCTGTAGACAAAATAAGGCCGTCGTCACACTATAAGGGTACCTCGTAACGCGCCATCAAACACTGCGGGACTACCGTTGTTCTCTAGTCGATCGAAAGCTACCCACCTAAGTGATTCTGTTTTGATTCCTGTCAGCGTTTGATTTACTGATGGATGTCAACAGCAATCAAAGTTTTAAGAGTGGTAGCCTTTGGGAAAACCTTTACTCCAAGCTGAAGCTACAAGTCTAAGGAATAACCCCTTTTTTCCGTGTGGAAACCCCCACGTGACGTCACTACACTGGGGCTAATAGTGAAGTGGTGTGTCGGAATCAAACCGACTAAAACCACACGGTGTTCCGTCACAAGTAGGTCTACTGCAAGGGACTCAGGTACATCCTAAGAAGGAAGCCTCCGGGAACCCCTGCAGACCTTAGCCACTTCTTGGTCAGTAGGCTGCTGCTAGTACTATTAAAAATGCGAAAATATGAATGGATGTATGTTTGTTGCTCAATCAACCCTGAAGAACGGCTGAACAGATCTCGATGAAATATGGCACAGAGATAGATTTTAGTCTGGAATTCATAGACTTTTATCTCGGAAAAATGTACGGTTTTCGTGGGATAGACTCACACATACATATCAAAATCGCACGACGTCTCGTATTTTTTTATAATAGCAAGAACATTTTTTTTTTATAAAACTAGCTAAAGAGCTATCTGCTGTGCCCTAATCCATTAATACCGCGTTCCTATAATCAAGAAACGACTCGTTTTGCTTACGGACGGTAACACTTTCGTTGAAAATTCAACGAAAGTTTACCGTCCGTAAGCAAAACGAATCGTTTTTTTAATTATAGGATAGGAACGCGGCATTGATTGATGGTCTAGTGGTTAGTGACCCTGACCGCTATGCTTATAGGTCGTGGGTTCGATTCCCACCTGAGTCTGGGTGTTCTTTGTGTCCGTTGTTTCTATGTTTGTAAAGACCCCCGCGACACAGGAGTAATTCCTAATGCGGGAGTTGTCTTTTAAAAAGAATAAAAGAAAAAAAGAAAAAAAAGAAATTAATCTGTCACCGTGTAACTAAACCAACAGAGCAGACAGCAATATTTCGATATATCTTATCCTTAAAATCCTTATAAACCTAAAAATTACATAATACCACATAACTGAATGAGTTTCCATCGGTAAATGCGTCTGCCAAGTTAGGCAATTATATAAATTTCTCGTATTCTAATTGGCCGACTTCTGAAGTGCCTCCATCAAGTTTCAGTTGAGAGTTTAAAGCTTATAATCACTTACGATTATTGAGTACGTACCTTTGTTTACCACATGACAAGTATAAAACAATTTCAAGCTAAATCAAATAGGCTGTTCCTCCAGTTTCATCAGTATATCTAGTAATTTTTATGTGGGAGAGCCATGCTTCGGCACGAATGGGCCGGCTCGACTCCGCTCGATACCACGGCCTCACAGAAAACCGGCCGTGAAACAATGCTTGCATTGCCTACTGCTTAGGTTACCGGAGGCCCTAACCCTGCCCTTTCCCCTATTCCCGTCCTTCCCCTCTCCCCCCTCTCTTCCCCTCTAATCCCCCTCTCCCGTCTTCCCGCTCTTCCCCTATACCCACCTTAAAGGGCGGCAACGCACTTGTGACTCTTGAGTTCCAGGTGCCCATGGGCGGCGGTAGCCATTTACTATCAGGTGATCCGTCTGCTCGTTTGCCCCTACACATAAAAAAAAAAAAAAATTGCGCGACTGTTTATAGTTTAAAACAATACGTTACATTGTCCTCACATTTAATTTGCGCATATAAGCAATGTAACCAAAGACTTGTAAAAAACATGTTGAAAAAGAGTGTCCTTGGAGTTTCTTGCCTGTTCTTCTCCACAGGATCTACGTATTGGAACAGGCAACTAGCTTCACGACTGACTTAGTCTGACTGAATACTACTCCTGACAATAAAAAAATACCTATAATGGGTTTAATTGAAATAAATGATTTTGATTTGATTTGATTTGATCTATGGTCACTGCCTTACTCCTAGGGGTCGTAGCGCTATGTTACATAACCTAAAGTCTTCCTAAGCAAAAATAAATTTTCCAATACGAAGTAAGTTCTAGATATAGGCGTATTTTACATCTTACTAACATTTTAGAGGCGAAGGTTTGTGAGGATGGATGAAATGGATGGATGGATGTTTGTTACTCTTTCACGAAAAAATGGCTGAATGGATCTGGATTAAATTTGGCACAGAGATAGACTATAGTCTGGAATAGCACATAGGCTACTTTTACGTAGATTTCACCAAAATTTCCACGCGGATGAAGTCGCGAGCAATAGCTAGTCCTAACTAATATTTAAAATGCGAATGTGAGTTTGATTGTTTGTTACGCTTTCACGCCTTAAATGCTCAACCGATCGTCATGAATTTTTACATACATATTGTCAGTTGTGCAAAAGAGGAGATAGGGAAATAATAATCATCATCATCATCATCATCATCAGCCTATCGCCGTCCATTGCTGGACGAAGGTACGTAGACATAGGAAATTAATCCAGACGAAAGTACTATAATTATTGTATTTATAATTATGTACTCGAGATGAACGTGATTATAATTATAGGTATTACATTATTACATACCCTAAAATTGCCTGACGTTTCGACCAGGTTGCGCACGCCATGGTCACAAATGCTCAGCGGTGCAGCCTCCGTGAGGTAGAAGGTTCGTCATCCACCCGCACGCTGTCGATATTTTCGATTTTTATGTCCCTATGACCTCGGCCAGTGCATCCCGGATATCACAACCAATTCTAAGGTATGTCATACCTATATAACTTTTGGAACGCGTAAGTTTAAAAGTAAGTAAGTATTAAAAAAAGTCTACGTTGCGGAATAACAGCGAATTCCATTTCATACTGTATAACCTTCGCTTCATAAATACAAACCAAAAATGTTTCCCGATAATCAAAAGCTGAAAAAATACTGTCATTGCGGCGATCAAATCAACGTCGTACCTTTAATATAATTTCGTTGATCCAATGAACCAGCTGACCTCTTCAATTCTGTATACGTTCCTACACATACTACCTAGTGTAGGGTGGTCCTCTAAAATTTCTTCTTATCTTTGCCTTATCAAATGCCATCGGTGGTCCGAACGTGATGTGGTTGCGACATTTGTACAAGTGGTGAAAGGCGAGTGTTATTGCTTCCAACACGGAACGCCGAAAGGACGTTTGATTGACACTACTTATCTATTCATTCACATGTCCTTTTTAAGGGTCGGATTCTTTTCTTTCTGTTACTTTTGGTTCTCGAAGATTGAGTAAAAATAAATAAAGAATATATCTATCTATTAAAAAACATATTTTATGAACACTTATTACAAACAGTAGTCGCTTAGAGACCGAAATATGACTGTAATTCTTTAAATTAAATTATTGATAACAATTACAGCTCCGTAGAAGTTATAGAAAAAACTTGCCAATTTTATTTTTAATTATAGTTTTGGCTTCAGTATCGATTATAGTTTTTTTTTATGGTATATGGGGCAAACGAGCAAACGGGTCACCTGGTGGTAAATGACTACCGCCGCCCATGGGCACCTGTAACCGCCTTTTAAGGTGGGAGTAAGAGAAGAGGGGGAGGGGGGGAGAGGGGAATAAGGCAGAGGGAAGGGTTAGGGCCTCCGGTAACCTCATTCACGCGGCGAAATGCAATGCAAGCATTGCTTCACTGCCGGTTTTCTGTGAGGCCGTGGTATCGAGCGGAGTCGAGCCGGCCCATACGTGCCGAAGCATGACTCTACCACATTAAATAATTAAAAAAAAAAATTAATAAAAGAGTGCCCCTAAACAAATATTTCAAAATATCTTCAATGTACAAAATTGGAACTGTTACAGTGTTATTAAAAGTATAGATTGGTGAATGGCAACACTGAAACCCGTCATTCAAAAATAAAAATAATTATTGTTTCGTATAATTAAAAAACACGCTTTAATGAAAAATCAAATTAAAAGAAAGTGTTCCACTATCCATCTTCAGCATCAGATCATCGTTACTAATCCCAATCCATTGGACTTGTTAAAACGAACCATATGAGCCCAAACTCAAAGGGTTTACTAGTAGCCGCTAAAGAGTTCCACGATCCACCTCCTGGCTTTATCATCAGATCAGTTCCAAGATGCCAAATTACAGTATTGTTCTCCAAACCACATATACATACAAAGTTTCATTTTGATACGACAATTAGATGTAGGTTAAAATTTACTTTATTTTTCAAATTTCAAATTTACTACCAATATGTATTTATAGTTAGTTCAGATGCGGATTTACCAGTAGGCTGAGTAGGCTGAAGCCTAGGGCGGCAGATTTTAGGGGCGGCAAATTTAGGGCCTACATTATTTTTTATTTCTTGTCCTGGGGTATCAAATTAGATAGACCGACCGGTAGGGGCGGTAAAATTTTAATGGCCTACTGGCGGCAAATGTGTAAATTCGCCGCTGAGTTAGTTTGTTGGTTGGTTACAAGTGAAGCCAATAAGAGCTTGATGTGTTTGCCTATTTATGTATAGATCACCTATTTACAAATTCCTGTATACCTAAATATAAGGGTCCCTCAGCCTATCCTTTATAAATAGAATTTACTGACTTTTGGTTCGTTGTTCGTTGATAAATCATTAAAGTGATATGCATATCAAAATAAATTTTAAAGTTTATTCTGTTACCAAAATTGTTATTAAAGTAGTTAGCACTTTACTTAGACATGTTCAATTTACAAGTATGCACGTCACACTCTCTATATCACCATCAAAGCACGTTACAATGCTAATACCAGGCCATTCAGAAAGTTTTGCGAAAAAGAGTTTTTATATATGAAAACACTGGCAGATTAAAGTTCATTTTAAAAATAAAATCATTTACGATAAAAAATACTAAAGGTACAACTTCAAATGTCTCTCTGCATTATATTATGAAGTAAACTGAAATGTTTCGCACTGAAAAATTTATACATCACGAGATACTTATTTTACGATTTCAAATTAGCCTATAACCGAAAAAGAATCCTTTGATAGACATCAAAATGCAGTTGCCAACAAAATATGTGGATTCTTATTTATTTATTTATTTATTTATTTATCATTTTTTGTGGAACAGAGGTTTTACAGAGATCTTAATATATAAATGTTGTCGCACTATGTCCTACCACATAACGTGGTGTACAAATTTACATGGTTAGTAACAATGCTTAAAATATCGTTAGTAGGTATATAACTATTGTTTATATTATTCCATTTTATCACATAATAATAAATAATAATTAATTCCTTTCATAAATTATCAATTAATAAATTATTTTACTGTCATTATTTTATAGTTTGAAAATTTAATGTAATGTAAATAGAGATTAATAAATAATAAAATTTGAAATTAATTAACAATATATGATGGGACATTCAAAAATCATTACAGCTTGAATGCATCCTGTGTGAAACTTATCATTTAAATAGTCATTTATAGAGTAGTATGCCTTCTCTGCCAGAAGTGCAAACAATTTATTTTTAAAATCCTGGATACTTTGCAAAGAACTTAAAAATGTAGGAAGCTTACAGTATTTGTTTAAATTAAATTATATAATTTTAGTCTTATTACGTAAAACACAATAACATTAAAATTATTTTACATTTTGTTTACGTAAACCTTCGACTTTCAGCTGGTACGGGTAAAATTTGTTTACGAAGCCCACTGAACCCTTTAAATACAAATAACGTTACCTTTTGGGAACAATGTTTATGAGCTTTCATTGAACCAAGGTCCTTCATGGGACGAAGAAGGGTGGGGGTAGATCTTTGACGTAATAGTGTATAGTCTACCTGGGCAGGCTATATTTGTTAGGACATTAACTTGTTGAATGACCGTCAAATGTTTTTCTTATACTTGTAAGTAGGTCTTATGTAAACTCGTTTCAAGGTATCCTCTTTATTCAAAATGCACTTAGGGGTCAGTGATTTTTGATGTTTTTTCTTTGCTTTGATCGTTAACTACGTAGTAGATCTTTTTATACATACAGGTCAAGTGCAGAAAACATTACTTAGAGTTACTAAAAATTGTTTTTGGTAAATATTGAGCAAATGTCCACAAAATTTAATTACATATTTCGTTTGCAAAATAATGTGACAAAATTCTCGAAAAACTGTCAAGTTGACATTTGAGGTGTCAAAATATGTTTGTGATACAATGACATTTAGGTATAAAAAATAAAACCACAATAAGGATAGAGATAGATAACAATATCAACGCAGATTAAATTATTATAGATATGCAAATTCGTAGGTTACGTCAATTTCTAAGAAAACATACATAACATTGTAGATTGCAATTGACAAATGCCGCAGGTCATTGGCCGTTTGACAGTCACACTAACTTGTCATCTAAACTCATTTAAATACAGATAATATTGATAAGTGCCTAGACAGGGTCAAAGACCTGTTATCTACGACCTTTTATATTGTCCGATATAGGAGTTTTATGATTTTCATATTTGCTCGAGTACTGACTTAATTGCTTTATACTGTCATATTCAGACTTTTTCAAGGTGCGTGTAGGTAGGTGTGATGTAGGCTAATCCTCTAAATAAGTCCCGACCGGCGGGGAAGTACCTTTTCGCACGTTTTTTTCTAAGATAATATTGATGTATTTTTTTTATAATAACAACTCCCGCATTAGGAATGATTCCTGTGTCGCGGGGGACTTTATAAACATCGAAACAACGGACACATAGTGCAACCATTTGTGCGTCACAAAATGTTTTGTCCCGTGTGGGAAGCTAACCCACAACATTAGGCGCGGCGTAGTGGCGAGGCGACCACTTTAACTGTGGTTGGTAGACGGAGATCACCTCGCAGGCAAACATTTTCTAAAAATAATGTTACTTTAGGAACACTAACTATTTATTTTTGTTACTTTCCCGAGACAAGAACTTTGTTTTTTTATATGTTGTCCCAAAATCCCGACCGGAACACCGACGGTCCCTTAGTTTCAGGCGCTAAATAGTACACAGTGTGGTATATTAATCAGTTCAGTTCCCACATACGGCCTCACCGATATTCCCGGTAAGGTATTACCCATGCGTAAAAAAGGTACCTATTAAAAAATAATTTGAGACATTTTTTATTGTACTAATAACTACTTTCAAAATAAAATTGTTGAAAAGAGGAATTTTATAATATTAATTATATGTGTTATTTAATTCTTTATTTATTTATTTAATACTTTATTAACAATATATACAGCGGCGGACTTGTGCCCCGTTTCCATAATCAAGAAACGATTCGTTTTGCTTACGGACGGTAAATTTTCGTAAACAAAAATTTTACCGTCCGTAAGCAAAACGAATCGTTTCTTGATTATAGGAACTGGGCATTAATGCCAAGGCATTCTCTGCCAGCCTACCTTAGGGTGGTGTAGAAATGAATTTTTAAGTTTGATTTTAAGGTAGGAAGCGTCAATTTGCATCACTTTTTTATGTGGAGTCCAGTCTCCGCCTTTATTTATAAGCAAATTATCTTCAACTGTTTCAATTGCATCGTTTTCTAGTGAGCATAATTTTATCTTGTTCTACAAACATAATTTTATTATTTTCTCCAAACCTAATTTTATTTGTAACTTGTATCATTTACGTAATATTTCTGAAATGTCCGTCAAACCCACATCATATTAACATGACAAGCACAGTTTTGTAACATTTATAAAACAAAATAAGCCGCTACTGTGTAACTCGTTTTAAAAATACATTTTCTTAATTTTATCGTGTTTCAATGGATTATACAACGTGCCCAATTAAAAATATAATTTATGTGTGTAACACATCATCCGTTTTGACCTAGAGAATATGTAGGTATTTGGAGGATTGGCTGGAGCGGCAGCCTCTCCTACCGGCTGACACAGGTGACCGGCCACGGCTGTTTTGGAAAGTACCATAGTAAGTACCATCGCTGGTCCATAGTTCTATTCATGGTCCAAAGCGAGAGTGCGTGGAGTCATTCCTAATGCGGGAACTGGCTTCTATTAAAAAAAAAAAAGCATCTCATATTGTCACCAGGAGTGCTCGCCGTTTGTGTATTTTCGTATGGTTTAATTACACAAAAATACGAAGTTTCTGTTAGCTAAGTGGTTAATTGCTTTTTTGTAATGACTTGTCACAGCAGCTTACAGTATTTATCTTGTGCTGTGTCACCAATTATCAATGTTACATAATTAATTGCTTTAATAATCTTACTTGAAATCAATTTGCACTCACATTCGACTATTTGTTGATGTCTCGGCGTTCATATACATCAATGTAATTTTTATCTGTGAATATAATAGATTTTTAAATCTATAACCTATGCTCTGAGTGTACAGAGTTTTAGTTCAAATTTATATATTTCTATAGTCAGACTAGAGTGGCAAATAAGCATATGGGCTATCTTTCTATTGTTGTCAGAAAAGGGTGACACACAAGTGACGTTTGTTCTGTGGCCTTGTGAAAATCTTTCAATGTCCGAATAAATACCTACATATTAATTACTAGCGGTTTCACCCGCGTAAGTTCCGATCCTGTGGGAATATCGGAATAAAAAGTAGCCTATACGTTAATCCAGGTCTCCAGCTATCTACATACCAAGTTTTATCGCAATCGGTTCAGTGGTTTTTACGTGAAAGAGTAACAAACATCCATCCATCCATCAATCCATCTATCCAAACTTTCACATTTATAATATTAGTGGAATTATAAGTTATTATCAAATGTTACCTATTATTGACAACACTATCGGCAGGGAGCCATTGTCTTCGTTTGCATTTTCATTAGTTTCGACCTCCAGTTAACTCAATGGTTTTGTCAGCCTCTGTCATCTACGTATAAGTAAAGACATCGAAGGAAATTAAAATCAAACCATTTAATGCGTGACGTCGCATTAAAAAAAACCGGACAAGTGCAAGTCTGACTTGCGCGCCGATTGTTTCGTACAAACTTGTAAGTATTTATTCGTCCATCTCGGGAATCGATTCTCGAAAAATTTTGCCTCTTTTAACAAGCTTAACTTTGGCTTTTTTTGAAATACTTTCCCATAAATCGATTAACGTCACAGTCAATATTTCAAGCGCGATTTTTTTGTTATCGCAAAAAATATTTTTTATATTATATAACATTGAGTTAACGGCTTTCAGAATTTTTTCTTGACTTGTGCTGTAAGACTATGCTTGTCAGCAAAGTCTATGATTCTAGGTCAGTGGGAAGTACCCTGTGGATTTTGATTAACCTGTGAAATACTAAAAATAGGGCTTCAAGTGCCGTATCTTTTGATTGTGTTTACTTAGAACACGTTCTAGAGAAAAAAGGTATTGACAGACAGACACACGGACAACGAAGTGATCCTATAAGGGTTCCTATTTCTTTTTGAGGACAGAACACTAAGTAGTAATAAAACCATAGATAAATTAATTTCCGTGTTGATGATGCTTCTAGGGTACGGTAATAAATGATTCATCAGTACGTTTTAGCTCCATTACTCTCGACTTGTCGCTCGGCAGTCCAGTAGTGCGCAATATGTCTTAGCATTTGTCATTTTTACATTATAAAACACTAGCTTATGGCCGCGGCTTCGCTCGCATGTTTGTAGTTTTTGTGAATCAATTCACTTTCCCTTGAAAACACTTTTTTTTTCGAAATGAAGGGTACCCTGTGAACCCTATATCCTTTTCTGTACTCCTGATTACGAGTTTTTAAATTTAATGATTATCGGCTAAGTAGTTAAGGTGTAACGGCGGAAGAAACAAACTCACTTTCGAATTTATATTACTAGCTGTTACCCGTTATTTCGTGAAATTTAGATGAAATCTGAAGCGAACAGTAATGTTCTCGAGATAAAAAATAGCCTATGTACTATTCTTGACTCTAATCTATCTCTGTACCAAATTTAATCTTGATTTGTTCAGCCATTTTCGCGTGAAAGAGTATCAAACATCCATTAATTTTTCCACCCATCCTCACAAATAATTACCTAGTAAGATTAGTTAGTATTACATCCAGAATATTTGACAATAGAAAAGAGCTAACCTATTATTTCTCGCTCAATCTTTCTACCGTGGAATAACACCCGTAAACTTCATTTTTTAAGACCTATCATATGATCTGACGTCACTCACATATCATGATCAAAACATTAGATAATAAACACACAAGGTGACATGCAACGATAAAAATAATCGGGTGTCATCGACCTCCTTATCAGTATGACCTCAGAATCACCGATATCATATCGCAAGTAAATATTGTTTTACTAGCCCTTTTTAATATATTTGGATTATCGATTAATCAATTCAATAAATATACGACTTGAGTATCGTGGTAGAGGATTTTCTTTGCAACGTCAAAGGTCGTGGATTGGAGTGCTGTTCAGTACAAATATTTGTATACATGAATAGGTATGTCTATGTATTTCATCATTCATCCATTAGAAAGAGCCAAGTGAAGAGCTGTAGTAGTAGCTGTAGCCTCCAAACAACATGCCTGACCACGTCTCTGCGTCACTACTCTGTCAAGAGCATACAAATAAGAACAAGAAGTCTATGTATTTCCTCACAATTTTTTTTTTCTAAGTAGTCTAGTCTAAGTAATATGTACCGGAATATTATTAGACATACATGGCCTAAAAAAAATTTCTTCAATCATTTATCCAATCTTTCTTTATAGTATCAACGCTCTTATCATAAAAGAAATGATCAACGTTCAATACCAATAATCATATCAAACCAAAATCTTCTAAAATTCTTTTTTCTTCTTCTAAAGTTTCATGTACCTAACTTATAAATATTTAAAACCTACATGAATTTTAAATCTATACTAAACATAAAATTATAAATGCGACAGAAACTCTGTCTGTCTTTCTGTCTACCTGTTGTCTCCACGCCTCAATCGCTAAACGCTGTTAACTTTTAAGAAGGCAAGGAACACAAGGCTTTTCCAACCCTAAGAATGAAGTTCTAGTAGCCTCTTTTTTTTTGTGCGTGTGGAAGCCCCCTCGGGCCGTCACCCCACCGGGTTTTCGATGGGGCGGTGTGTCGAAATCGAACCGACACTAAAACCACACGGTGTATCGTACTGCGCCTTAAGTAGGAGAGATCCGGAAACAGCTTTATTAAGACATCCGGAAGTTCTAGTAGCCTGACTCAACAGCAGAATAGCAGGTCTGCGATATTATAGTCTTGGTTAACTGCAGTGTTCTGGAAAGCTACATGCTTTCGAAATAGGGTGGCCCAATTATAGCACACATTTATTCTATCTTTTCGAAGAAGGTAACAAAACAGACAAGTACTTGATTATTTTTTGCCATTATTTGGGAAGATGATATTGAAAATTCATAATGTATTTGTTTTGTATTTAATATTTTAAATGTTTTAAAGCTAAGATGATTACCCATGAACTACATTATAATGTACTTTAGTAGCTAATTTAAATAATTTGTGTTCTCAAACACGATTTTTGAAATGGCCACGTATGAATCATTGTACGAAACAATTAACCTACATTATGTTACTGCGATCGAATAAGCTCTATGAAATTATAAATTATGTAGGAAGTAATGCTATGTGAATCAACAGTTTGCGTGTTACAGTCAAGTACAGGGTTCGACGACGTAAACTATGGAGTTGGGCACCACATGTGATTAGTGGTGCATGAAATCGTATTTACCAAGATGACCAGTTTGATGACTTGGAGCATTGATTAATAATGAGGTTGACTAATTCAATTCAAATTTGGACAGGAAAACTCAAGACAAAAGATTTTGAAGACACCATAGCTGGCGACTGTACTCCAAACTGAGAAAGTCGAAATCCCACTAATATTATAAATGTGAAAGTTTGGATGGATGGATGTTTGTTACTCTTTCACGCCAAAACTACTGACTTGATTGCAATGAAACTTGGTATGTAGATAGCTGGAGACCTGAATTAACATATAGGCTACTTTTTATCCACATATTCCCACGGGATCGGGACTTACGCAGGTTAAACCGTGGGGCCCTGCTAGGATAATATATTTGCTAGCTGTAATTTCAATAACTTAATGTTTAAGACAAAAAAAGACAGCTAAACAGACAAACTGGTATCCTTTGTGAAAAGTTCTTGTCTCCTTTTATGAAAAGAAAAGAAAAAAAAGATGAATACAACTCGACATCAAAACAGTAAATGTTATCTGAAAAAGATGATAAGTTTACCCGTATCCTCGATTAGCAACTATAAATAAGTTGTTTACAAATACTGACGTGCGGTTATCAAACCCTTATTATTTTCCATCTTATCTAGCTTATCTTCCAGTCTCAGGGATTAGTCTGAAGAAATTATTAACAATTTCTCTCATTCTGGCGTCCCACGTTAAATATCATTACGAAAATGTCATACACGTGATGACAAGTCTTATTCTGAATGTCACCTTCGGTATTAGATTCAGATTTTAGTACAACTAGATGCAGTAAAACATTATTTGTTTTACTAAAGCTAAAATCGAATTCTAAAAAAATAATACGTGTTTGATTGTGTAGGTAAAATTATTTTTTTTCCTTAATAAAAACACGGAATGATCTAGACAAATAATATTATCACTGACATTTTTAACACTATCATCAACAACAATAAAACTGATGATGTAGAATAGTTACTTAACTGAATAACTTTTGACTAGAATAGTATATACATACTTTATCATACAACAGTAATAATTAAGTAGATTATGCTAAGTTTAGGGCAATGGTCTACTGCCTTTGCTGTCCTTTGTGCTCATCTAATCCATCATATATTATCAGGCATTTACCTTCAAAGTCACCCTTGCCCCATTATTTTATACTTAATAATAAACATGTTTTGTCATCGTTACATACGTCACGAGTCCTACATCCCTAAGCTCTGTTGACTGTGATAATTATATGTCATGTACACCAATTGGTTTACATCTCTTAGGTAGAACTATAATGGATAAACTTCAAAAGTCGATGGTAAATTTGTCGTGCTATTTAATTTAAAATATGTTTGTAAAATAGTCATCATTTTCTTCAACCCTTCGTCATCATCATTGCAGCTACGAGACTTCCACTTCTAGATGGATAAAGTCCGTCTAGTTTAATATTTCAGCCTTAGTATATTTTTTGGTATTAGAGAAATGAAAAAAATACTGATAAAAAGCTTTAATTGTAAATTTTTATCATGCCAGAGTCTGACTTGTGACTCTTGACGCCGGCTCGACAGGAGGGATACCACGGCCTCACAGAGGGCCGGCAGTGAAGCAATGGTTGCATTGCTGTTCGCCGAGTGAGTGGGGTTACCGGAGGCTCTAACCTTTCCCCCCTCTTCCACCCTTCCCTTCACCCATCCCCCTTCCACCCTTCCCCTACTCCCACCTTAAAGGCTGGCAGCGCGCTTGTAACTCTTCAGTTGCAGGTGTCCATGGGCGCTGGTAGTCACTTACCAACAGGTGACCCGTCTGCTCGTTTGCCCCCTAAAATATATATTTTTTTATTAAAATTAACTTTTCCTTGCGGCTAGTACATATACACACAAAATTTCATTTCGATACGATAAGTAAAAGTATGAAGGTTAAAATATCCAAAATACGTTTACATACCTAGTTGCATGTGAAGCTGAAGAAGAAGCTGAATAAGATAAAAATGTTTTAAAAAAATGACATGAAATATAATTGTCCAGCTCCTAACAGTACAGGGTCACATACAACCTTGTGCTTTATCTAAAAGTGAGTCAGTATGTTCTACAAGTGCAGCTGTTTTCTGGTTAACTCTGCCCTTCGAGCATCGTGTACATTTCAATGTTAGTTAAATACTTAATAACGATTTTGTAGGTCATTGTTCAATATGTTTGATTGCCGGTTTTCTAAGTTATTCTTAATTGTGTACTTTTTTTGAAGTAAAAACTTCTTTAGCGGCGTTGTGCACTTTTTGGGATGGGTTAAAAAATGTTAAACTCGCGTCAAGACACGTGACCCTGATCGAAAATTCGTAAGACGGAGTCGAGTTTCTTATATTTAAAAAAATATAACATTCGAAATTCGAACGTTTATGAGCGGCCAGGAGCGCAGAACTTCCAGTGTACCCACACACATTTAGATATATGTTATTACCTACTTTTTATTTTTAACCTAATTATTGTTTTCACTTCTGACGTGCCGTCCTACGACTGACTGTTTTTTTTTATTTTTTCCACTTAATATTCTTTTTGACACGATTTTATTAACTTAGCTTTGAACTATGTAAACAAATCTTATAAGTCAATTTTAATCTACTTTTAACTGTCGTATTGAAATTAAACTTTGTATATTAATGTAGATTGAATGACAATACTATAATTTGGCATCTTGGAGCTGATCTGATGATGGAGCTAGGAGGTGGATAGTAGAACTCTCCAGTAGCTACTAGTAAACCCCTCGAATTTGATTACGTAGACATTATACACATGTACAAAGAGACATTCAAACCGCTGTAACTACAGACATATGTATATTCATTCATGTAATGTAAATATTTGTACTAAACGGGAGTCGAACCCGCCGCTAGACGTATCAGTCGAAAACTCGACTGCTGTACATCGCTACAATAGTTACCTGGTTAATTAAAATCAAATTAAAATATTATCTCACACACGGCCTTCTGACCCTAAACTATGCGGACCTTGTACTATGTTAACCAGACTGCTGATAAACATACTTATATATTACAAAGTACATACATATTATAGATAAATTATACTCAGACACACTACAAATTATCGTGCTCACAATTATTTGTCCTGGGTGGAAATCGATCCCTCTGGCTCAGCAGCAGTCGTTGTTTCGTCGAATTGGGCTCATCGTGATCACAGGTCGACGAGTGAGACTATGACAGTTTTCTACCTTAACCATGTTGAAGAAATAAGGAAGATTAAAATTGAACATTTTATTTATGTAATATTTCCTGCGTTTTACATTGCACGGAACGAACTCAATGCCAAGTGGCATTATCTACCATTTAGTGTAGGTATAGTAAAACTAAGAAATTATATGTATAAGTCTGGATAGCTTGTCTAATAAAGACACAAATTCAAAACATGATAAGAAGCATGCCAGCGCATGTGAAATTGTGCAATCATCGCGATATGTATACGCCGCGTGTGCGAACACGTGTTCTGAGCACACATGTTTCGAGTTCTCTTCCAAAATATAATACATATGTTTAATCTAGATATTATAACATTCCGAGGATCCAGGATGCTTGGGAATATTGTTTTTTTTACCAATATTAATATTTGAAATCCCAAATCTTAGATTAAAGACGATGTTTGTTGTAGATGTCATTTTTTATTTGTTCTTTATTTACAAGCACAAAAAGAAATTGTAAACTTCAGAATTAATTACTATTATACTATGTTCGGTGCCTGATTGTACGTGGTTACCGAAGCCAATGGCTATTTCTAAGGTTTGAGGAAGCTATGTGTTATTATGATTAAGCTTAGTTCTCAAGGAGTTCTTATAATTCGACTTGCTGAGCTTTTTATTTAAACCACTGATAACGTGGTCCAAACATTTCACATAACTGTGGGCTCAAACGTCTAACCTAACATCAGCCGTTTCACAATTGTATGCAACTAGTATTGTTTGACGTATAGGTACTTCACCTATGACTAACAGGAACTCCCTAAATAAGTTACGCACCTGATTATCTTAAAAATTGTTGATCATAATTTTAAATACTATCTCCAACAAAATAGGTTAGGACACGCTCCTCCTGATCGTTAACAGTGTAAATGAACACTCGCAGTCACTCTATGCTCTTTGGACCTATGGCATAAAGATGTGGTTTCTAAATATCAAACAGAGATAGTAAACGATGGCCTTGAAATGCACATACGGCGATACTTAGACACTCACGTAATAGGGGACAAGCCGATGGCCGTCAATGGAGTACTTTGGTAATTATAGATGGGAAAATTAGGAGTATATTGAAAGGAGAGATAGGTAAGAAGGTAAGGCAGTGGAAGGAAAGGGATATTATTTATACGGATGGGTTGGGGAGTGTAATAGTTCGAGCAGATCAGAGTCCCATTCCTGTAAGCAAGTCCGAGCTCTCTAAGAACAATCTTTTAATTTTTTTAAGAATATTCTCCGGAGTAATCTAAAGAAATAAAGAGTAATTGGTATATGTTATCCAAGGGCAGTTGGTGATCACATCGACTGAAATCCATCGGCACGTCGTCACGACTGCAAGGTCACCCTTGATCTAGTGATAATTGATAACGCTTGTTTGTTAATTTATCAGTTCGTAACCACCTCTACATGACATATATGTGGTTTACGTTACACAGTGGAGAAAGTTGTTCTGATTATTGTAATTTTAGTTGATAAGCGAATTGACAGCGCACCGAAAGTACTTAAGTGATAATATTGATTGTCCAAATTTACGGACCTGTAACTTGGTCTAGTGGTAGATCATGACCGCAAAGCCAGGGGTTTGTGAGTCCGATTCCCACCCTGGACAAATAATTGTGTGAAGAGCACGATCGTTTGTTATGTCTGGGTGTAATTTATCTATGAGTACGTATTTAGTAATAAGTATGTTTATCAGCAGTCTGGTTACCATAGTACATTCTCTGTCTGGTTTGTGATCAGACAGCCGCGTGTAAGGTGTCTCAAGTAAGTAATTAACAGATGTAAGTACAGAAGACTAACTTAACAAGTTAGCCTCTCGTACCTATGTTTAATATGATAAAAGTGAATCTTCTGCATTGAATTCCACATTGTATTTATGGAGGTTCGTTAGGTCCTTCGAACACAAAGGCAGGATCCTCTAACCAGGATAGGTGATCATGCTTGCCGGACCGTGGCCCAACGGTCGGTGTTAGAAAATTGTATATATACTTTTCCACACGATAACTTTCATTGCGCGATTCAGGATTAGTAGTTACTATGCAGTTCAGCTTGTCTTCGCTATATGACATTGACGTATGATTTTTACTGCATGTGGAAGTCGCTGTGTTGTTCAAGTGTGTAAAGTTGTTCGTGAGAGAGCCATGCTTGGGCACGTGAGCCGGCTCGACCGAAGTGATACCACGAACTCACAGAAAACCAGCAGTGAAACAATGTTTACATTGTTTTTCGCTGAGTGACAACAAGGTGGGGTAACAAGCAAAATTAGCAAAATTTACACTATTTACAGACTGCAGACTGACTGACGATATTTTAGACATATATTGTCCTCAAGCTGTTTTAAACTTTATTGCGATGTAACAAGAATATCTATTTGTTTGTGTATTTATATAGTAAACTTATGGTACATGTGTACTAAAGCACTTAGAATAATAATTTACGTACAAACGTTTTTCTCGAATATGATTTTATCGCCAGATGTAGGTGTTATGTTTGATTACCGAAAAACATAAGAATTATTGTTATCTTATTCATATATATTTAACACAGTTATATTATACTCGTAACACAGTTCGTCATCATTGTGTGGGGGATTCCCGTAATCATAATTTTAATTGTATTTATATGTGTTTGTATTTAGGTAGTCCTTGGTTTCATACATTCTTAACTAACTATAGTAAATATCACAATACTCGTAGTGACATTTCTGCGTCTTTAACCCCATGGAGCTCTAGTGACCCTATTTAGTAGTAAAACGCCATAGTGCTGTGTTTTACAACTTACAAGAAAATAGGGTCAGTCGCAAGATCTAGTCGTGATGGGTAACCGCATGCTGGATATAGGAATACCTTACTATGTATTTGAAATGAACATTCAACGTTGTTATCATTTCTCTACAAAAGTAGTAGAAGTTAAAGTCTTAACTTGGATTAAAATTAAACCGTAGTGTTTATTATCTGCTTTGTTTTGCAATATATATATATATACCTTGTAGAATGCAGCATATTTTTTTATGCGTCGATGGACCTTCACAAGTTTATAAACAACTATATGATAAACACTAAGACAGTCGCCTGATAAAAAGTGGTTACCAGTTCTCCTATAAACACTGGCAACACCAATGGTTGTTTTCTAACCCTATCACCTCCTTCAATAAAACTCTGGCAACTCCTACTAAAAAGCAGAAAAATACTGTTGTAGTGTTGTCTAAAAGTAGTTGTCTGTAAGATAGAGGTTTAACTCAATGAGCACTTACAACTAAGTGCGCTGTATCAAAGACAAAATACAAAATATCATCTTTTTTTCTTTTAAAGTTAGAAATATATACATTTTGATTAACCCTTAAAGGCTGATAAGTATGTCAATAAACCTAAAATATTTTACAAGGCTAACACCTGTGCCAATCTTCCTACTTACCGCAATCAGTCTAGGTATGACGCAGCAACAATAACAGAGGTCGGTATAACACTGCGTGTGCAAAACATATACTTGATGACAGTGCTCTGACGTATCGTGACGTTTATGCCGGCACCAAAACATATGTAAATTACTGGCAAATAAGGGCATGACGGATATTTCTAATGACCTTTACTTGTTTTAAGCACACTACTAATATTAAACTGTAGGTGCTCAGATACTCAAATAGGTAAATAACTCCACTATGCACGAATCCAAATTAATTTGAAGCTGTATCTCTGAAGCACATGAGGTAACTATCGGATAAAACTAGGTACTACTTGCACTTTTATGATTGTTTAGTAACACTTACATTTCTTGAGACTTGTAGCTGCTTGACTGGATAAGCACCTCGATTCTGCCGAAAACCTGAATAGCGTATGCAGAAACGAATGAGGGTAGAAGTTTGACAATGTGTTACTGGAGCTGTTGAGAGTGTTTATAGAAACCGGTAAAGGCTTAAGGCTGGGTCAGATAGCGGTCGGGGCGGGACGGAGACACGACGTGAGCAGGTAGTAATGTACCAGTAGTTAATAAACAAGATGCTCTGCCAGCGGCCTAGCTAGTCATTCAACCTTTTAGCTCCCAGCCGTCCCGCCTGGATCGATGTCTGATCCGACCTATAGGCATGTCAGGTGGAGCTCCTGACACAGATGCTCTTGTCAGGAGTAAAACTATACTAATACTCGACCAGACCATCACCGATGAACATAGAATAGAATTATTGTACACGACATAGTTAGGTATCTACAAACGTATATCTATGATATGTAAAATCTATGTGTGTATATTCGTATTTTATGCGCTACCGTACCGTTCATAAAATTTTCCATACACGTTGCCATACATAGAATGACATAGTTTCCGAGGTATCAAAAAATATTTTCAAGCGACGAACAGAAAAAAACTAGTGTTTAATAAATCCGGTTAACGTTTTGGAAAAGGATGTTCTAAACCCAGGTTCCTACTACTAGGTACAGTACAGGTACTATTGACAAATAAAACAGCAAAAAGTGGTAAGCAAAGAATACTTGATGGAAGCTGTAACAAAAGGGGCCTTCACTAACCTCACCTAGAACCTTTAAAGGCTTGAAGATAGGTAAACAAAACGGTGTGCTGCCCAGCAAATGGAATAGAACACAATACAATATATTATTACAAAATAAATCATATAGTATCGTATTGTATCCAGGGCGGAAGTACCACCACAGTGAGAAATATGGTGGAGAATATTTCGTGCTTTTCATATTGTCATTATTTACATGAACTAACAGCAAATCGTAACCAAAATGACTGACAATATATTTTACAATAAAAATAATCTAAAAAAAAATAAACCGGACATTCGCAAACTAACTCTGCATCCACCTTTTATTCCCTGAAGTTTTTTTAGCTTCGCTTGAAACTAAGTAGGAAGTTAATTTTAACCTACTTCTAATTGTCGTATCGAAATGAAACTTTATATGTATAGTTGTAGTTGTAGTTCGGATGACAATACTGTAATTTGGCATCTTGGAGCTGATCTGATGATAGATTTAGAAGGTGGATAGTATAACTCTTCAGAGGCTACGAGTAAGCCCCTCGGGCTTTTATGATTCGTTTAGACTCGTCTATCATCAGATTGACCTTAGTAATGGTCTTATGATGGAGCCAGGAGGTGGTTATTGGAACTCTTTATTATCTTTTATTTTAGTTAGCTTTTAAAGTGTGTTTTTTCAGTTTTTGTAAACTATCATTTGTTATTATCTTTTACTGATAAATGCATTTTTTTCAAACGTATGAGCTTACAATGAAGGCTGTTTTTTTCATGTTCTATGTTCTTCCTTAATTGGTGGATCTGGTACGTATAAGTATTTAAAGAATTAATTAGATGACTTAGTTGCGTGTTCGATTGGATACGCGTGCTCAAGATCGCGTGAAGGTCTTGCTGAATCCTTGCTAAATGTAGTTCCTTACCATGTTGCTGTTTTCAATGTATATTTACCTATTATTTATAACTTGAACAGTTTGAAATTGTTCATATTTTTCATATTTGGCCATTCGCCATTCCCAGCAGCTTCTCTCTCTGATCCGCTCCTGAAGGTCGTAGCGTGATGTTAAATAGCCGAACGAAATAAAACACTTTGTTATTGTCGTTTGTAGTCGTATTTTGAACTTAATATGTGGAGATACATCCACATATTAAGTGCACTTGTGACTCTTACTCTTGAGTTGCAAGTGTCCATGGGCGGTGGTAGTCACTTACATCAGGTGACCCGCCTCCTCGTTTGCCCGATATCACATAAGAAAAGAATCAAATTTAAGTATCATCAATACCTATATGTAGATGTCACAATATTTGTCTAGTATCAAAGTATTATTTATTTCGAAGATGTTTATTTTTAACTTTTTTATTACCATATCGATCTGAAGTATCTTGGAGTGGTCACGTGTGAGGTCATTTGCGTATTAATTTTTGTCAGGGATCGTTGACCGGTAAGTAGCAAAAGTCATAGAAGTTAGTGGCTTTTGATTATTAATTTCTCATCAATGATGTTTTGATATTAAGCATATTATAATTTCCAACGTTTATTTTTTCAAAAAAAACAAAAAAAAACGCTTCTGTCACAATAAATGCGACGTTGTGACCTATACGAATACATGTTCTAGGTTACAAAACAACATTTATGACGTCAGAAGGAGTCAGTCAGAATTTTCGAGAAAAGAACACTAAAATAAAAACTGGAATGCCATCAAATTATAACATTTCTATTTGCTTAAATTCGTTTACTCATAATCACTATTTTGCAATTACTAAATAACTTCATTAGAAGAGTGTGTGGAACTGCAGTGCGCTACACGCTGCAAACGCACAAGCGTTAAGACAATAACGCCACTTCATTGACAATTATAATAATGCTCTAATTGCTAATAAAATCAGTTGCTCTGTTAATCATTCTGTTATCATGCTTATGCAGTTGTAATAATTTATCAGTGTCTAGACACAACAGTGGGACAGCAACAGTGGTTCTCTAGGCCCTCACTGTATCCCGCCACTCAGACATAAACCAACACTGGTATGGCTGGTTATCAGCGATCTTGTCGAGGGTAGAAGTGCTCGGATCTCTGCAATTGATTGTATTTTGCCAGTTTGTAGATTGTAGTTTTGAATTGTATATTGCCACTTACATTTTGAATGCGAATGTTTGTGAGTGATCCTTTTTATATTATAAATCCGAGAGTTTGTAATATGTTAATTTAAAAAATATATTTTCTTTGTTACTTTCATAATGAGTTATTTATGTAATATTAATTTGCTTGCCATAATTTGGCAAATGAGCTGAACTAGTTTTCAATACCCAACAATTGAGCAAATAAATGAATTTTATTTGATTTGATTTTAACGCTGAAACGGTTAAACATATCTAGATGAAATTTAGAACACATATAGATTGTAATTTAGATTAAAACATAGCTCAGCTATACGGAAATCGAGATAAGCTTTTTGCTACAAACTTCTCGTTTTATATTTTATTATTCTTTTCGTAAATCCGAAAGTAAGCCTATAAAATTGCTTGAAGCACAAACTCTGCCAAGTGCCATAAACGTGTTGCAATCCCCATAAAATGTATGTATCTAAGGGTTTCCGCTCTAACGGTGCTAAGAAGTAACTCCTGACAGTCTAGCATATTCTTAATTATTTTCATACATAGTTGGTGTTGCGAATGCAAAAATATAGCAATAGTTTTTGTTTTTTACTTTCCTGCATTCGCTGTTTTTACAATTATTTCTGCGAGAATGTTGAATAGGAACTGCTTCACTTGCTCTCTATATTTAGGTTAAAATCATTAAAATCATAAAATCAGTACTCCAGTTTTTTCAAAATGCAGTAAACCTTCTGGTACCTTAGTCTTTCAGGTTTACCATTAAAGATATTTATTCCAATTTCTGAATAGCAAAACTTCTGAATTCACGATTAATGACAGAAAAGGTCTTGATGCTTAAAGCAAGAAGTGTGTTGACGTCAAAAGAATTTCCACTCGCAATGTGACTTATTACGATAGTTCATCATCAGAAACGGGTTAGTACGAGCAAGTTTTTATGAAACAAAGACTTCCTAACATGGTCCTTCGAATTAAGTAAGTCAAGTGTTAAGAAGCATTGCTAAAGAACCGACAGTCCCACACTTACCCAGAGGATACCCAGAGGACGAGGTATTGTGTTCCCAATCCGTATATGTTGATAAACATCCGATATCAATCCAAGTTATATTCTGAATTCAATAAAATTACAGAGAGTAATAAACAACAGACTTTAATATTCATTGCCTTTACTTTATAATCCTTTAAAACGACTGCTTTTCTGACATATTATGCTTCCTACACATAAAAGAATTAATAAAATCGTATAAAATCGACAACCCACGAAGCAGGGAAAGATTTACGAAACACTTAAGCATACCTATTTCTCAAAAGGTCAGCCTTTATCTTTCTGCTGATCCCTAAAAGGCAACATCGTGTACAAGACGTGATCTAAAAATAACTAAAGATAGGCATGCATTTAATCAGCAGTTATCAGAGAGACAGATTGTCTGCTATTTCGTTTGGCGAATCAAGTACAAGCTTGTTGAATGGACGATAAAATAGATAGGGGTCCTTGTGTAGGACATTGTTGAACGAAGGTTTTAAAAATAAATGCATCGTTTGAGTACCAGAAGATAACTGATTATAAAAAAATATTTAGGTAGTATATTATATATTTTTGGTTGGTTTATTGTGTTTTAATTAAATTAAAATGATGTAGTACTAAATTCGCCCCTGGCTCCACCTGTGTGTATGTATTACAACAGAATCTGTGTAGCGTTTATAATATTAGTGGTCACTCACTGGTCGAATTACGACCACAATCTTTATATTAATACATGTAGAGAATTCTTTTTAATCATTTCTAAAAGCAATTTCGGCCATGGAGGAGTGTGATATTCGAAATACTTATAGTTTATATGTAGAAGAAATGCAGAAAGCTAAAAATTTTAATCAATATGTGTTATATATAAAGTTAAAAATCATGTGAAAAAGGCTACAAAAAACTAAAGGGATCCAATCTATTTGGTGACCTGTCATGGTACCTTCTACTAAACCTTCGATTTCTGTTCAATAGAAACGTGTTCTCCACATATCGTACACAAATCTGAGCACTTTTATAGGAAATCGAATGTTCAATTTGTATATGTATATTCATGAACAAGGACTTATGCCTTGGATGGCAACGCCCCTACACGAGCAGACGAAATTAATTTTGCTCCACCTATTTAGCATTCATTCCGTACAAACCGATCCCATGTTACATTAATACGACTGAATTAATCAACAGTTGTTGTTGATAGAGTCTTTCAGTTGATTAAGGGAGAAAATTTAGAGACAAATTTCTGAGTGAGATGTTTTAGTTATTCGTTGTAGATAAAATAGTAGGAGGTAAATATTTGTTGTTTATTATATTGTGTTGTTCAGTTAGAAAACATACGTGTGTGATTAAGACCTTATTTACTTTTAACTGGAGATTGCCTGGTGGTCGAAGGTCAACCTCAACTCATAAAATTTTGAATCTTTTGTTCTATGACCAATTTGTAACATAAATCAAGCTATTGCTTTCTTGTGAAAGTTGAATTAGCATTGTATTGACATTCCGTATGACAGGTACATATACTGGACACTTGTAGCCTAATGTAGCCGTTTTTCTTTATTTTTTTAATTTATAAAACCTGCCTTCATCTACATACAAACTATAAGCATCACAAACAAAATAAAACAACAACAATAATCACATTCCTCCGTGCGCAAAATTTGCTTTACAAGACAGACACCTAACAGAGAATGCTTTTCACGTATTAATATATAAAATATAAGGTGCCCAACTAGTTCTGACGCGGGGGTTCATGCACGCGTTGTCAAAAGGAGTATCTTTGGTAAGTTGTGCAGCGACCTGCCCATTCAAAACCGAAAGTAACCGCGCATCCTAAAACTATATACAATAATATACAGAATAAATTGTTAAAATTTCTTACAACTTTTTCCTAAGTTTTATGGTTAAATCCGAAACATAATATGAAAATACCCTTCATTGAATCGAATAACTTTCTGATAATAATAATAACTTGACACATCTCACTCACGGCCGTCTGATCCCAAACTAGGCAGAGCCTGTACTATGGTAACTGGACTGCTGATAAACATACTTATGTTTCTAAATACATACATATTATAGATAAATCACACCCAGACACAAAACAAATGATCATGCTCATCATACCATTATTTGTCCTGGCTGGGAATCAAACCCACGACCTCTGGCTCAGCAGTCAGGATGACTAATCACTAGACCAACAGGCAAGCAAAACAAGCATAGCTATTTTAAACACATTACAGAAGGCTACATAACACTCATAAGTCATTAGTCGAAACACATTCGAAGTAGTACTACTATTTGTAGCACATACATTTCTTAACCTTCATTTCATTAAACAGATACTTCATTAATCTATCATAAGAGCTAACTCCAAAAGTAATTCACTCCGTACTCCACTAAAAAGCATTTGGAATACCTCACCCAGAAGTCGTTTGTATCTATTTACCTGAAGCCAAAGCACTTCCTTTAAACCCTCAAGTTTACACCGACAGTACATTGGAGGTCGTAAAACGGGGCCTTCATCAATCAACTTAATTAATATGTAGGTAGGAGGAAAATATTTAGCTCTGTAATGTAACAGATAAGAAGCCTGCGCCAGTCTCTGAATAACAAATACTGCCCCTACTACGGATATAAGTGAACTATGATGGCGATAGTTTATATAAAATTTAGACTTGTGATTCCCCGAGAGTCTAGAGTACCTAGATATAAGACTAGGTTACGTCTTTGTTGAAGCAACCGCATAAAGAATTTCACTTTTATCTACCGTGCATATATTATCAGCGGCTTTAGACAGAATTTGAGAGAGAGATTAGACATAATTATCAATGTTTTCAAGAAACCAGAGGATAGTTAGTTGAAGTTTGTAAAAAGTGAATAAACGGTGTAGTTTCTTTCCCGTGACACAGCAGTCTCGTTTTTTATACCTACCAAACCACTTTACAAACTAAAAACTGATTCAATTCTTGGAAATATACAACATCCATAGTTATATAGATTATTTGTGACATGATTATCTTAGTACGAATGCTGTCAAATAAACTACAGTAATTATCGTTTTGTTATCTATTTAAAACAACACTATAGTAGAGGTGCTGATTAAGATTCACAGCGCACTCTCTTAGATATTGGACGTGATGAAAAAATACATTGTGGCGGCTAAAGTATGTTGGGTTGAGCTGATTTCAATTTGTATTTACCAAGCAATCGGTGCTTGTTGCTTTAGTTGGGGTTAGATTCTCTGTGTTTTGAATGCTTAACAGTCATTTCAGGACTGGCTTTAGTTAGGAGATCTATTCTTGTTCTATCGACAGTACTTCATTTTGAACTGTTTTATGTAGATATTAAAAATGATGATTATACTTTATCTAATAGCTTTAGCTCTAGCGGATGGATGTGGACTCCCCAAGACCGGGATGGTTGGCGCTCCTTGGGGGGGGCCTTCGTCCAGCAGTGGACGGCGATATGCTGATGATGAAGTATAGCTTTAAGAATCATAAGTACTCTACTATCCTCCTAGGTCATTTTGTATTTAGCATTTATTTTTGTTTTTTGACCACAAAATAACATTAGTTTTTAATTATACACCTGTGAGTGACGATTTCCTTGTTAATTGATGTACCAAAATCTCTGCTATTGACTAGATAACATGGTCACGTGTGCATTTCGGGGAAGCCCCACTAGTTTCGGGGCTAACAGGGGCTTTTTATCGTATGGCGACACGTGAATACAAACGTGTTTAATAATCATTAATACTAATAGTATAATTTGATAGTATCATATCACCCACCATAGACTCTAAAGTCCACCCAGGTTATTCTCCCTCTCAACCAACTGAAGACAGCGCTAATGATTAACTCAAGATTAAATTCGCGTTTCGACATGATAATTTTGAGGACAGTGCGAAATTGCTCCAGATATGACGTCGTCATCAAAAATGAGTAACGATCTGTCTAATACGCCATGGCATACGAAATTAAAAGCTATAAATTTGAATGCCACCATAGTAGGGTCCGACAGGGTCTAATTTGTGAGACCTTTATTGAATTAATATAGGTAAATATTATATGCAATACTGATACTCTTGAAGAAATATTGATGATAACCATTAGCATCTTACGCGAACGGTTGGAGTTCAATTCTCTGTCAAGCACCTTTAATTTTGTGATATAAATATGCACCTATAAGAACGAGTGCTACTCGTTGTGACTTGTCTACTTTTGTCTTAGTTATTGGAACGAAGTTTTGGAACGAAGTTCCTTATCGCGCGTTACGAAAGGGGGCTAGACGGAAAAAATTAAGACCAAAAGTTGTAACAACACTTTTTGCTACAGTAAAAGAAATAAAATTTTATTATAATTCCTTCACTAATTAATCAAAAGGAACTTCGTTCCATCCGGGTGTCCATTGACACCTCTCAAGTTTTTTATGTGTTATCTGTAGCGCTTTTTTCATATCGATCCAGAGTTTGGTGCTGTTTTTGTACATATAACTTCCCGTGCCTTTAGCACCCGGCGGTAATGTAGTTTCTTTCTTATTAATTAAGAAATTTTCAGAATCGGATCATTAGTTTAAGAGATTACCTCCTACATCCACACCTAGAAACATTATCTCTATTATATTATTATTATTATTGACTAATTGACCCGCGCAACTTCGTCAGCGTTTATAAATTTTCCCCGTTTTTGCAACATTTTTCCTTGATGCTCCGCTCCTATTAGTCGTAGCGTGATGTTATATAGCCTATAGCCTTTCTCGTTAATTGGGCTATCCAACACTAAAAGAATTTTTCAATTCGAACCACAAGTTCCTGAGATTAGCGCGTTCAACCAAACAAACAAACTCTTCAGCTTTCTAATGTTATTAGTATAGGTTTATTGACTTGGTGATGACAAATTTCACGTAAATGCATTTATTTCTCCTACTGAGGTAGATCATATATTAAGATTAAAAGATTCCCGAATGGTGAGCACCGCAGTCGCAGCGTGGAAAGTCCGACGACTTGAAGACCGACGACCTGGCCGAAACCGTCGAAGAAGCTGGTCCTGCACTACTTTTTATGGATGTCTTAAGAACTTTTAATATTTTCATAAGTGAATGTCCAATTCCTTTTTGTACGCTTTTGTGTTCACCTATTCAGTAAGTAGGTTTATGTCTTAGCAGTAGCTTAGCTTACGATGGGACCTGTACGGTTACTCCACTCACAATCAGGATCACGTCCTGATGGTAAGTAATGTTACCAGAACTCTTACAAGACATTTTTGTAATGTTTTCGTGAGATATCTAGTGTAAGCTGTAACCGCTTAGGGTCGGGCCTGTGAGGCAACTATACTCACAATATTAAGTAAGTTAAATCACCAGACCCCCTTGGAGATGGGGTATTCAAGACTTTCGTAAGATATCTGTTTTGAGTTGTAACCGTTTGTGTTGATGGTGGTGAGTAAAGTCACCGAAGTTCCATAGATATAGATTTTTCAATACTATTTTGAGGTATCTGGTGTCACTTGTAACCGCTTGGCATATGCTGGGACGTCTACGGTGACTTTACTCATTATTAGAAACACACGCTAATGATAAGTCAAGTCACCACATCTCCTTGGATATAGATATTTCAATGCTATTGTGAGATATCTGGTATTCGCTGTAACCGCTTACCATACGCAGAACGTGTACGGTGATTCTACTGACCATTAGAATTTAGATCTTAAAGGCCGGTAACGCATTTGCGATGTTCGAGTTGCAGGTGCCCATGGGCGGCGCCAAGCGCGCGCTTACCATCAAGTGACCAGTCTGCTCGTTTGCCCCCATAAAATAAAAATACCCGCGTACCCTGACGCTGAAGTCGAATGCTCTACCACTGCCCCATATAAGTGGTTGTGGGTCGTCGTCGTATTTTAGACGTACATAAATATACAATAACTTTAGGGAAAAACGTAAAATAAACTGACATTTACGTTCAAGATCCGCGATGACTACCATATCCGCTTTAGCGTGTAAATAACTATAATGAAGTGTAATTTTATTTATTAATTCTCTTACCTCTTTATTTTTACTCAATCTAAAATAACATTTAAAACAAGTTCTACCATATTTAAAAGAACTAGTTTACTTTAAAGATTTGGAGATAATTCTTCAAAAGTGGCATTTTTGATGTTTCTTCTGTTTAATTTTAGAGGGCCTGCAGACGATTGATTACGTATAAAAAAAGTAAGAATATTACTAACTATATTACTTGCATTCGATGTGTAAACTAACTCGAGACTTAATCGTGATAATATTTATAAGGTACAATACCTTTTTACAGTCCACCCTGATAAACACGTGGTCACCACGATCGGTTCAATTCGATCATCGAAACGTCGGGTAATCAAAAACCTGTACTTTTACCTTACTTGTTATCGTTACTTGTACATTGCCATTATGAAATATATTATACGACCACGTTTTAATGCTCAGATTTGAATGACAACTTAATTGCTGGGGTGGAGCCGTGCCGTTACCGTGACGGTATAGTGTGTGATGACCTTAAGTCCCGAGTTACACATCTAATATGTACTTATATAGGCGAGAA
Source organism: Euplagia quadripunctaria (assembly GCA_963859945.1). Taxonomy (NCBI): domain Eukaryota; kingdom Metazoa; phylum Arthropoda; class Insecta; order Lepidoptera; family Erebidae; genus Euplagia; species Euplagia quadripunctaria. The sequence goes on from OY982575.1 coordinate 20,740,321, forward strand.
AGTATAAAAACAATTATTTCATTTGTAAGATCTTCAAAAGCAATCGTCAGCTGCATTAAATATTTTGAGGGCATTAAGTCTAAAGGAGGTAGGTTCAATAAAATACTGGTTATTTTTTAAAAACTGGATGTTTTACTTTACGATATATAATAATTATATGTTCATTGAAACAAATTACAAATACAAAATGTACACAGTTTGTCTTATTATTAATCAATAACTACATTATTATTTAATCACCTTAACGCTAAAAGACTACTCATACATTTTATGTATATACCTAAGGAAACAGTGACAATAATTTATACAACGGACGAGGGTAAACGTGTCAAAATAATGATGTCTTGTATGAAAAACTTAAACATAATAGAACTCCTAAATTATTGGACAAAGATGAATAAATGTACCCTCGAGGGGCTTATTAGGTACTTAAAGTTAAACCAAACTGATCTATATATTATGTACAAACTTTAAAACCAATGTTACAAAAAAATGTTGAAAACGAAAGTTTCCAATTTTTGGTAAGCCGAATGTTTATCGCTACTTACAAAGAGATCCATCGGTAACAGTGTTGAAAGAGCTTCGTAATTTTTTGGTATACATTGAATAAAACAAACTATAATCAGGTATCAGGGGCCATTGATGGTGGTGAAGGTTTGTCTGATTAGACTAGATCGTCTCGGAACAAGGACACAACTTCCGATAAAGCGGCCTAATAAATATTTACAAAGTCCAATGGCGAAAGCTGAAAAATGAAATGAAAAACGTCAGTTCAATCCTTAGCGATATTTGTTAAAGCCATGCTTTATAGCATCGTATTAAGTTTGGCATTGTACATCAAGCGTATATTTCGAATGTACATGCAATTATCCTTAATATTATATTTATTAAATTTTAATGGACCATTTTTTGTTCCTAACTTGTTCAACGTAAGTATATACACGAAATCAATTTGTAATTGTATTCATTTCAACAATAAGGACAAGTTCGATCGCTCGTACAGCTTTCGACGCGATCTTTTGGACAAAACATGAGAGAGTGTAGCTGGCGTATCCCCCCGGACACAGAGTTTCATTACAAAAAACATCGCATCTTACAATAACTTTCTTACGCAATACCTTTATAACTAATAACGTTATCTTATGTTAGTTCCTTGACTCAGGTTGTGCGAAAATTTTCGTTAATTATTTTTGTTTTATTATTAATAATTATTATACCAATAATTATGACACACTCTACTATAACAACGAATATATGCGAACTACTGCGTTTGTGATAATACAATATCGTTTAAATTGAGTTACAGACACCAATTATTTACTATTTAATATTAATGAAGTGCGTCAGAACATGAGAAGGGAACAGAAGATTCGTTGTGTCTTGAAATATTTCGAAGCAAATGGGTTTAATATACATATTCACACTATAAAGTAGATAGAGAATTTTAGATAGGAAAAAAAATAGATTTAAATGTCAAAGAGTTCGTGGAATTAAATATTTACGAATATTTAGATTAGTGATAGTCCTAACTTTACGTTCCAATCTCCATTTGCCTCGAAACCGAAGGAAGGAGTATCTAAGATAGAATATACTTATAATAAATCAACAATAGCGTAGATACATATGATACAGAGATATAATTACGATCAATTATTATTTTTTTAAACAACGTAACGAGAATATCAACTTTTCAGTTCTGTGAATGATTTCACTAACATTTTAATTGCATTTACAGTAATTATACCAATTCTTATCATACAAGGGATACTTCGCAATATACCTATCTGTTTGCCAGGAAATACACATCTATTCGGACTCAAAGCGAATTTGTAAGCTTAATTTCATGCGATCTCAATAAAATTGATACACAACAATATGTTATTACTTATATCGCGGTCCAATGTTATGAGAATCTTCCATTGTTCGAATAATAAAACGAGTATATTCCAGAACAATCCCGAACTTACACATTAGATCGTGTTATAAGTACTTTATATATATAATTACACAATATATATATAACCTACAACAACTACGTCCTTTATGATATCTTTACTAAAGACGTTTATATACCCTCTAATTTTTTGTCACAGTGTCGCTTTATTTTGACTTCATTATTATAAACATTTTTTTTTTCAATACTTACTTACATACCTGAGATTAAAATATACTTCCGTGGTTTTCATTAAAAGAATTTCAAGGCTACAGAGAGAGGAAGCCTCAAGCAAAAGAGTTTGAAGAACATTATTCCAAGGAAGGTAATAATAATCTTAGGGACATTTATACATCTAAAATACATAAATGAAAAACTATTAAACCCTGATAATTCCAATAATTATTGAAAGAGAAGCGCTAATTTACAACATTTTAAATTCGATGTTGCTTTACAAAATACTCTTGAGGTTATTCATGACCACTCCCCACTAATAAAAATCATATTTACAATATTTATACAGCGGATGTGCAAATAAACAAATGAATAAATAGAATGGAAAATTGATAAATAGCAGAACTTCGAATAAAAAATATATGTAACCGTTGATTTTTATTCGAAGCGTAGCGGTTTTAAATGGAAAAACTTCACGCATTGAATATTTAAATTGATAATGGTATTTGAGTTTCTTATTACTATGGTCTATTGTTTGAAATGTCAGAACAATTTACAATTTTTATTAGTAGAAGAGGATTACACTAATTTGAGCTTCACGTCACTAAAATGAAGACATACTTAATATTACTTTTGATCGTTGATTCTCTGTTGTAGGTCGACCTCGCTATTTACATGAAAAGTATGTAAAGACGGAGAAAATGTAGCGTCTTTGAACAAATATCATAAGAAATTCCGCAAAAACTTACGAATGATAAACCAAAAAAAAAATTTAAGATGACATTTTATTGTCAAAGTTGAAAATACAGAGAGACTGAGTATACAGTCGAAATGTACATATGTATACATAATGAAATTCCTCATTTAAATCTTATATTTATTTAAGATTTTCAGAAAACGTAATTCACCTTAAGAGTTAAAAGACAGTCAATAAATGGACAATGTAGACAGAGAAACGCCTTCCTTATTATTACAATATATTTAAAAAGCATCAGTGTTATAGGTAATATGTCCTAAGAACATTCTAGTACGTTTTTATTTTATTGACTTAAAGCATTGTAGTCCCTGCATTAAAAAAAATCAAAAACATTACCGCCACAATTAGTTAGATTTAAAAATGTGACTTGACAGTAAACGGAACAAATTCAAGTTAAAGATTTTGTATAGGAAATTCAAATGACTAAATAAGGAATTCCATTAGATTGCAGTAATGTAGTAAAATGATAAAATCAAAATGCAAATCTGGCGTCGAATATAACCTTACAATATCTTTTATACAAGTTTTGTCCATTACAGCGTCTAAACACTACGCGCTTAAAATACATGTTTGAGCATCACTAAAATAAGTATTACAAGAATTTTTCAAGTTTTTATTAGGCACAAATTTATATATTTTTCGTCCTTTCTTATATTATCGTCCTACAACACACAAGACAGGTATAGATAACGCTTTATGTATTTTTTTTCTTATTAAAATGGGTTTTCATAGACACTTACTAGTTATACATGAACTTTTTTACATATATAATATATTATATAAAGAATATAATATAGGTAAAGCATTTTCTTTCTTACCTAGCACAACGGATCCCTAATATTTGTGGGACACAGAAATATCTACAAATATTGTTACAATTTGAAAACAGGTATATTATGTAGAAGGGTTACCTATCTTAATAATGAATAAGGTAACATTTTCTTTGAATATTACCCCTTAACTGACACGATTTGCAATGAATTGACAGATTTTTTAGCAAAAATTTACTTTTTTTTTCTTTAAATACAATTTGTTAGCTTATGCTTTGCTATGGAAATCGGAATTGCGAAATGGAATTTAATTTTTATTATCTAAAAACATGATTTGTAATTGTGATCTATTTTGCTATCTAAACCTGAAATATTCTGACTATCTATTATAATATTGACATATTTCATAAAGGACCAAAATCCGTATTCCACAGCAATGCAGAATATCAAAAATATGTATGTATTAAATTTTTTCACAATATAAAATGTTATGCCCAGTATTAAAAATTAACAAAAACTAAAAGAGTCAGAGAAGCTAGCGCTGCTAAAACTAATCTATGCGATATCAGTCTCCACTAGAACCTTACAATTTAGACAATCCATAAAGTAAATCACAGAGTTTGAATTAGCAAAACATTTTGTATTGAAAACTAACCTTTTTTGACCCATCCAATATAATGTTTCATTAAACCCACCGTCCCGCGGTACAACGCATTCCAATTATTGATATGTATCTTTCTATAGACATTATTGTGTTGTCAATGTAGCAATAAGAAGAAAAAAATGAGAATTGAAAGTGTCCCTTCACATCGATCCATAGGTGCCATCGTACAATACAATATAACCTCATACCTAACCATTGAACGAATATTTACCTTACTTTACGAATCTTAACTTACAAGACCGACTCGAACATTTATTATAAAACAAACGGTGAACCCCTACCACGGTACTCTAATGAATTCGAAGGGGAGCGAGGAACGCGTAGCAGAAGTTTCGTAAACAGCAGCTACAGAATTCAATGAATACGCGTTACCCGATCCGATGACAATCAATCGTGGTAAGGGTGCGCCCTCTCCGATCGAGACAAAACTACCTCCCGCACACCGAAATTCTTCCAATGACATACCGATCAGCTTCCAATAGTAAAATAATAATGTTTAACTATCATCTACGTGTGCATCAAAGTATAAAGTGAACTTACGTACAGTATATACGAACGCAAGACAAACGACTATACACTAGTCTTATTTTTCTATTATCGAAGAATAATACACATGTCGATCTAAAACGTTTCAAATTAAAAAGATGATCCTTAAAAGTACAAATGTTAATAAAATAAAAAGAAGGTGTGTGACGTAGAATGCAAACTTACAATTTTAGAATGCACTAGAAGCCAAGTCGTGTAATGTACACGTACAAAGAATACGGCGCGACAACGCGATGCGAGCGCGAGGCGGGCAACCTGACATGGCCCATGGCTAACTAACCAGGTGACGGAGAGCAGACGGATTATTTACTGAGATGCGTCTGAGACGTGTCGTTTGGAAATTACCTCCATTTTGTGTCGAAATCATAAATTTAATAACGAAAGCAAAACACGACGAAACAAGAACCAACTCACAGCCTACGTTTATAGAACCCGATGTCACTTCCTAGATGAAGCGTCGCTGTTATCGAAAAGGAAACTTTAAAACTAAACGATTAAAATAATCGTACAAACCGAAGAGGAACGCGACCGTGTGTGGTCGGTTGTCAAAACAATTTTCACCCTCGATCCTTATTAAATAACTTTGTACATTAAATCCAAATGTCGACACGTCATTTTGGATAGGCACTCTCTAGGCGGGGCGGCGAGCGGTCGCCGCATCGTCGGCCTCCGTGGGGCGGCCCTTTGGCCGACCGCATGAGATCAGTGGAACTGGCCGGCAGCGGCCGTGGCGACCCTAACACCGCTCTAAGACGACGTCAGATACGACGAGAACGTGTGGTCAACCCAGTCGCCTGCTACGCCGATCTCGCTCAACATGTCGGAGACGTCAGGCGTGCACGAAAACTCAAAATGGGAACCCGATGACGAAGACGCAGTTTCGAACGAATCGATATCCGTCGTCAGGGCATCCAGGTCAACCTCGCAGTCTGCTGGTAGCGGAAGCAGGTCCGTGATGGAGTAGAGATCCGTGAGGTCTGCTTGCTCACGACGGTTGTGGTCTTCGTAGAAACACGCGGACTCTGGAGAATCTGGAGAGCCAGCTGGTGATGCGGGCAGCGGAGGAGGAGCGGGCGTCTCCACCGGCACGCTAGGGATAGTTGGTACTGGTCTCCTTCGCCTAGAAACACCTCTATTATTATTTGAATCAGCGCGTTGTTTGCGCTTCGGCTTGGACACACCTCCTGGTTTTTGTCCTGATCTTTCAGACTTTGCCGTCTTCTTGCGGGGTCTGTACTTGTAGTCAGGATACTCCCGCATATGTAGTTGCCTTAACCTTTCCGCCTCGTCAATAAAGGGCTGGCGTTCCTCATCATTGAGGGTCTTCCACACGCGGCCAAGGTTTTTAGATATTTCCGCGTTGTGCATGTCTGGAGTTTGCTCGCAAATTTTTCTGCGTTCTATCTGCGACCAGACCATGAAAGCGTTCATCGGCCTCTTAATGTGGTTCGGATTGTTCTTCTTAGTCTGTGAACAAAAGAGAATTCGTTTAGTCTAGATCACGTTTTCAAATTTTACGGGCAATTTGTGCCCAACTATAGTGTAAATTTGCGTTCGAGGTGGAAAATCAACGTTATCTGTTTAATTGTGGGAGCACTATTATTATTTCAGGCATGTCCGATTCACGGAGCCGGGCCACGTTTAATTAGTATGCAAGGTGGTGCAACATTAACTCAGTGTCCTTACTATTAATGATATTGTTATCATAGGAATTATTATTATTAGAAACAAGTCGAAATCTCTATTGCTAGTTATTGTTATATTTCTGTAAAACCTGACTTAGAGTCTAAAATATAATACATTTGTTTTATTGTGATACTAATTGATACATTCGTAATGAAGTTGACATACTAGCCGAAATTCGGTACAATTCAAATAGATACTTATTTAGAATTACATACGATGAGTTCCTCATAGCTCCACTGCTAATATTATTTTAAATTCTATTTGAACTGATACCGGCGGCGGGAACTATAAAATGTTCAAGTGCAACAAACATTTCCGTGTTTCGCTCATATACAAAACATTGACTAACGAGGATGTTAAGGACGCAGGAAGTTATTATCAAATCATGTAGGAAGCGGCTTGAGGACAGTAGCCAGCCATCTATTTTTCCTTGAAGATAAGCGTTTCGGTTTAGGGAAAGCCTATTTGATAGCTCATTGGATATCCGGACGGGCTTGATTTATCGTGTAGCTGTAAGCTTCGGCCACTATTAAGTTAAAAAATAATGCACATTTTTTTGTTCATATAGAAAAGTCACGCGTTGAAAGTCAGTGAATTGTGTGAGAAGGTCATAAAAAAATGTACGCTACATCAAGGTTGGGTTTAGAAAAAACACGATGCGGAAAATTGTAAACACCCGAGTAACCTTGAAGTAGTTTAAATATATATTGTAATTTTTGTATAAATAGGTTTTTAAGACATGTCTTAAAAATAAAAAGCAAAAAGATTGATGTGGCGACTATCAAAACGAGATCGTGAACCTCAAAACCAAACCACTTTCGTTGAAAAACGCTGCTTTTTACCGAAACTTATTTATATTCAAGACAAAAAAGGGATTGTCAGATGGCAACGAAATCAAGTTCAGAACACCCACACAGCCACCTTGAAGGTGAATAAAGGTGGTAGTTTTTGTGCTGTTACCCTATCCAGTTTAAAACTCTGTTATTATTGAACTTTTTTGGATCTCTAACAATTTATTTTAGGCCAGAATTGCAACGGCTCTGACTCGATTAATCACGTGTCGTGTTGTTCGTGACCATTTTGTTACTATGTAATTTTTTGCTTTGAGTTTTTGTTTTAATGTACCTAACTTTAGCATTGTGTGATTGTTGTGCGTTTGTTGAATTTAGGAAATGTGTTAGTTTTGTTAGCTCAACATTGTTCGGGTATTCATGCAATTGTAAGCCTTTTGAGATTATTGTAAATCCATCGCCATAAAAAGTTTTCTGCAATAGATTGAAATCGTTCTTTTTTTTTACTTGTTTGAAAATGTTAGTGATTGACACTTGATATTTTATCAAAGCTTTGTTATAGTAAAGTCAATATTTAATGAAAATGGTGAATCATGTTTATACCTGAGAGTAAAAACTTAATAACACTGACCCTTATTGAACCATTTAACTACACAAAAGCGTACGTGCCTAGAGGTATTATCTATAATCTAGAAATGTACGTAAGTCTCATTTTTTATTCCCTCTAAAGTAATGATGACTAAGATTATTTTGAGCTTCAATTAAAGCAGTTTTTACTAGAACCCCACGCCTCCAAATTATATTAGCTCGTATTAAAATAATATTTAACTAGTATTATCGTACCGGAACAAACTCGCCTGAGAAGATCCGGCGAAGGAGGATCAGCAAAATCTTTTGATATCTTTTTTTGATTTTAACGTTTCATTTTGAAGCATTTACTAGAGGGTATTGATAATTTTTATCGTATTCCACGGACAAACTTCACTCGTGGTTATTTAAATACTTATTTATTTTTATAGTATTTTGCGTTATTTTACCTATTAAATATTAAAGAAAGCAGTTGTACTAACTATTATTTTTAAAATGTATATATTTTCCTAGAGTTTATTGCCATTCAGTATATACGTTCGAAGTCTATAATAAAGTTGTAAGTGAAATGACAGCTGTAACCATCAAAGCTCTAAGAAAATTGTAACTTCCTTCGTTTTAACTTGAACAGGAGTCGTTAAATGACTAGACTGTTTCATGGTACTTTCTTAAGGAAAATTAATAGTAGGGGGTTTTCGGTAATAGGTATTGTCAGTAAGGAACATTTCTTGACTTGAATTTTAGTCCACCATTTCTACTTTCGTAACAAATATATTATAACAGCGATTTATAGTTTTTGCTTTTGTCACTATTATTCTGTTTTACACCATGATGAGACTCCTCTCATAAGTAGACTTATAAAAGAACTGGGTTTGAAGTACCATTTTTATCGTTTGGTGGTTTTAACTTAGATTTTTGTTAGTCCACGCTTCGTAATAGGGCCACGTTTGTTTAATATTTAAGTTTATACCTAGATTCAAAGCTCATGAATAAATAATACATTAACTTAATTGCGCTTAGATTGGCGGTACACAAAGTGGTTTAACTTCCTCAATCACATTTAGCTATCCAGTAATGGTGCTAGACCTTGTATGTCTCCCTTATCTTGTTTTTGTTTATCCACATTTATGTGCATTTAAAACACGTGTTAACAATTGTGGCCAATCGTCCTGTTTCCTTTTATAGGTTACTGTTGCCGATATGATCTTTTTTATTCCCTTTTTTAAACTTATTCCTATGTATAATGATGTTATATTAAACCTACACTTCGTCATCAACGCTTGGCTTAATTCTATTTCAGACTTCACTGGTGGTATTGAAATTTTTGTACAGGAAAATCCAATATATGTTTATTGGTTGTCCAGGTATCAAACCCGAGGTCCGGATGTCTTAATAAAAGCTGTTCCCGGACCCTTCTTATTTCAGGTGCAGTACAGGACACCGTGTGGTTTTAGTCGGTACGATTCCGACACATCGCTAAACCGAAAACCCCGGTGGTGTGACGGCCCGAGGGGGTTTCCACACGCACAAAATAAAAAGGTATCAAACCTGAAATATGACGGTCACACCCAAACAGAAGAGCTATCATGTGCCATAGGACATACGAGGTTATTAGGTCAGCTAGTTATAAGTCAAGTTATAATTCAAATCCCTACAGAAGCTAATCTAAAGGTGAACGTAAATAGGAGTCCACTTATGTTCACCTTTAGTAACAGTTGAGTTTACTTGATCGCATATCCTTAGGGTAGAATATCTATAAGTACTCGAGTAATTGATATGAACGAGGAACTCTACCAGTTGGCAACACCATGTGTTTATAAGGCACTTATTATTGTGCGCGCGTCGTATCGGCTTTACAAGGGCAGCCGGTTCATTTCCTGGGTAAATAGAGATTGCTCCACACCGCTTTATACATATATCAATGTCTACGATTCGAGAGTTTTATATGACCTTTGTGTTAGACGTTATTTTTTTATGCTGTTTAAGTAGCCCTTTCTCTTTGTTAAACCACAACTTACTTTATTTAGGATTGTAATTTAAAAATATAAAAAAATATTTTACGATTTATAGTCTGGACTATAGATATGACACAGATGAAGGTATCTATTTGAAAGAATTATTTCCAAGATTTGTCAGTAAATGCAAGCAAAATTTCAATAAAGTTTATACTTAATAATATAATTGGATTATACGTATAAATATTCAATCCCAGTTCAATAACTACACCAGTTACAAATAGTCATAGCCTAGTTACCTTGAGTTGAAACAAGATATAATAGTTTGCTATTTAAAGGTATAATTATTAAATCCTATTAATAAATCTTTCATTTAATAATAACATGTTCTGATTTATACATTCATGAGGCAAAGGAAACGCATGGTAGAGCCTAAACCATTAATACCGAAATAAATGTATGTGTGTCATTATTTGTAACTAATGTTTATAGGTTCTATCGATTTGAGTGAAGGCCATTCTACTTCCTTGTTAGTTAGTGTCGACTTATATTGAGGAATTTTCGCAAACAACAAGGCCATAAAACTAGAAGATGATTAATAATGACTTCCTTTTAGGAAACGGTTTTATTTAAATTGAAGTAGAATTTTAAATTTCGAATTTATAATAATGTCGTGTGACGTAGCAATATTTATGCAAAATAAATGTGGTTTTGAAGGATTTTTAACTTTGATCCGTTTATTGTAAGGTATATTGTTGAATAGAGGAAGCAAAGATTTTTGGTTATTAAAGTACTGAAAATTTAAAGTAGTAATTTATAAAAAAATATATTATATAAAAATTAATATATTAAGTTTGTTGCTGTTTAGTGTTATCAAATAGTATCAAAACTTCACATGGTTTGTGATCTCGGTCAGTCCTACGAGCGACTGTTTCTACGCTGGTCATAAAATAAATTTGTCAATACCAATTTAAAACGGTTTACGTACACAAGTCACTATGATCTTACTGCGTACCAAGCCTAGTATACCATCGAAAGATTTCAAACCAATGTCACTATTATCCTAATAAACAAACCATTCCCTTTTATCAAATTTGAACAATGTATAAGAATTTATTTCAAGATCATTTTAATCTACAAAAAACGTACAATTAGATTTGAATTAACTATACAAAATCTACAACTCAATCATTAAAATGATAATTCAAAAAATATTTAAAAGAACTGTGCAATCTGTGCATCTCTTAACTTTTTTAAATGCGTTCTATTTTTAAAAAACCCTATGTGTTACGGCAAAAGCACAAGCCGTGCGAGCCAAGTCATAAAAAAACATTTTTTAAATTTAAAACAATACCTGTATATAACTCCGTTTACAAGCATTAGCGCGATCACGTAATAGGTATTTACATACGTGAATTGCCTAACGTTTCGACCAGGATGCAATTGCCGTGGTCACCACAGAATGAGCTGAAATTCCCGCAGTAGTTCCCGTTAACATAATTGTAAATCACTAGCAGCGCCCGCGTAAGTCCCGATCGCGTGGGAATATCGGAATAAAAAGTAGCCTATGTGTTAGTCCAGGTCTCCAGCTATCTACATACCAAGTTTCATCGCAATCGGTTCAGTGGTTTTTGCGTAAAAGACTAACAAACATCCATCCATCTATCCATCCATCCAAACTTTCGCATTTATGATATTAGTGGGATGAAACGCGAAAGTTCGAAAAAGTTAGTCAAAGCTGTATAACAAAAACTGCCATTTATATGCCATACAAGTATTATTGGCATTTTATAAGCGCTAGAAATGCCAGACAAAATGTATAGCAGATAGGCCGGTCGTGTCATATGGAGCTGGTTTGCACAGTAATATGCATTTAAATTGCTTTGTTAGTTGCAACAACAACATTATTTCTATTATTAATATTCATTTTATAGTTTGTATTTCTGTCAGATGTTTTGTTTAAAATGTGTTAGGTATATTTACATATAGTAGATAGATAGTAACTTCTGTTTAAATTAAAACTTAATAATAAAAACAAGTTAAACATGTTGTTAATTTCTATAGAACTTTGTTGGTTATTTTTCGATAGCTTTAACACACTTTTGTAAGTTTCACTTGTAATGTAACAAATCTTGTTAGTTAATTTTAACCAACTTCTAATTGTCGTATCGAAATGAAACTTATGTACATGTAGTTTGGATGACAATACTGTAATTTGACATCTTGGAGTCGATCTGATGAAACAGCCAGAAGATGTTTAGTGGAACTCTTCAGTGGCTACTTATAAACCCCTCGAGTTTGGGCTCATAAGATTCGTTTTGACGAGTACAACAGATTGGGGTTGGTAACGATGGTCTGATGATGGAGTCAGGAGGTGGATTGTAAAACTATTTTTATTTTTTAGTAATCTTGGTCACAGATTAGTAGTATTCTTGTTAACCCCTGAAATTAAACTCAATTTTTCATTGACTGGCCTGTTGGCCTAGTAGTTAGTGACCCTGACTGCTATGCCACAGGTCGTGGGTTCGATTCCCACTCGGGTCTGGGTGTTCTTTGTGTCCGTTGTTTGTATGTTTGTAAAGTCCCCATCACAGGAGTAATTCCTACTGCGGGAGCTGCCTTTTTAAAAAAAAAAATTCTTGTTGCTTATGCTGGTTGAACCTCACACACCAACGACGTGAACCCATCACGTCGTTGATGTGTGAGGTTCAACCCCGCAATCATTCCATCGAACTGTCGACAAGCTTATGTCACGACTACCTTCATGTATCTTTGAAATCGTAATCTATGTTAGATGATCACTTAATATAAAGTAAGACAAGTCTAGAAGTGTATAATGTAGTCTTCGAGTTTAAAATTTACATTCTGATTGAGCCTCGAAGATAAATAAATAATGATGCAAATGAGACAAGCGCTAATTTCAATTACCTAGTTACTTAATGTATCTGCGAATAATTAATCGAATTGGAAGCAAGACGAGATGAAATCACAGTTCACGAGTCGCACAAAACCCGAGAAGGCCCCGTAATATTAATGAAGATGTTAGACACTTTCAAGGCTTTTAACATCGAACAAAGAAGGTACCGATTATAGGTCCCCATTGTCGAGAGTCCCAGATGATGTTCCCACTTTGTTTGTAGATAATAGTCAAAATGAAAGTTCCTTTTTTTTATTAAAATCGGACCCTTATTACTGAAGCAATTTGATCTCTCGTGAAATACGATTGGAAATCGTGCGCCATATTGCCCGTTATTAACTTAGATTCGGAGAAAATTTTGTGTTCATATTAATTTTTTTTCGATATTTTCGTTTCAATAATTGCAAATAAACATTTTTGACGTTTGATTTCATTTCGTTTCGATCGCAAAAACTGATTTGTATGTTTTATTTGTTTGTATTATTTAAATGATTATGTTTAGTAGGCAACCACTGAGATGGTAATATGATGTTATTTTAATGATTGATGGTAATTTAATAATTGTTATCGTATCTTGCAATTAACATAGGTAAAATAAAATACAAAAAAAAAATGTGTAACATTTATTTTTTAAGTGTTTTATTTGAAAACTGTTTAAATAATGTCTTCTTAATGAAAGACATAAGTGATTAAATTAATGTGGATACTGTCATCTTATAGCTATACCAAAATGTATTTAATGTAAGTAAAAATGAGCTATACAGGTAATTTGAAAATAAAATCAGTAGATTTTCAAATTGCAATAAAAACCCTATTTAGAGTATTAATTCGCATGTAAAAGTCTAAAAATTGTAACAGAGAAGGTATATTATAACGTTTGTAGTATGACAAGGACAGCAACTATTTATAATTTTGTGTCCAATAACACATTTTTATCTCGAAAGACGTCTGGAGTTCTTTTAAGCAGAGCATTAAAGAGTCTATCCTCCGATGAGACAAGAAAACCGCATTATCTTTTAAATCTGCAACAAAATGTGGATAAAAAATAAAAAAGAATATCGGTTTTAAATTTAAATGTAGCATCGGAGTGTTGACTCGATATATGTTAAACAGTCGAGAAAAGGCGGGATTATTCCGACACTAGGAAGTGAATATAAACTACGTATAAGTGAAGGATTGTCGCTCAACGCAGCGGAGATGCATTTTATTTACTTTATACAGACTATTTTATAACGCCTTTGGAATAACATTTTTAGAATTATTTATCTTTTTATTTCTTAACTTAGGTTCCAACACTGTGGATGCCAAAATTAGCAGCTTTATGTGAGGGTAAAAAAACTGGTTCGTATTGTATCGAACAGATATTGAATGTTAGGTTTATTCTAAATACAAATTAAAATATACTAGAGGTCACCTGGTCGAATGTAATTCATTTTTGGTTTGTGTCTATGGCCAGTATAACTTGAACTGCCATTGTATAGACTGACGTACCATGACATGTCAACACATATACTGGACACGTGTAATTTGATGTAACCATTTTCATGTAATTTTGTAACACATATTTTTTTATATTTTTAACTTTCTACACTTCTTCTATACATAAACTTAAAGTAGGTACCTATTTAAAAATGTATGTTCCTCTGGTCATAAAATTTTCTTAAAAATGCGTTTTTGCGAAATCTCTTCTCGTCTTAATATACTCGTAAATACAAATATTTTTATTTTCAAATCGTTGTTTCATTTGTCAAAATTTGTTTTTCGATGCCTATCAAATTAAATTATATGGGACTTTTGCGTTAGAATTTAAGCGACGATTTATGGGTTCAATATTGTTATCCTTAAAGTATTAAAAAGAGAAATACATAGACTAAATATTTCACAGAACTTCCAGATGAAAAGAAAATAAATATTTAAATTCGAGAAACTAAAATGAACAAATTTTTTATTTTTATTTTTGAGACTACCCGTCATTATTGTGATTAGAATATTTTATTTAAATTTCAATACCTTCGTCTCTTGGAGTAGACAATACTTTATATTAAAAGATTTCATTTAAATAGTGCTTTATTAAGTTCTCTTGAAGGAAAAAAATGAAATGGTTTCAGTTTTTATACTTTATATAGTTAAATTTCCAATGCACACGTACTATCAAACATATTCTATTTACATATATTATAATATAGTAAACATTAAGAGTTTTTTGTTTAACTGTTGGTTTGTTTAAACGGGCTAATCTCTGGAACTATTAGTAGGATCTGAATAATTCTTATTGGATTGGATAGAGTATTCACCGAGGAAGACCTACGACCCTTACGAGCGGAGCAATGACTACAGTAAACACAGGTGAATCTGCGGGGTAGCGCTAGTTCTTTTATATACTAATCCAGACAGGGCTGGAATGTGAATAGATTAATCAATAATTTCGTCTGTGTAGACTCTAACGGCTGTCTGGACTCAAATGTGTATACCTATCAAAGCTTATACAAAATATTGGAACAGTTGATATCATTATATTAATACGCGAAGAGAATTCTTCATACCCCTTTTTAAGAAAATTTTGCGAACGTAGTAACGTTAATTTTGGAATATTTACAGTTTATCTATTAGAAGAAGTGCAGAAAGCTAAAAATTTTAAACAATATGTCTTACAACTTTAAAAATTACGTGAAAATGGCTTAATGAAATTACACGCGTCCAGTATATGTAATTACCTGGTAAGACTAAATGGTAAGTAAGTCTATACAATGGCAGCTCAAATTATACTGGCCAATGAAAAAACCATGGTCGAAATTCGACCACCACGCGATCTCTAGTTTAGGTAAAAACAAATATACCATAAAAATCTATTACATTAGACCTAATAAATTATTTTTGTTTTTGCTAGATATCTAAATAATACTAAAGCGTTTTTATGGTTAGGAACTGTAACTTGGTGTATTGTACTTTAAAAAAAAACAATTAATTTTATCTTTTTAAATAGCATGTAACCTTGATTAACCGCACGCTCTGTTCCGCGTCATAATGCTTAAAAATAAAATTGACTACATTTGCCCGTGGATTCCAGGGGACTTTCACTGGCAAATAGCTAATGTTAAGCAGTAACTTAGGTTACTTTTATTTTGAAAAAAGAATTAGGGTATCGTGCAAAAAAAAAAAACAAACATAGAACAAAGTCCCCCGCCGCGTCTCTCTGTTCACGATAAACTGAAAAACTACTGAACGGATTTTCATGCGGCTTTCACTATTAGACAGAATGATTCATGAGGAAGGTTTAGATGTATAATTTGTACCCGTGAGAATCCGGGACGGGTTGCTAGTTCCAAATAAAATAAACATTATTATTAAGAGTTGGATTAACAAAATTACTAACATATAACCGACCCAAACATATATTTTATCGGTAGGTCATGATAGCGGGTCACAAACCCTTTTGGAGATATGTCCATTTTGACCCAGTTTTCGCCATAATCGTCTATTCATATGTGCATGGTGTGAATTTTAAATGGGTCTGACCTATAAATTGCTAACGTGTCTTAAAAGTATATGTTTATGAGTTTTGTTGCCTTAGATGAGGTAGGTGGGGGTAGATAGGACAATGCGTTTTAATTATTATTTCGTAGCTATTATTTAGAAAAAAAAAACTAGTATCCTGTAAGACTGTACTTTTGTAATACTTTGAAATAAAATAATAATGTTACTTTGAATTTGCCTTAAAATATAGTATATAAACTGGTAATAATTTAAAAGCAAGAATGTAAGTATATTATTTTTCAAAATCATAAAATACATACCATGTATTTTATAATGTATTAACTCTTATACATACATACATTCCGTCACGTAAAAAAATACTACGTTACTTACGTTAAGCTCTGTAATACTCTGTATCATACGCTCACTAATACAGATCAAAATGGTTAAACCATTTTACTTAGGTTTCTTAGGCCACGGTTATGACTACAAGCGGTAGCTTTCAAAATTATTAATAACAACATTTATAAACTGACACCTCTGTTATTTTAATCTATGACCGACATTAGTGCCGTGTACACATCCACGAGTATACAAATAGGTCTGTATCCATATATGTTTGTATACTAATTTGGTATCACCAAATACAGCCACGGATTATTATTGTCTTGTTTTACAATGGTTACCGACTTGATGTATGATCAATAAATTATTTACTACCGACAATTTTCGTCTGGCAACACAATTGAGTACTGATTCCTCAAACTACTCATATAGAACAGTTTTCTTTTGTTTTTTTTTAATTGATAAAGGTTTTATGTTCGCATGCTGTTTTATATTAAGACTCAAGATCGATTCAAGTTTGATTGGATTTTTCAGTAATACAATTTTTAGTAACTGTACGGTCTCTGGAAACATCCCTGGTAGAAGTGACGCAGGTTTATGAGACAAAAACAGAAGAATTAAAAAAATATTGCCCGCTTTATTTTTTTTTTAATTTTGCTTATATAAAATATAAGTATAAGCCCCAGAAAAAATATATTGATCACAGTCTAACATTTAGGAAAATGATGTTTCGTTTCTAGTTTGATTTTATCAGGCAAAGGTAGCCTTAGGCAAGTTTTTGTCCAAATGTAATGCAACATTTTACACGCGTATTGTTCGACATAAAGTACAGCCGAAGGCTCTAAAGGTTATACAAAACACGTACATGCTCGTTCGTGATCGCGTTTGGTGTAACAATGAGAGGATTTGGCGTTCTGTGTACTCTAAACAATACTTATAACATTTACTTTGATACGTACCGACTGTTATATTATTATTGACGAATATATTAATTTATACGGAAAGGACCCGCGCTGCTCGGCAGTTTAGTTGAATGTTTACACCTAGCTGCAATCCAACTAGGGTTGCCACCCGTACTATAATATATAGTATCGTACTATATTTTGATGAATTGTACTATATATAGAACGATAATATAGTACGAAAAATACCATATTTTTATTGCTGACTCAACTGTCGCCGTTTTAACTGAAACTGGAACTGTTTGTAACGCCTTCATGGCTTAACTACTTCACCGATCGTCATGAAGTTTTGGTAACACGTTGTCAATGGCACAGAAAAGGACATAGGGTACCTACCTACCAGAAAAAAGTTGTTCCCTAAGAATGGAAAAATAACTTTTAGACAACCATCCCATTTGACAAAATGTACAATAACGCGGTAGAAGGCTCGGGTAAAAGACAGGAACGACAAATATGTAGGTACTATTTTTTCCTGAACTTGTGTGTTATTTTGATATTTTCGTATTATAGTTTGACTTTAACTTAATATTTTAGTTTAATGTAATACTTTGACATGAATCCAATAATTGTATAACACTAGTCATCATTATTTAGTTAGAATTTTTATTGTGCTATTTTAATTTTAACTTTTATTTAAAAGTATGGAGAATCAAATTGTGAAATGAAAAATCTATTGGTATTCATCACAAATGTATTTTATAATTTATAAAGGCAATGCAATATAATACAAAACTACAATATTTTTTGCAAGTTTAAAAGAAAACTATATTTTTCCCAAAAAAAGGTGGCAACCCTACCTCCAACCCAACCAATTTAAGTGGGCAAAAGCGAGTATTCTAAGACTAAACCGAACCGCGTACCTTAATTAGAAGAGATATATGCAGATAAAAAAAATGTATGAAAACATAATAAATGTAAATGAGGCAATTATGTTTGAATATATCTTGAGAAAGGAGAAAGTTAGGTTATTTCCAAAGCTTGATGACAAGTGCATCCCTGTGCATTCAACATTAATTTAATAAAAAAGCATATGTTTTTTTTATGTATAGATAATAAGCCACAATTCTCGAACGACTTTTATGAACTAACATCACTGCGGGGCAAAGGAGTCTTCTACAGACTTCCAGGAAGCAGTCTTAAACCGCCTTTATTAGGTTTTTGTTATTCAAAGTGATTCTTGCGCGGATTTCTTTACAGTATCACCCTTTTTGTAGCTCGTTCTGCAACTTTGCGCGTTTGTCTTAATACCATAAGTTATTACTAGCACTTGTTTTAAGATTTTTGTTCTTAAATACTCGAGAATATTATATCCAAATCTTACGAAAATTAGAATTTAGTTAATACTAGCAACCCGCCCCGGCTTCGCGCGGGTACAAATTATACACCAAAACCTTCCTCATGAATCACTCTGTCTATTAGTGAAAACCGCATGAAAATCCGTTAAATGGTTTTTCAGTTTATCGCGAACAGACAGACAGACGCGGCGGGTGACTTTGTTTTATAATATGTAGTGATTTAATGTCATTTCGAAAAGCAACAGAAAGATCCTGTACGAAAGCCTTACAAACCCACGACCACTATTTTCCTACTGCCATGTCCATGTTACAAATGTCAATGAATTTTCCAGTTCTCAAAACTTTTGTAACTTTTAATGTCATGTTTTTTTTATGATATAGGGGGCAAACGAGCAGACGAGTCACCTGATGGTAAATGACTACCGCCGCCCATGGGCACCTGCAATTCAAGAGTCACAAGCGCGCTGCCGGTATTTAAAGTGGGAGTAGGGGAAGGGTGGAAGGGGGATGAGTGGAAGGAAGGGTGGAAGAAGGGGGGAAGGGTTAGGGCCTCCGGTAACCTCACTCACTCGGCGAAGAGCAATTGCTTCACTGCCGGCCCTCCGTGAGGCCGTGGTATCACTCCTGTCGAGCCGGCCCATACGTGCCGAAGCATGGCTCTCCCACGATAAAGTTTAAGGTAGAATATATTATAAGGTAGATAAGGTAGATTATTATGTATCTATTTTCTCTTACTATCAAATAGTTTAATAAGCTACTGAGCTGAGTTTGTACACCTGCAACCTGCCCTATGCACTAATTCTTCACATTGGTCCATCTAAAGGTTGTCTGGAAGAAATCGCAACCAGCGATAAGACCGCCGATTGTACCAGTATTCAATGTTTTTTTCTCTTTTATGTTGTAACTTTTTCTATGGTGTAATAAAGATTATTGCTTTGTATTGTAATGTTAGTAAAAATTAGCTAAAATGTATACGGAACCAGCAAATAAATCTTTGACCACCAACCACGAACATTGTTCTTGGTAACCATACACAACCAAGCGCAACTTGTAGGCCAAGGTTGCTCAGAATACATCACGTACGGTTTTTTTATGTTTTAACAATAAATTCACGGTTTTTAAGTGGGGCAAGTGAACACGCGAGCCGATAAGTGATTATGGAATTCCTTGTTTGATGTACCTACGAGCTGCGCTTCTGTGGATTTGTGCAAGTCGCTTACAACGTTCTAATTTTTATTGTATACCGTCTATGCTTTGTTTTTAGTAGTTAGATTATTAAATTTACATGTTTAATTATCTTCATGAAATAGTCAGAAAATCTTCAGGATTATCTACAGAACTTGGCAATCATTTACATCTCAATTCTTTTGTCGGCGTAGTTGATAACCACGTATATTTTTAATTTGAACTTGGCTCCCATTTTCACATTTATGTTTTTGATGGGATCTATCTATCAAGATTTGGAAACCAAACAAATTAATGTTCTTTTTACTGTTGAGTTTGAAATCACTGGTCGCTAAGACAGGGTTTTTCAATTTGGTTAGTGGTAGGATAAGAATTTTGTGGTTTTAGCTGCGTAGACATTACTTCTAAGATAACTACTATTAATTATTTTTAAAGGACCCTGAAGACACTCATCCAGTGTATTAAGAAAGAGTTTTAACAATACCAATATTTTCTGACTCTTTATGACCTTTCAGATTATGACTGGTGTTGGTGTGTACATGGGCAACTCGTACGCTTATTTGCATTTTATCAATATATAAAATTAATTAACGAAGCATTAAAAAAACGTTTTTTGTACACTCGCCCACATCGCTAACTTCAAGGCCCTCGTTTTAGATATGGATTAAAATTCTACGTAGATGTACAAGTAAATGTTCAGTAGGCTATTTACAGATAGTTTTGATGAACCGATACACCTATTGTTTAAGCAACCGAATTTAAAATGTAGGTACTTACTGTTTTTTTTACATTATCATGATCACGGTATTAATATCTACAGTTTTAACGAAACTTACTACTTATAAGTTTCAGTTCTAAAAAAAAAATTGTCATGTATCCAATTCTCACAAATACTATTAAAATGGGGTAGTTCAACTAGTAACTTAAACGAATATTACTTACTAGCTACCCGCCCCAGCTTCGCACATGTGTGTGACACTAATGTGTTGAACAATTGTCATCATATGATTATACAAATTAACACAAAACAATATTAAACTATACGTATAAACCTTCCTCTTGAATCGCTCTGTCTATTGGTGAAAACCGTGTTAAAATCCGTTGCGTAGTTTAAAAGATCTAAGCGTACAAACGGCGGAAGGGACTTTGTTTTATACTATATAAAGATATTTAAAATAAATTTGGACTTGTTAACATCTCCGAATGTCTAAGAAAAGATATAAAATAAAGTCTTACAACTGATTTATCCTTGCTTTGCGAAATTAAGTGTCAGCGAAGAAAATTGGGTTCCATTCGCACATACGAGGATTCAGCAAGAATAACATACGGCTTGCGTAATTCAACTGTTTCAAATTTTGGTCAAATGACACAACCGAGAATTTATTCTCGTCAAGTAACATGTTCTAATTTTAAAAATTTGTTTACTTTTAAACTAGAACATTTTAGTTTAAAATTAGAATCTTGAGATAATTCTAAATTCAAATAAAAAAAATTAAGGTTTATCTTGACTGCAACTTTAACACTGACTACTATTGCAATATAACAAAATTACCTTGATATAATTTCTTACATTTTAAAATGTCATAAACCGACGTGGCATTTCATACACTGTTATAACCTTTGTGTTGACCTTGAGTAAAAGTCAGACTTCAGCGAACAATGAAGAACGCAGATTGATATAGCACAATAATGTAATGTAAAGATTAGTTGCGAAACTTGATGGATAGCTTGTACAGAACATTTGAGAGTATATTTCGCGTCATTATTCTTCAACGTTGTGAAATAGGAGTTTGATTTGGTCTTTGTGCTCTGATGGATACAGAATGAACATTTGATTACATTCGTCATCTTCGTATAATATAATAGGAAACACTTAAACAGATCTAAATACGACTGTCAATTGTAATATAAGATAAATTAATAATAGTACTCGTTAAATCTGGTTTTTATTTTCCTGGAACAATTATCAAGACGTATTTTACAATGAAATAAAAAAAATACCAATTGGAGAATACCCTCCATAAAACAGAGAACTACATTTTATTCTTTTAAGTAGGGTAGTCCGAGCTTTCCAAAGGAAAGGGGAGGATGCGGATATATGAACATCAGCAAATGAGTTGTGATGCTATCAATAAAATTATATTTGTTTTTTTGTGAATAACATAGCATAGGCCATAGGCTCAAGAAAGTAAAATCTAAGTATGTCTATGGAATGAAAAAATAAATAACTGAAGCAAGTAAAATTTATAATAAAATTACATAATATCGAATTTGTTTAAAAATAAAAGATATACGTTAATCGAAGTCGATTAAAAAACTTACAAATGCTTATTTGTACGTAAGACGATCAATTTTGCGTATTCAAGAGCACCTTTCCCATAAACACGCATCAAAAGCAACGAAATGACTCGGAATCACGTGAAATTGGTCATGAATGTGTATTGTACCTATCAACACAATAACAGCAGACAAGCTTAATAAAATGCAACTTATTTCACGCTTATAACAGAAAATTATTTTTTTTATTGTTAAAAAGCGTGGGATGGTTGACATATTGACATCCTACAGCCTGTTTTTTTTTAATTTTTAAAATTATAACTGTTTTTTATTCGTCTCAATACTAGTCATGTCCTTTGCAAGGTGGCAACCCTATCCCTTCTCAGTATGGTGATTCTACTCAGCTATTGAGTAGAGTCACTTTACTCTGTACTCTGCTGTTGAGTCTTACCAGAAGAAAAAAACTGCACTACGACCGAGTCGGCCGCCAGCAATTCCAGGAGGAATCTGTGTGCTGCACTAGTAAGGTGCCCATTACACGGTAGGTTTTGATGTGAGTTATGCCACAATCAAAACGGTGATTGACGAATAACCTATAGTCCAATTCAGTGATTGATAGTTGCATGATGAGATTTTAATGTCAATATCATTTCATGAATCACCAACGAACATCCGTCAATCATGACTTTTGGTAATGATTGACGTTTGAATGAGCGTCTAATGAACGCTTAAGCAAAAAAAAACTGCACGTCAGAAGCGAAAACATAACTTATAAAAATATATGTTTACACACACACATTTGTATATAATGTATCTAAGCGTGACGGTCACGCGGTGGCTAAAGAAAAAAAGTTGGTGTTACAGAAAAGTTATGTCAAATTTTAGAGTTGTATTGTATCAATAATGATGCCTCGTGTAGAAGCGACACGTGTCGGAATCACTTTGTGCATGCGGAAGATTGTTGATTGAAGGTTGAAGTGAGTTGAAACTGTTTTGTTGAGGTTTATCCTAGGCTATTGTCATCGTTGGGAGTGACCAGCCGAGGGTGGTGTGTTTAACGAAAAGACTTCATAGAATATCGAATATAAGATACGCTAAGATAATTCTACGTACGCATTTTTAAGAAAAATATTCATAAACAGGAATGTGAAATTTGGAATATTTAGAGTTCATATACTAAGTGCAGAAAGCTAAGGTTTTTAAACAGTATGTAATACAAATATAAAAAAAAATACGTGAAACGGCTAGTCTAGTATTCATGTTGATCAGACATGGTACGGAACCTATACAATGACAGTTCAAGATACCAATTAAATAAACCAAAAAAAAAAAAAACTTAATGAGTTATGGTCGATATTCGACCACCATGCGATCTCTAGTGTATATTATTTATTTAACAAACCGTTAAAAAATTTAAATTTCATTTGTAATTAAAATGTATCGCTGCAAGTAGTAACATAATAATAAGAACTCCTTGACATGTCACTTGGCAATTAAATTATTATTTAATTGATCGTTTTATCCTTTTATCAATAGGAACAATATTCAATTATTTAAATTAAATCAGTTTCTTTACTTAATTTACATATTAAACGACATCTTGATAAAATAGTACCAGCTAATCTTTTAAACTTATAATAAGACGTACATGAAGTAATCCAATTTCAAACTTATTTTTAGGAAAATAAATACTATTTTCCTTTGACGTTATACAAAGGCATAGTACTATATACGCGAAGACATTCTCTTTTACGCTATTTACAATGTAAACAATTATTTTCTTGACAATGAAAAAAAAAAACGTAAGTAATCCTATGATAATCTGTGGACGTGATTAGACTGGTACGGTTAGAATAATAAGCTATTACAATAGCTGCTGTGTTATGCTAATCGTGCATTATTAAAATAATAATATTCATACTTAAATGTATACATATTTATGTTGAACAAGTTTCCATTTATAGTAAACAAAGATGATACTTAAGAAAAAATAATATTATCTATTTGTTAAAAAAAAATGTATGAAGTATTTTTTATTATTTTTATATTATTTTAATAATGTGAACAAGAATCACACAAGTTAATGTGGAAGGAATCTGAGCTAGTTTTTTTTAAGTTTACTATTAACAAAAAACTAGCTTTAAATATTTAATAGGCTAGGTTACCATACTGTTTTGGTACAGCTGACATCTACATTATATTATAATAAAATTCAAATCATGTAGCAACCATTTAAATTTATTTAATTTTTTTGCTGACGGTTCAAGTCATATCTCTAACATAATAGGACCGGTTTAAACCATTATAACTATGATAGATATAAATTTTATACTATTAAATATGGCCAGGTCATAAGTGACCTTGTCTGTTTGTGTGTACGATTTAACTACGAAACTCGCCTACAAGTACTTGTAATTTATAAGTCGTCTACTTCTTTAATGGCAGTGTAATTATTTGGAAGTGACTATTGTTTGAAAATTCGAATGTTTTATATACATATTGTTATTTTTTAACTGAATGTTTTGTACAGTTGTTTTTTTTGTACACTTAAAAATAATTGAAAAATAAAAAAAAACAAAATTTCTATTGTAAGTGGTTCACATTTTGCTGTCTCAACTAAAAATGTATCGACCTGTAGAATTGAATAAAAAATGTTTCATATCATCCACAAAACTTAGTTTTGTTATGGTTGAAAGAAAAAAAAACGAATGAAGGGTTTCCACCCATCGAGATATAGCCACTCAGAACAAAATATATGTTCCGTTTTTATTTGAATCAAAACTAAAAAGCGCTGCAGCGCTAAAACAATAATTTGTACTTAAATTCAAATTCTACAGTATTATTATAAACAAGCAGCGCTCGATCGTTTTTGAGTTGTAGTTTTCTCGCGAGCGTAAGGTCCTAAGCGCCGTAATTTTAATGGCGTTTACGCGTGTTGCCCAACGAACTGCTACAAAGATTTGTTGTCACTGCGGTGCAAGGACCGCAGTTCGCGTTACAAACTTTTTCTTCGCGGTGTCTCCTCTATACGCTAGTAATAATAACACAGTGTTTCCACCTGGATAGAGGGTTTGTTAATATTCTAAATATGAAGCAAAGTGCACTAATTCTTCATTTCATCTAATGATAACTCCCGGATTTCTTGAAAGAGATAATTTTACCATTAATCAAAATGACCAACCAGTTCCCTACGAAATAACTATTTAAAGCCATAAATTGTTCACTTAAGAAATCTCGTATAGTTTACAAAACAGTCCACATCGACAGTTAAGTGGTTAATAACCGATAATTGTCATATAACGGATTCAATTCCTGTTTGAGACCCGTTTCTAATTTGACCTTGTCTAAACCATTACCATGTTTATAGTTCTATAGTTATATGGGGAAAATAAAGATAATATTAAAAGGTTCCAGGTTTTATTGAGATGAGTGGAACATTCTTGAAGGTAGAGAAGAAAATATATATATATATATATAACAGTTATGAGTGTAATAAGCTGTGAAACTTTCTAAGTAATGGATGTCTTACAAAACCAACCCACTCGAAGAAGTTTGAATAAATAAACAGATTAAAAGGCGAAGAAACTGCCATATAAATAATGAATTGATTGCAAATAAAAAAATAGGCAGTCATGGGACTGCCGACAGAAGTGAAAACTTAAACGAAACGACGAACTTAAAACGTCACATTAGCCGGTTGGTGACATTAATTAATAAGGAGCTGACAGAACTCAATGTTTGGATTAGCGCCCTCTAGTGGATCTATATGTATTATTAGCGTGGTGGTCACGAGTTCAGTGCTTTTTTCCCCATAGCAAAAGTGCACAAACGTGCCTAAAGAAGTTTTCACTTCAAAAATAGTACAAAAAATATCAGTGGCGTGAAACACAACAAAAATATACGCCATATTTTGAAATGGTAAACAATATTTTATGAAATTTCAACGCTTATAAAGATAAAAAGCTATACACATAGTATAATTATGTCAATGGGAAAGCCTGTGACCACGGCCAGTGCAACCTTGTCGAAACGTCAGGCAAATCAAAGGTTAAAAAACCTTTTAAATGCGATCATGGATGCGAAAGTTTAAAAGTTAGCTATAAACATAGTCGAAAGTTAACAACGTAATAGTCAGATTAATATCGCTATAAAAAACAGACATTAAAAGTCGCGGCTACTATTTTTCAATTGCCATTAATTACAAAGTTCGTGTTAAAAATTGTATCAAGCAGAAAGCCTATCTATCATATCCATAATACATCATTACTCACAGTACTTACAAATCAGGGCTTAAATACCGAAATGGCGGATGCAAAATATCATTACACACATAAATTTATGATTTCGGAAGATAAATTGGATCTTAGTACGGATCGTGATTTCCTGAATATAATGTATTCCATAGAGGCGAATGGTTGTTGGCTTCAAACACTGACTTAGATTATTGACGGAGATACGACACTTCGATTCTAGTTCGGTATTCTGCCTTCAGCTTTGTGTAAATTGGGTTTCGTATTGCCTTTGACTGTTAGAACAGACACATGAAGTTTGCAAATACTAAATGGCTAAGTTTAGATTCCAAGTGTCAATGCTTATCAGATTTAGTTTCATGAAGTCATCTAAAGTTTTTGACACCATGTTTAAATAAACTACTGTTATTTAAAACTACACTATATATTACGACTTTACATTTAAAATGCACTTTACTTTACTATCTGGTTTTGAATTTACATCAGTAATAAAACAACTATTTCCAAAGCAGTTATTCAATGCCAGACGGCGATATATTATACACTTTGCCATAAAATGTATGTTAATACAATTTATGTTGAATAATAAAAGTATTCTTGTTTACAAATCATTTAAACTAAGTGTATATTTCATAAACACACCTCTATTAATTAGAAACCTATATTAAGGATTAAAAACCTTTCTAAATATATTACACAGAATAGCTATCACAAACCTCCCAAGGGTACAAAATGTATTTCAAAACAACGGGTCATTCCTTTTAGTAGCCTATAGGGAAGACCTATATTCGGTAGTACACGTTTACAATACGTCCGCATATTACCACAGAACACCGTTATAACCCAAAAATACATAAAGTTAATGACTTTCTGCAATCATTCCTCATCAAGCCACAAAAAACGCATTTAACTCTGCTCACGTTACTCACGGCGCTATACAACACATAGGCATAATACATGCGTAATTACGACCATCTGTATGTCATCTGTATGTCATTAGTCTACCGGTCACGTACTAACACGGCGACGCGCGCAGAATGTTAACCGAACGCTTTTTATGCTCAGCCTGACAATGTTTATTGAATCTTGCATTGACTTGTATTGATCAAAACTTTTAAAATTTCCTTATTGCCAAGTGTGTGGGCTTTAAAATCAAAACATGAACAACTATATGTTTGAAATGTCAACTAGGCAGAAACAAAACATATTAAGAGATTATACGTATCTATTATTAT
Source organism: Euplagia quadripunctaria (assembly GCA_963859945.1). NCBI lineage: Eukaryota > Metazoa > Arthropoda > Insecta > Lepidoptera > Erebidae > Euplagia > Euplagia quadripunctaria. The sequence goes on from OY982575.1 coordinate 20,768,125, forward strand.
TGATATTCTTTGGTGATAACAAAAAATACAATTTGGAGTTTTTTTTCTCCAGACAATTCAACTTATTTACTTATTGATTTTCAGTTTTATAGTGTATAGCCATTAATATTATAATTGTGTGTGGCTATACGTCGTAGTATCGTCCTGTTAAGGTCAAATATGATTTTATAAACCCAATCACGGGTTGACAGTTGCAGAACAATGCATATGTATGCATGACTGAAATCTTCCGTCAGACAATTCATCATAAATGTGAGGTAGCCGGTTCAAGGTGACCTTGGTATGTATATAGACATGGAATTATTTTTATATAGTTAGAATTTGCATTTGAAAATTAATGACATGGCACCTGATACGAACAAGTCTTAAAATGTTACTACACAGTTTTTGTAATTTGAAACATTGTTTTGAATGTTTTCTTTTTTTATATTTAAAAATCCATCGTTAAGGTAGAGTTTTAGTCTTTGGAATGTATTCGAAGTTTGAACTAGATGTTTGCTTTAACATATGCGAGGATTTTCTTTAGAATAAGAGCTTGCGCTAATAAACTCGTCTACTTTAGGTGTAGGTTACAATGAAGACTTACTAGGGGCGTATTTAGTGGAAGTAAAATGATATTCTGGTACATTTTAAGCAACGGTATCTAGACTCAACTTGGTCTTGGTCTAGACTAGAGGTCATGGAACACGGATAAACATACTTAGATGGACTTTTGTATAAACATTAAGATGAATATTTATACAACAGTACATCTAAGTATGTTTATATTATAAATGCGAAAGTTTGGATGGATGTTTAATTGATAATCACGCCAGAACAGCTGAACGGATCTGGATGAAACTTGGCACAAAGATAGATTACAGTCTGGAATGGCACATAGGTATTAATGACGATAAATGTATGGTTCCCGTGGGATAGGGTCACACATACACATCAAAATTTCCACACATATGCATGCACTAATCGGGAATCGAACCCGCCAACTCTGACACATGTTTACATAGTAAAATATGTAATTGAATATTAGATTATCCATACTTATATAATATAATAAATGCGAAAGTAACTCTGTGTGTTTGTTACCTTTTCATGACTAAACGGCTGAACGGATCGTAATGAAATTTGGCAAGAAGATAGATTATATCCTGGGGAAAGACATAGGCTACTTTTTATCCCGGAAAATGTACGGTTCCCGTATTATAAATTTTAATTTCCACGCGAACGAAGTCGCGGGCATCAGCTCACTTTAGACACTTGACTTTGGACACCCAAAATGAACATTAACAATCACCATGGCTAAGTTGCATGACTAAAATGCAGGTATTTAGTTTTTCCAACCGTATTGTTTATTTATGTTTAAGCATCGGCAAATAATAAAATTGCAGAAATTGCTTCCGACCTGTGTATCCTCGTTTCAAGCTGTATGCTTAATAGACTTATTAGCATATGCAAGAACATGTGACAACTGCAAGAAATTTTCTACGTCATAAAGCAGTAAGTATTTGTTGGAAAAGTTCTTTGGAAAGTACATAACTGCGCTGGCAAGTCGCTGTTTGTAACTTGGAATTTGTTCTTGCGAGAGTTCTAGTCAAATAATGTTCTTGGTCGTTGGTAAAGCTTTTTAATGTGCCAAAATATTTAATTTAAGCCATTTTTGGAGTTTACTCCTTAAGAATCGATTTTCATATAAGGCGCCCGGTATGAAAAAAATATGAAGAGTAAAATTTTGTGATCGGAGAGCAGCGTAACGCTTTAACGCTTTGTTGTGCTTTTTGTGCTGTGTCGTGGGTTCAAATACTACACTAGACAAAAATTTGTGTGATAAACAAATATATGTCCCGAGTCTGAGTGTTCTTTGTGTCCGTTGTTTAAATGTGTGTGAAGCCCCCCACCACACAGGAATATTCCTAATATGGGAGATGTCTTAAAAGACAAGAAAAAAAATACTCCTTGACTCCTTCCAGAAAAAAAAACAATTTTTTTTCTGGATGAACGGTATTTTTTCACCCTATGTCCTTTTCCGTACCTCTGACAATGTGAATGAAAATTTCATGATTATCGGTTGAGTAGTTAAAACGTGAGAGCGTAACAAACAAACTCACATCCGTATTGTTAATATTAGTGAGGATAGACCTATCGTGTTGGTGCTGACACGAAGACGACAAGTCGTTTCACCCCTTAATAAATAGTTCCTCATCGGACCCGACCGCACTGGTAACTTCTTATTAATCATTATATTAATACGTGAAGAGAATTCTACCCCTATTTAAGAAAATTTCGCAAACTTAGTAACGTGGATTTTGGAATATTTACAGTTTATATATAGAAGAAGTGCAGAAAGCTAAAATTTTTAAACAATATGTCTTACAACTTTAACAATTACGTGAAAACGGCTTAACGAAATTATACGCGTCAAGTATATGTGAGTACCTGTCGCGGTAAGTAAGTCTATACAATAACAGCTCAAGTTATACTAGCCAATGAAAAAATCATGGTCGAAATTCGACCACCACGCGATCTGTAGTTAAACAAAACTGCAACAGTTGACATAACTTATGTCAACTGTTGCAGATAAAACTCCCAAAAAAAAACAGTAAACCCACCACACTAAGGAGACAACAACAAAAGCTCAAGTATTAGAAAGGCACGTCTAAGAGTCCGCATAAACTTCACGCTATTAAAACGCACTTCGCCCGCGATAAGATTGAGATACGCGTGACAAATGACTCTGATGTGAAATGTCACGCCACTACCACGGGCCGACAATAAAATGAGATAGCTTCGACAATGCTACGAGATGCTTAACATTTGTTTGCAATCTATATATAATAATAATATTTTGATACTAACTTACTTAAGCATTCAGTATGCTGAAAGCTTAAGTAAGCTATGGCTTGTACACTGGGTTCTAAACACGGATAAATAAAATAGCTTTTTATGTTTGTAAATACACACATCACTAAAACCAAGTCCTTAGCCGCGTCTGTCTGTCTGAATGCGATAAACTCAATAACAACGGAACGAATTTGAACGGACGGGTGAAACCAATAGACGGAGTTATTGATGAGGAAGGTTTAGGTGTTTGATTCGTTAAGGTTTTGTGTAAAATGGCTGAAAAAATCAATATTTGCTCTGCTACCCGTGCGACGCCGGAGCGGGTTGCTAGCTATACACAGAAACACCAGACCAATGAAAATACTTAGACATATTCACGCTTCCTAATATTTGCACTCATCGGTAATTGAACAAGCTACCTATGACGTTTCAACTGAATGCTCTACCGCCACGTCACTTAGCTGTAACATACCTATCTAATTCTGCTATAAACTAGACACTAGACAAAATTGAAAAACCACCAACTTGACACACCTAAGTGATTTCGGTATTGCATCAATTAAAATACTTAAAAATGTTGTATAGTACAAAAATAATCTAAATATATTTGTTGATTAAGAAAAATAACTTAATGCTAGGTCACCTAGCAACTGCAAATAAGAACTAATTCCAACAAAAAACCGTTCAGAAATACAGTCAGTATTCAGTTATGCTACAGTCGCAGACTTAGGTAATTATAAAATATAAATAAAATTAAAAATCAGCAATTAAAGTATTAAAATTAGTTTTTGATAATAACATTCTACGAACTTAATGACTAATATTAAAATGCTTTAAAAGATCTTTGGTAAGATTATATGAATATGATAGCTAACAAGATATTAGTATTATCCTAGATAATATTTCACATTTCGTTACGGTCTTTGCAAGATATCATTGTCTAGCGAATGGAAAAGCTGTTTTCTAAGAATTCTTGTAGTCAAGGAGAATGGTATCATTCGCAGAAGTCCTTGAGTCTATGCGACATGTTTGGATCAATTTATTGCAACAAATCAACCTTCGAGCTAAGGTATTCTTTATTCACTCAAGTAGACTCTTGTGTATTGGTATTATTTGGACTACAGACAAAACTGATTAAAATAAGTCTTTTAGAGTAACAATAGATCTGTTTATTTTAATCTTTCTTATTTCTTTTTAAAGTTTTGTTAATGCTTAAAAGAGAAATATAGTGTAATCATTCCCGATCATGATCTACATTAATATGTAACTTCATTAATGTGTAATTACATTACTACAACATCTTTTGAAATTAAAAATAAATTATATTTTTTAAATTTCATAATGAATATAAGTTGCTTTACAAATGCCAAACTAGACAAAAACACTTGTGAAGAAAAGCTATAATTTAGAACACACCGGTGCTTAAAAAAGATAGATGCTATTATTTGTGTTTATAGAAAAGTTTTGCTCTTAAGCAAAGAAAAGTAATGAAACCAAGTAAGGAACATAATATTTAGAACAAATACTTCAATTCATCTCGTTATCCAGCGCGAAACTCTCACAAATTCTCCCCTGTCAATGTTTAAACTCGATAAAATAAAAACCTCAATCCGTCAAAGTGCTGCACCTTAATATGATAATTTTATAAATATGTATACTTCATAGAGGATTGCATTCTAAATAATTCAATACCTAAGTTCGGGGAATAGTTAGACTTTTCAATAGATGCTTGAAGTTGTTCAATATAATTATTTATAATTTTTGTAATTACTCACCTAAAATTAGAACGTAATTACATGAAATCTTGAGCAACCTACTAAGGAAAAAGGAAACGTTAAAAACACAATTCAGTTTTTAAATATCCCGATAGGCACAGTCTATAATAATCCCGGATCTTTTTACATTTGAAATGTACCTAATAAAATGAAATGTACAATTAAATAAAATTTGGAATGAAACGAAATATATGTACTTGATATTTAAAATTAATGGTGCTATTTACATTTTAAGTGCAATGACAAACTTTGCAAAAGTACCGCATATATGATACAATACAGGAATAGTTCTATTCACAACACTTGCAAAAGGCAATAATTTCCTCTGCAGTCTACGTTCCAATGTACTATTTTGTACAAGTAAGCAACCATATTGGATTCAGGTGCGACATGTATTTCAAAGGGTGCATTCAGATTTGTATAATTAAAACCATATTCGAATTCCGTATGTATAGCTTTCGCTCCTTATGGAGTCTTCTGATCAATATAGATAGTCTTTCAACAAATATTTGCGGAACCATTTGCAATATAACTTATATTGAATACATAGAAAATTAATTCAAATCAGAATTTTGATCATTTTGCATGTAGAACAAATCAGGTCAAAAATCCACGGCCAAATTAATCCACAAACATTGACGAAACATCACTGAACAAACATTGACGAAATACGTCCAAAAAATTGAAACAAACAAATATGCTTAATACTAAAACTGCATTCGAAATTCACTGCGTTAATTACTGCATCAAGGTAACATATAAATGAACTGAACTAAAAAAACACTTCATACACACGCTATGAGATTGAATCTCCTAATAATGGGCGAGTAATGTTGGCCAGAAAAAATAACGCCAGTACATGATATGATCGCATACATGCGAAAGAATATATTAGCAGTTTAACAGTTTTAATTATGCAAGAAATTTTTAATTGTACCTTGAACTTATTCAGACATTGCACGCATCGAGGGCACGAAATTGTTCTGATTTATTAAGGATCGTTATTTAGGAAATTCCACATTGCATTTAATTTTCATATTTACATAACATGACTTGAGATTTGAAAAACACACAGAACCTAAACCTAACAACATAGCACTATAAAGTTTTCAGCTAATGTTAGTCATTATTGGAACTTGTAACATAAATTTCCCAAACTTCAATGCAGTGGTATTGTAGACTATATTAGAAATTTGAAGCTCCAATTAAGTTTAACAATTAAAGGTAAAGCTAATTGAGGTGAAGTTAATTTTAAATTTGGCTTCTTAAAGCTTTGGTGTGTACAAAAGGATTTGAAGTTTCATTAAAACGTTCAAAATGTTTGCAAGACTTTTGATATACTTTAAGATATAGGCAAGATGGAAGTCACAAGATTTTAAGAAGTTATAATCATACTTTAGTCAAGACTAATTGAACTCTTAATTAAGTTAACTGTAACTCAGTGAAATGTCCCAATTTCAAAGGCCCATGCAAAAGTTATCGGGGGTTTCAATGAAAATTTATTAGTCCAACTATTTGTCAAAATTGTCCCAAAGGGTCCTGGGTCCGTTGGAATTTCGGCAAATTTCAACTTGAATAGCCAATTTGTTTTCGAGACCTTAGAACTGTACGTCATTTAAATAAGTTTCCGATTTTAGATAATTTGAAAATCAATGTGACTTTTATTTGAAGTATGGAAGCAAACCCCTTTAGCTTCTATCCATAAATTTGCCTGATGATTATTAGAGATTTACCTGACACTTTATCTGGGAAACTTTATATCAAAACTGGCTTTAGCTATCTTACTATTCAATAAAAAACAAACAATACCACAATTTGATACACATTATTTCTGTCAAAGGTTTTACTGAAGTGCTTATTTTCTCTAACTTCATCCAAGGGTCGTTAGCCTAAAAAAATCAGAAACCCAAGATAAAACATGTGGATGTACACAAAGTTATCCGTGTTAAAACAACGTGAGCTCGTCGCTGGGATATTGTGAAATATGAACGGGGATCACCGTGTCATTCCCCCGACTGTTCAACGAATTTATCACGTTTCTGTCCGTCCATACGTATGGAGCTGTGCTCCAGATATTGAACATTTCACCAAACGAATTGCACGATCCTAAAATATATTCTTCGTTTTATGCTGTTTTTAACATTTTTTGGACAAGGATTTTGTCAGTAGCATCGGTTTTTACGTATGTTTCTGAGTAATATTGGGGTCTTCAAGTAGGGTGCAGATTAATAAATGAAACAAACATTTTAATTATTGAGGCATAGAATTTCAAATGGTAAGTGCTTCTAAAACCAGATTTCCTTTTGATAAACAAAAAAATATTGATATGTCTTCAAGTATATATATCCGTAAAAACAACGTCAACAAACTTGAATACCCCTCGTATAAAAACAAATTAAGTATACAAAAAGTAACAATGGATGAATTCTTATTTTAATTTTATAATTTATACCTTTTTCATTCGCTCACTTGATATCATTCCATTTTGCGTTAAACCAACACTTTTATGATTTTATTACCCCGTTGGGAATTTTTGAGTTAAGTCATTGAATCATAATTCTTCTTTGAGGTGGTTAAATATAAATATTAGTATGAGTTTCTATATTAGATTGCCTTGAAGACTATACTCATAAACAGTTATCGTTACTGCCAAATTTAAGTAGCTCTGGACAAGCTGAAATAGTCTTTACAGATATATATATAATTCACTGTCCGTTTTCATTAGGATAGAGACTTCAAAATTCTAAAATCTAATACGAAATTGCGGTGAAGCAATAAACCGTATCTGTTGTTTATGTGCGCCGTCAAACGAAGATAACACCCATCTTTACATCCAGAGTTTAAGTTAGTGTCATTGTTTCGTAACTTACAAATATAAAGGATGTTTGGGAACAACGCGTCGCTTTAACATTCATGAATAACATTAAGCCCCTTCGTACCGTTTTGAATATCGCGAAGCTCTTTTCAAACCAACTTTACAGAGTCGTGTTTATGCTGATAGCCTTTTAGGGAGGCTATTTTTCGTGCGAGTTTACGACCATTACAATATTCACAACTAAACAATGGGCGCAGGAGGAATCCCCACGGGCTAGATGTTAAAAGAACAATCCAACGTTCGGAGGCAATAAGCCTCTATTTGAAAACGTCCCAAAAGGTTTGCTCTTAAAACACGGTCCGTCTACGATTGTTACCGACATGCAAAGCGTCGCATTTAAAAGAGGAAAGAATAAAATACGTACGGTTGAAAGCAAACAGGAAAGTTAGCCGGGAGCGGCGTACCCCGCAACTTGTACGAAACAAGTTTTCTATGGGCTTTATTTAAGTTTTGCCTGCAGTAGACACTATATTAAACGTATCAGAGTTGAGTTTTAAAAGTCCCGCCGATACGGCTGAGTTGGTGGGCCGCGAAACAGCCACAACTTGGAATACTTGGCAAGGAGCGCCTATAGGAAAAATAAAAGGCAGGCAACAGTTTGCTGTCAAGTTGTACTACTTGCTTCTACAACTGTGGAGAATTATTGTGTTAGAAAAAGTATTTCCTTTTAACGTTGACTTATTCGATATGCGAGGTGAAGTTTTATGAAGTCTTACTTTACTTGCAATAAAAAAGGACCCAAAATACAATAATCTACTTCCAACAAAAAAACAAGTTTCGATAGTACGCACGATTCAAAATCTATTTAGTACAGAAGAAACATTTCTAACAGAAACAAAGACGTATAAAGCTAATTTAGATCATAGCTGTATGCTATACAGGTAGCCTGTCATGTATTATTCTGATGCAGCAGTCTGTATGTCCGTGCCATTAAAGTAGACTCGGGCAAACAGAATTTTATAACAAGAATTAAAAATGTAATGCACAGACGTCTCTTCCTCTTTGTTTAACGCCAAACATTGAAATTTACTTTTGAAAAAGTGAGAGACGAACATACTTAAATCGTATGAATATTGTATTACAAAAGGCTCTAAACACCTGGAAAAATATGACTAGTAAAAATGTTACTCAAAGCTAACTGAAATCTAGAGCACTACACCACAAAACCCGCTCCAACATAAACACATTCATCTGAATTAAGAGCACGGTCCACAACAACGAATGGAAACAATTTTCTATTTCGAAATGTCTTACTGGGCCCACTATAATTTAATATTACACGAACGGGCCGCTTTGGGCGGAGACTGCGAGCTTTAGCGGGATTGCGCGAGTGAATAATTTGACTATGGAGGGCTTGGTACCAGCGGACGCTTCGCCTGCAATTTATTTGCAACTAACGAATTGGGGCGAATGATGTATTGCCGGAATTTAATTCGGGAGTTATTTTCCTAGACTAGATGGTAGTAAGGTACTCCCGTCAAAGCTGGATCGCGCTAATTAAATTTTTGTTTCATAGATTTTGGTTAAATTCGTTTTGTACACGGTGTTATAAAAAGAAGTGTAAATTTTGCAATCGGCCTAAAAAGTGGATATTGAACTTTTTTCGATAAATGCTTTTCTTCGTGTTGATGGACATTTCTAAATAACGTGTTAACCATTTTATGTTAATTTTAATGATTTCGTTCAGTTATGATTTTTGAAACATACATTTCCCCACTAATCAGGACGTTCATTTACTGTTAATCATTAACATACAAGTATGTTCTAATCCTAATTATCTATAGCTTCACACAGAACAGTAATCTTTCTTTCGAAATATTAGGTTTATTGGTAAATTTTCAAGATTATTAAAGGTCGCTAACCTTAGCATTATTCGCAGCCCTACAATTACAACCCTAAAATGTGACCACACCTTTTTACTGTGTTTCGTTTTGCTGGAGACTGTGTATTAGATTTATGAGTTACTTTATAAAAACAGTGTACTTAATAGGTAGTTACTATTAGATATTGAGATGGGTAACACGAGTCTATTATTATTGTGGTATTTCTGAGATTGAATGCTATCTTTCAGCCAATTACGTCGGTGTTTCGTTACAATCTCGATGTTTTGTTCTGATGCCAGTTACTGAACTGTTGTGGTCGAGGCTTTGGAAAAAGCACGCATTATCTTTTTCTACAGATTATATTTCAATAAAGTTATTGTTATCTAGAACTTCTTTAGTACTTATATCTCTCTATCTGTTTTATTCTTCGTCTAGTATATCTTTTATCTGTGTTGGTTTAGGTTGAAGAAATAATTATGAGTTTGTTGCTACTGCTTTCAAAACTATATTTACCTATATACATTTTATAGTTGTTTCAATATAATAATGTTCTTATTAGGTGTGTAAATCGCGATAATATTTATCTGACGTTTCGATCGAAAATAAAAAATAGTGAAGATCAAGTGCGGGTAGTTGCCGAAACTCGCACTCGCACATGGAGGCGTCGCTGACCTCTCAACAGTCCACTCGTGACCACGATCAGTGCAATTCGATGGAAACGTCGGGTAACCAAAAGGTATTGTGCGTTTTAAATATTATCGCGATTAAGTCCCTAAATTTACGTTTACACACCTAATATGTATCAAAGTCGCGAAAGTTTAAAAACAATAATGTTCTTGTTTTGGATTATATATAATTAAGTTCAGAAACTAAACTCAACTTGTAGGCATCGCTTCTGTGAACTTTATGTTAGCTACTACATATTGCAATTTTTAGCCCATTTTATTGCAGACAATACAGCATTTAATTATACATTTGTCGCATAATAGTCTGCCGATTCTGATCATGTTCAGATATTTCAATGGCCTATATAGTAATTATACTAATTATCATTCCGATGAAATGACAATATCCTTCTATATCTTTAAGAAAATTCGAAGAACAATGTTTGTCATCTCTTACAAAGTATTCTGTTATACAAATAGAATTTTATGCATAACCAAGTTATAAACAAAGTGTTGATTTCGTAGCGTTTCTCGCTGACTAATCTATTCATAGTTAGTTAGCATTAATCATGACAAGTTTACTATAAAGTTACAAAGTTCAACCCTCTTGAAACTTCCAGACGCCAGTCAGAAAAACAACCACGCTTGAATTTAATAAAGCGTAGGTACCGTACTTCCTGTCTACAAAATGTTGGCCACAAATATTTGATCCAACATTCTGATACAGAATTTGATAAAAGTTACCACCAATATCAAACAAATAATTTTTAATTAGAAAGATCAAATTATTGGCGTAGCCTGACTCTCTCAAACAAAATTAATTCTTGTGTAACCTAGTAACGTGAGATGAGACGAGAAGAGATGAGAAATATCTTGAGCAAAATATTTTGTAACGATTCAATAGCCTCAATAATATTCTCCATTTCCTCGAAACGATTTCATTTAAAATACGTTAAAGCAGTTCGGAAGACACCCTTGTTTGACTAAATAGATTTAGATAGATCTTTATAAGTAAGGGTTGAAGGAGAAACACCCTCCTTTAGCATCATTGGAATGAAACGAAATATTTTTAATTTAGTTGAAATTAATGTTTGAAACATGAAGAATACTATTTAGAATATTTTATTTTATGAAATTTCATGTTTCTACTTCAGATTGAAAAGATTTTAAAATAATATTTTCAAAATGAAAATTGACCAAAATCATGGATGATTTTTTTAATTGTGTGTTTTCTATGGCTAAATATGATAATGGATGGATAGGCACTATAAAAACGAATGTGATTATTATCAGCCAAATTGAAGTCAGGCTTTGAATTAGTCAGAGTTAGGATAGCCCTTATCAAATATTACCAATCCATGACATAACTATTTCCACTTTTAATATTTATTGTCTAAATATTTACCAAATTATTTTTTCCTTTGTTACACCTTTACATCGTTAAGCTAAATATTTTCTCCAGCATTCGTCCACCGAGTGTAGTCTAGAAGTATCTACTACAGCACGTGGCAGCTGTCTAGTCCTCCCCAAGTTACTTTGTGAAATGAGATCGGCCTAAAGGCGACGTCAAAAAGGCTGTTGTGTGGCTTGACACAGCTTTTGTTATGCTGCTTTGAGCTGTAACAAGATATTTATGTCGTAAAGGATTTAAGACATCACTTTTTTCTGATTTGTTTTATGAGATTTTGTATTTTGTCTTCTTCATTTTATCTAAATTCTATAGAGCGCTTTGAAGTACAATTTTGTACTTATTAAGTACTAAGTTAGGATGGTGTATCTTTTCATCTTTTTGGTTTTTGGTCACTTGTATAACCTCATCGGGATAATTACTTTCGAATGCGTTTAGAAAAATCACTACTAGTGTTTTTCTTCTTCTGGCTAGCATTATTAATTCCATCTATTGCCAGGGCCTACCGCCTTACTTTATCTTTTGCGGTCTTCGACATCCTCTTCAGTTACTTTATCGGCTCTCTTGTCATCCTATTCAGAGACAAAATATATAAACCAATCATCTGCCAGTTTAACGTAATAATTTATCGCAACTTTCTACCACAATTCTCTTTCTTATATCTTTATACTTAAAATACTAGTAACATTTAGATTACCATTAAAAAAACTAACCTAATTTTGAGCAATCAATCTGAGTTATCTTAACACGTGAAATCTTACTCCAGAATTTAATTGACTAGTGGTGTATAAACACGAAATGGTAGGAGAGCTCCGATTGCAGTAATAGCAGGCCAATAAAAGTGTTAGGTTCGTAACAGATGCGCAACGTTTGCAGAGTTATATATATTGCAAGAAACTTTATGGTTCCGTACATCGGTTTTTATTTAAAAGTACAGGTGGTTATTCTTTAATAACACTATAATTTGAAAATATATAGATCATAATCAAAATTATTTATTTCAAATAAACCCATTGTAGGTATTTTTGAATCGTTAGGAGGAGTCAATAGTTATAAGTCGGTCGTGAAGCTAGTTGCCTGTTCCAAAACGTAGATCCTATGAAGAAGAACAGGCAAAAAACTCCAAGGACACTCTTTTACAACATGTTTTTTTTTTTACAAAGTTACTTGTTACATTGCTTATATTTCAAATAGTACGATATATTCTTCTTTTTAATGTAATTTTGTCTTCATCTTTGTAAAACCTATAGGCAATCTTTACTGCTTTAAAAGTTAACGATCTAATGATTACTTCAAAATATATTTTTGTATTAAAATTAAATATAATGTACCATAAATATAATACCTACTAAAAGAGAGCTTACATTATCATAATTTTACTGAAAGAACACCTTTTTAGAACTTTTAAATTTATTAGTAAAAATTAAAAGATTTTGTTGCCACAAAATAGCATGCGGAACCCTGAAAGTTTCCTCTGTTGCTTTTACCTGCCAACGTAAATATGGGTTTCGGCGATCGCGATATGCACTACGATATATTCCTTGCCAATTTTTGTTGCCACCGCTTCCATTTATCGTGGAAAATGTTTTCGGCCCACTATGTACCATCTCTTGGTGCCACTACGTACTAGTGCAATCTCTTTTTTAGATTTCTCCCGGCATGATAAAAATTTCATTAAAATGATGAAATGCATGACAAAAATCACTAAAAATATGGGTACTGTACTGACAATGGAACCCTTTCTTAAATCACTGAAAGGGCATCACTTTAACATGCAGTTACAAAAAGATTAATAAAACTATCCGTTTACCAGTTATGACCGTTTCAATTTCCAGGTATTTTTACAGTAGGATTACCGCCGGCCTTACAGTAGGACGTATCCGACTCATAATCATACTAAAATCGTTTTCAATGAGATTTTCTAATTCCCATAATCACAGCTAAGACCTCTTTACATTAAATTAAAGAATAGCACTAAACATTAAACTTACATATTTTTTTGTTTAGTTTTTAATACAAGAAAGCAGTTTCTAATTTCAAATTGATAACACGTAGATATGTTTTTTTAATACGACACTAATAAAACTGTCCATTCTGAAGACTGAAGTATTTATTTTTAAAGATGGCGGCCTCATTACTAGTTCCTCGCAAATATAATCTTTTATCTGAGTTAACTTTAGTCTAGACCAGACATCTAAAACTATAGATATACACAAGTCTGGCAATATTTCAAGACACTTAGAATTATTGATACTAAAATGAGAAACGAAACTCCAGAACGGAATCATTATACGATTTCAACAAAATGAGTATTTGATTTATTTAAGTAAGTGAATTTTGATGGTTTCGTTAATGGGTTGTTGTTTTATAGTAAAAGGGTTATGCAATTTAGATTCGTGGTTTATGGAATACACAGAAATATTTGGTTTGAGATTTGTGTGATTGTTAGATGCGTGGACTTAATCGCGATAAATAGACGTTCTGCTACACAGACCATCTGAGAGTTGGACGTTTTGCTATATGGACATTTTGCTAGTTAGGCTTACTGCTCATTAGACGTTTCGCACTGTTGGACGTTTTGCTACTACTTAGACCTTCTGATCGTGAAGGGATAATGACTATACGTGCTTGGTTGCTCAACGTTTCGATCGAATTACACCGATCGTGATTTACACAAGTCGCGAAAAATTAAAAACCATTATTTGTGTGACTGGCCAAACAAAAAAAAAACTAGTTCAGTAACTCCAAGCTTAAATTGACTACTTACTAATTGAGTTTATTTATCGTCTAGACATCAGTCAAAGTCTCTGGCCTTTTCAAATCAAGTATATTTAGACATTTACCGTCTATGTTGTGTTTTATAGAATTTCCTTTTAACAGTAAATAAAAAATGTCCCCATTAACAAAGCTAAATCTTTCTCGGTCTTCGAACACTTCTTCCTATTACTTTCGTGTCATTAGTAATAACATTTTTTAACAAAAGCCTTACAAATGGACTGTCTGTGTGTTAAGACAATTTAGTCGAGCATTTGTTGGAAGATTAATGGTTTTGAACTGCACAAATTATTATCAATACCGTAAAAATCTTTCTGTTGAAAGATTTTAACAGTGTTTGCCTAGCTGCAAAGTAACATATCACAGTACTTACTTCTTAAACTTATTACCACAACTAGTACTTTTACCAGATAATACTTACATAGTTACCATTAAGAGAAAAGCTTTTGTTGGTTTTTAACGATGTTGTATTAACGTGTGTTACTATTTTGGGGCCCGACAGGGATCCTTGAACAAGGAGCAAAGGGCTTACCCGAAACACACGAGTAAAATAAAATATCTATACAAATAAATAAAATTGAAGTGCCTGTTTGCAATGTTATAACAGCTTTTAAAAAATCAATTTTTAAAATTGTTGTCGGTCAGTCTGTTTGTTTATTCCGGCTAATCTCCAGAACGGGTGGACCGATTTCCACGAAACTTTCACTGGCCGATAGCTGGTGTTATAAGGAGTAATTTAGTCTTTTATTTAGTAAAATTAGGGTTCCGCGCAAATAAATATAAATATATATACGCGAGCGAAGCCGAGCGGGGCACAGCTAGTTCTTAATAACTATGAATACTACTTACGAAAATTATTATTCTAAGTTTCTAAACGAACTGTTACGTAATCAAATTGGTATCAATTGCCAAAAACAACTATTAAATCCTACACGACATTATTTCGTTGATCGTCATTATAAATATAAATATTTGCATCGTGATTGTCTGGTCACGATTCAAGATAACAATATCTTTCCGATTTCGCTTGTAAAAGCTTTTAAAACAAGCTTTTATGTTTATCTCGTTATGAATATTATAATTTAGGAAGGAATGTTCATCATCAATACATATACATACAAATAAATAAAGTTTAAGTGTCTGTTCGTAATGTCAAAATATTGGAATTTTTAAAAGCTTATGCAGTTTTTGGAAGACATGTCTCGGTCAGGTTTGCAAATCCCTCCGCCCTTCTTTGCTTGACTCGGAGTTCACTTCACTGTTCTGCGCCCGTACGCTTAGATAATTATAATTATTTTAAGAGTACCTACATAATTTTGAATGTAATTTGTACTGTAGATATGTGTTTACTATACCTATAAAGCTTAGTTTTATCAACTTCACTTAATGTAGCATTTGTTGCATTTTTACAAACCTCAGTGGTTTATAAATGCACTTAAAGTAATATTTGTAAATATCTTTGTAAAATGGTAAATAAATAAATAAATAAAATAGTTATTTCCACCATATTTATACCTAAAAATCAGTTTTTAAAATTTTTGTCTGTCTGTTTATTTCGGCTAATCTCAGATAGCTGATGTTTCAAAAAGTAACTTAGGCTACTTTTATTTTGGAAAAAGAATAAGGGTTCCGCGCAAAATATATTAATATGTACACGCGAGTGAAACCGGGAAGTGCTAGTTGGCAATATTATCTATATTGATGTTTTTAATATATAAATTTCTATACCAAACCGTGTCGTTGTATCTTCTATGAAATATACTTCATTAAAATACATTTGTTATGATAACCATAATTGTTTTATAATCAAAGCATATCCTTGTTATCTTTAAACTTCAAGATTTACATCGCCATTTTACTATAGTCGACTTCTTAGAAGTTACGAAGTATTTTGATTTGTGTAGTATTAATAAAACGTTCCAGGATATTGACCTATCCTATATAATTTTCGTAATCATTAAACCGATTGCTACCGAAACCCCTCAAAGAAATAGCGCTAGAACAATAGATATTTATCACAAAAGAGGATCAAAACGTCAATCTATTGTGTCCCCGATACCGACAACTTTAATTTTGCAGCTTTCAATGACCATTCTCGATCCTATTGTCTTTGTAATAAAATCGTTTGTAGAAATATTGAGGCAAAGTATATCTTGGCTAAAGGACATTATCGAACAGGCAAGTGTGTTTGATGATAACACGGGATTAAGCGACTCGTGTGTAATCTAGAACGAAATAGGGTCAGCAGTTATGTTTTGGGCTGTTTCCAGTTTTAGCTCGTTTCGTTCAAATATGTCGTTTTTGGCTGGTTTAGTTCCTAAGGGGTTGTAGTTGCCAAATTAATATTATTATGATTTGAAGAAAATTTCATAGAAATTGAAGTCTACATAAGTGTAGCTATCCCTATTTTTGAAAGAGAATTTCCGTATAAGGAAAATACTCTTGTGTCTCGGAAAATTTCACAAACACAGACTTTTTTTTTGTGCGTGTGGAAATCCCCACGGGCCGACACCAGGTTTTTAGTGTGTCGGAATAGAACCGACTAAAACCACACGGTGTGCAGTACTGCGCCTAAAATAGGAGGGATCCGGGAACTGTTTTTATTAATTCATCTGGTCACAAACACAGACCTTTTTTTTTTTAGACCTAGAACAACGAAACCACAATACTTGAGGTTGTGAAAACCACTTCGATTACTGCACCATTAATGTAATAATGAACACAATAATCTAAAAATGAGCTTACAATGAATTTATAAATACTGAATGATTCAAACGCACCAAATTTTACCAACAAAAAATACGACCAACCCCCTATCTACCTCGCTACATTTGCCGAGCCCATTACACGTCCCACGTGCTTACCCAACAGTTACAAAGATAAATAATGTATTTACGCCGAGGAAAGCCCATTGCTTCGCGCAGATTCAACCCCCGCCCCTTCTTGTAACTACGGTCATTAACCTTTATACCACCAGGATAGATTACCAGACCATTGAGTAGTATCAACATTTCGTATCATCATTTTAACCAACTGTGACGATAAAAGGAAGGGGTTTGAGTTTACTAAATTTTATCTACGAAACCTAACTTAAACGAAAAATATTTTATTTCAAATGTTGTTTTCGACGCTTTACTTTGAGGAACACATTTTAAAAGTTCTTAATTTTATAACTTTACAGATTTCGTCCAAGTACGAAGACTGCCAAAACACTCCTGCCTAAGTTAGGTTATACAAGAAATAATTTAACGATATGCTCCTTTGCCAAAGTGAAGCGAGAGACTCTCAAACGGTTTATTTGATTACATTGTGTTTGAGTATTTTTTGTAAGAGATTAGATTCGCGTTTTTATCCATTAAGCTAAATCTAATGTTGCGTATAGAAGATGAGAGTGTAACTGAAACGTGTTGCCATATTTTAGGGTCGTATAAAAAACCCCGTTTAAAAGGCGATTAAATGAAAATGATGAGGAAAATTCATAAATTTTAATACAAAAATCTTATTTTTAAACTGAAAATCTGAACATGAAAAATAAAATTTCGAAATGTGCAATTATTACATTATAGACAATGCATTTTCTGAAAAAAAAAAACGAAATTAGTTTTTTAAGGCCCGTTACTGACTTAGCTATAAATAAAATATGCCTGCAATCAAAATCATTTATTTCAATTAAACTAGTAATAGGTATTTTTGAATTGTCAGGAGTATGAATCAGTCAGAATAAGTCAGTCGTGAAGCTAGTTGTACGACTTACGCTGACACTGACAACTTTCTCTCACTCAATTTACTCTCAGTGTACTCACTACGTAAATTATGTAAAACTATAACTAACCTGGATTAAGAAAAAAGCATAAATTCACAAGTTATTAAAACAATATAACGGGCCAGGTCCAACGGATTAACCCGTCGATCGGTATTGACTGTGCCCGCCTGCCCGGCGACGATAAACGCAGATTAAACGTGAATGTACGTCAAACTTAATCCCAGCAAGTCCTACCATGTTTTTAATATGGCATTTTGATTTTCGAATATATGCAACATTTTGACATTTTTCACTATATTTTTTGCAACATTTTTTTTTATATTTTGTAACAGATACAAAATCCGTATCTTTACGTTAAAACTGCAGTAAGTGTATGTTAATAATTTTCCTCCTTAACGACTAGACTGTTTGTTATGATATTTTCTTGTGTACTTTTGATATAGCCTTGATGACTCTTAGCTACTGTTAGTTCCGATAGGTGGCGCTTTTGTCGAGATCTACATAATTTCTGATTCTGTCGGATTTATCCGATAGTTAAAAGATTTTTAGTTTCTACTTACAGATTCCAAATTTAAAATTATGATAAATACCTTATTTTAAATGTTAAAATTTAGTATATTAGAAAAGGATCGAGCTTCGCAATGGAAAGTGATAGACATGTCCTATCAAGATAGAGTCTAAGATCGTAGGTTATCAGCTTCGCTGGAAACCAACTGGGTCAAACCAAATAATCTATTTATAGGTAAACTGGTCTGGTCACTTGAAGCTATGGAACTTGCACTTTGGGCTATGTTTCGTTACTACCATACATATTTATTAAAGACTTGCCATTCTCCGCAGTTTCAATAGCGTTTATGGTCACTGCTCCGCTCGTAATGGTCGTAGCGGGATGTTACATAGCCTCTAACCTTCCTCAATAAATACTCTATCGGATACAAAACAAAATTTTCGAATCCGACTGGTGGTTTCCGAGATTAGCGCGTTGAAACAAACAAACAATCAAATAAAAAATCTCTTTAGTTTTATTTTATGTATAGTATTATCAATATATTGTATTGTATCAATATACTTATAGGTAATAAGTATATGTATTTATAAAAATATATGAGTATCTTTATCCTAACTAACTTTTTAAATTATCGCTTTCCAAGATAATAAAATTATATAGACGAGAATTAACGCCATCACGTAATTAAATAGGTTTAAATAGGTAATTACATGCTCTTAATTTGCCTGACATTTGCAGGACGACCAGGTTGCATTGGCATTGCACTATTAAATACGTGATGGCGTTAATTCCCATCAACATAATTACATAATCAACATAATTATATAATCTTTATCCTTATTCTAGAACCTTTACTACAAGGTATACTTGCAAAATGTCCCAAAATTGATAAAATAAAAAAAAATTTCGCTTATGCAATTAAATGTACCAATCATGTCATAAAATTGGATTCTTAAGATCCCAATCATAAAACATTGTAATTTATTGTAAGCAAATTGGGTCTAGATCCAAATTTACGAGCCCCAATAAAAGTGTAAAATACTGACGTTGAAAAAATGAGGTTACTTTAATGATGCGGTGATTAAGAAACGACAGTACTGGACTAACGACTCGGACAGTTAACTAATAGGTCTTAAGTGGTTCAACTATTAAACAATAAATAAATAAATTAGATTTCTTCTAATGATGCACAAACTTCGGGTGACACTAACAAACTATACCGATATACTACAATAAAGACTCACTATTGTTAATTTGAAGCGTGATCTGTAGAAGTGATCCATGAAAAAATGGCGTAAGTGTGTTAGTGATTCCGAACTATCAAAACTGATCTTTGTCACCAATACTTTATTATTTAGGCAATTTGTAGAATGGATTTCAGCGCAATTCAGTCCAATTTACCTTCAATTCGCTTCCCTTCTAGGACCAAAAAATGTATATATACATGTATCAAGTTGAAAATTACAATATACATTTTGTAATTTTTAACCCGCGAAGCAAAAAAGAGCGGTGTTGTAAGATTAATGTGTGTATCTATGTATCTGTCACTGTCATTATAAATCCGAATTATATTTAACTAGCTGTGCCCGCGACTTCGTCTGCGTGGAACAGTGTATATATATCGAATCAACAGCCTAAAAAATAAGTTTCAAGCTTCTAGCTTTAAATACTTCCATACAACTTTTCATCCCCACCTTTCAACCCCTTACACCCCTTTTTCGCATTAAAAAGTAGCCTTTGTCCTTTCTCAGGCTCTAGACTATCTATGTACCAAATTTCATTTAAATCGGTTTAGTAGTTTTGACGTGAAAGGGCGACAGACAGACAGAGTTACTTTCGCATTTATAATATTAGTAAAGATTTTTGTTTGTTTGAAAGGGGACTTGATCAAGTGGTCTTAGCTTTAAATTTTAGCTTTAAATTCAAGAAAATCTGTTCAGCCGTTCGAAGCCGTTTCTAATTGGTGAAGGGATTTTAGATTCTGAGGTTCTTAAAATACTAATAGCTGCCTGCGACTTGTTTTCGAGACAAAGGCGCCGATTAAACGGTAGGTTTTGCTGTCGGTTTTGCCACAATCAAAACGGTGATTGACGAATAACCTTTCGTCTAATGCAGTGATTGACGGTTGCATGATGAGATTTTAATATCGATAATTATTTCATCAATCACCAACGAACATCCGTCAGTCATGAATTTTGGTAATGATTGACGTTTGCATGAACGTCTAATGGACGCTAAAGAGTAGCGATGCCCTTATCCAAGGTACTGTCCATCTCTATACCAAAATTCATCAGAATTGGTTAAGCGTTTTAGGCTTGAAAACATAACAGACAGACGCCAGAATTACTTTCGCATTACATAAATATTAGTCTAAATGTACATTACATAAACACAAGACGAGTTAATTCGCTAAGTATTTTGGCAGTCAATCATTTCGTATCCAACGCTGTTCTAATATATTCACACATTGTAGACACGCATTTCAAGTTTTCAATGAATGCCAATGATTTATAGTTAACACACACTATTATTTGGCAATGTGCTCAAAGTATTAAAATCTGCACGTGCCACTGTTTCGATTCATATAACACTTTGATTACTACCACACCAGTAGTAAATAGTGCCAAAGTAATTACTCTTTTTTATTGAAAGTATAATTAGAAAGTTATATTTAATCTATAAGTACTAATCTAGCTGAATAATTTAGTTTCTGGTTAAACGCGCTTATCTCAAAAACTGCAACTCGTATTTAAAAGAATATTTTTGTATTTGATAGCTTATATCTTGAAGCAAGTTATAGGCTATTGAACATCACGCTACGACTCTTAGGCACAGAGCAGTGACAAGTAACGCGAGTGAAAGGCTACTGAAGTTTGTCGAGATTGGTGTGAAATATAAGATTCTTGAAGTTACTAACTACGAGTGTAATCCATCAGGGTTTAATTAGCAAATAAACAAGAAAATTGGATCACCCGAGATTATACATACATATGTATTTACAATGAGTTAGGTATTGTATTGGTGTGCGCTACAGATACGAGGTCAATGCTCTTGATTTATTGTTTACTAACACGCCCACTCACTACTTCTACGAGTACAACTAAATAAGATAACATTGAAATTAAAAAATATATATATTATATTGTGTAGTTGTGATAAAAGTGCTGTTATTACAATGACATCTACAATAGATTCACACACAGATAAAACAAAATTTTGATGAACATAATTCTATTTATGTTCGAATTTCAAACATAATAACCCGTAATTGGTTTATCAAGCAGCATTATTATCTAATTGTGAGATCTCGATAACAGTTTATGTGGGGTCAATGATCGGACGTACCTTATGTTTTGTGTTCAAATTTTAAATAGAGAATAATTTAAAAAGAAGAGAGAAGAGAAAAAACGAGAGTTTAGTTTTAACCTCATTTGGTGATCTTATGAAACATAATCACAAGAATACAAGTTAGAATATTAATGACGTCAGCCTAATTTATCCTAAAAGGAAATAAGCGACAATATTATACATAGTAACACGAGTTGTGCCGAAATACTATTCGGAGTCAGTAAACAACCATCTGGTATTATTAGAATTAAACCCAAACAAGATGCAAATCTGATCGTAAGAATAAAATATATACCATTTTGGTTTAAAATCTCTAAACTTTTCGGACAAAACATTTTTAATGTGATGTCGTTATCTAAATTGGTCAACATTTTACGACTTATAATTTTTTATTACCAATTAATTTAAATTTAGAATCGGATTCTTTTTACCTCCGTTTAAAAAGTTGTTTTTTTGTAATAAGTTTTTGAATAGTAATATGAATAACTATAATGCTAGTGATAGAAACATCGCATTCGAAATTCGAACGTAGTTTAAATCACAAATAAATAATTAAAAACAAATTGAACTGCTGAAACAAGACTTAAAATTTAAGACGCTAAAGAAAAAAAAAACAGTAAAGGCATTGAACGCGTCCAGGTTGTTTACCTTTGACCTCCGATTGACAACGGACCGGTTCATGCAGCGTACGTATTAACTATACGAATTTTGAGTTCGAGATTTACCATCCCTTAGAAAAACATAGTTAAATATCGCTATTCATAAATAGATGGCAGAAAAAACATGTTTAAAATTTTATATGTTAAAAAAATGTTTAAAATTGAGAATAATAAAGATTGAAGATGCCTAGAAAATAAAATAAGGAAATTGAAAAACTATACAATAATCAGACTTAGTAGCTTCTTTTTTTGGTTTTTTTAAGAGACAGCTCCCGCATAGGAATATTCTTGTGTCGCGGGGGGCTTCGCGAACATTTAAAAAACGGACGCAAAGAACACCCAGACTCGGCACAACTATTTGTGGATCTCACAAGTTTTTGTACGGTGTGGGATTTGAATCTCAACTCGGCGCGGCGTAGTGGCGAGGCGACCACTTACACCATTACGCCATCCGTTTGAATCCTACCAAGCTACGAGGTCAATAATTTATAAAAAAAGTTCGCGTTAAAAGCGTGTCATCTCCTCATACAAGAATGCACAGAATAGTAATGAATAAAAACACTATTTCAATAACAGCTAATGCAAAACCTACATATACTTACATATATTTATATTATCTGTTATCCATTTTCTTTTTTAAAGTTTTCTTTTTTTTTTAATTTGAATTTGAATACGAATGTACGTAGAAGAGTTTGAAGGTACAGTATTTCTTTCTAACAGTCAGATTAGGTTTGGAGTCTTTACATATTGAAGTCAGTTCATGGTTCAAAGCGCACGTCCAAGGCATCGAACTCAGAACGGTTCTACCAATTATAATAGTCGGTCACGGGTCGTCAGAAATCGGTGAATTTCTGATAGTTGATTTAACCTTAAGTTCTTAGCAATAGCTTGATTAAATTGCGAAGGTCAAACCTGGAATAGAATTTGAGATGAGGTTGATTTAGGATCACTCGAAAGAAGAATCAATTAAAGATTACGCATTTCAAGATAAATTGAATTCGTTAGTTAATACTAACATTGTATCAAGTCTATTATTAGGATGATTGTGGATGTAAAACTAGATTTATTTAATAAGTTTTAATGGCCTGCAGTTTATTTATATTTAGAACTAGCAGCGCTCCACGGTTTCACCCGCGTAAGTCCCAAACCCGTGGGAATATCGGGATAAAAAGTAGCCTATGCGTTAATCCAGGTCTCCAGCTATCTACATACCAAGTTTCATCGCAGTCTGTTTAGTGGTTTTTGTGTGAAGAGGTAACAAACATCCATCCATCTATCCGAACTTTCACATTTATAATATTAGTGGGATTAGGCGATTCCGTTAAGGTAAATTAAATATTCTGATCAGCATTTTGTAGAACATTAAGCTACTAATATTCCATTTGAGTTGTAATTATAAAAATAGGTTGACCGTATACACGTTAAACGCAGTTTTGGTTCGTGTTTTATTTTTCTTTATGGTATAGGGGGCAAACGAGCAGACGGGTTACCTGATGGTAAATGACTACCGCCGCCCAAGGGCACCTGCAACTCAAGAGTCACAAGTGCGTTGCCGGCCTTTAAGGTGGGAGTAGGGGCAAGGAATGGGGAGGGGGAGGGAAGGGTTAGGGCCTCCGGTAACCTCACTTACTCGGCGAAAAGCAATGCAAGCATTGCTTCACTGCCGGTTTTCTGTGAGGCGTGGTATCACTCCGGTGAGCCGGTGATGAAGTCTGATGAATTTTAAAAGATTTAAGAGATTATTTTTTTATTAAAATATCTTCAAGTAATAAATATTTGTGTCTTAGTTCATAGTTTAGTAATTTTATTACATGACTAAGATTCTAAGTTTAAAACAAGCAAAAAAAAAACAATTCATTGGTTTAATCAGTGCTACAGTGAAGCAACTGTGACGATCGTCATCGGCGGAATCGCGAAATTCGTCCCATATATTATTCAACAGAGGCCGATAATGAGGCCGTTCACCCCACAGTTAGACACAATACGGTGCGACATCAACCAAATGTTTAGTTTTCTATTTTTTATTACAACTGACAGGATTTTATTTATGTACTGAAAGTACGAGTTATAGAATAAAAAGTTTCATAAGTGGTATTCATAGTTATTGAGGACATACAGACATACATTACTCACGTGTGTATTTCGGGGATGCCCGACTAGTTTCGGACCCGATGGGGAACCTTTATCAAACAGATAAGCGACCTTCCGTCAGTGTCAGGCGCCTGACATCCTCAAAATGAACACACGTGAAGAAAATCGTATGTTCTTAAAATTACTTTTTTTTTTGTTTGGTAACCCCCGTGGGTCATCACCTCACTATGGCTATTGGTGAATCGAACCGACTAAAACCACACGGTGTTCCGTCACAAGTGAGTCTATCGCAAGGGACTCAGGCATACCCTAGGAAGGAAGTCCCCGAGAACCCTGGCAGACTTTGATCGCCCTCAAATAGAAGGCAGTCAGCCACACCATTGGTAGCGGAGGGCCTTGCTCTCCTTCCGTAACATTACATAACTAGTAATATAGTGAATAATTTCGACTTGTTCCCTTCATTTCGGAAGAATATTTTTTTTTTATTCTGGACACTAAATAAATAATATCACCTTACATACCACGTACTACCGGTCACCATCTCGCGTATTCCACCAAATAACTCCTTACCTGAAAAGAACAGAGAATGCCATCATTAACGGTTTATTTTTTACCTCAAATACGTGAATTTTGAAAACGACCCATTGTTATGTTACTCCCACAGTGCGGTTCAATGACCGGCCAGATTTTTAAATCACCACCTAGATATATACTGAAAAAATTATAATATCATTTGAAAGTTGAATAATTCAAGTGTACGCACGTTCTCATATTGTATGTAATCGGTAACATTCGGGAGACACGATGTCTGTGTGTCGATATCTATTTAGTTATTTCACCATTTTGTAAAGTTTTTTAGAGACATTTAACAGTGCTATTTAGACTCAACTAAGTCATAGCCTGTTATTTGGCTGTATGACTTGTAGAATACGGAACATATACATACTTTTTTTTATAAATACACACATATTTTACCCATATAGAAGCACCCAGGTCAAACTCGCATTTCGTTGAGTGTTCCAACTGGTAGCCATCGAAATAATATTACTTTATATTTCTCTATAGTCAATAAACGGTGCTGTTTTTCTATGCATATCTTTATTTTGGTGTTGGATAGAATTAAAATTTATTTTATAAAGGTGTTATTTTACTAAGTACTAATTTTATAACCTAAATAACTGCTTCAGATTAACTAAATTGAAACTAAAACATACCTTGGATACAAAATTCGTAATAAACAAGCAAATCTAAGGTACAATGTTAGTCGCGGGATATAAACAAAATATTTCCGATCTAGATATTGAAATCACCATAACCACGCATTGTGTTGTATAATCAACTATATTTATTAACACTATGGTAAAATATACACTTCCTTGTCGTATGCATGAGTTTATAATGCCTACCAGTCTGCCGTTGCGTTTTGATTTGTATCTTGGGAATATAATTTGAACGCTGAATCAATGGTTAGGAACTGCACGAACTTCACACATTAATGAAAAGTATTCTACTGTATCCAGGTACAATGGTTGATCATAAGTCAATCATCGATTCATCATAGTGGAAATTATTTAGTTAGTGATGACACAATAAGGTGTGGTGTGTGTATGGTAATAATAATGATATTCGGGTACTTATTAAATTATATATAAAAGTATAATATAAAAAATTACACAACGCTTTTTAGATCCAAGCTACGTCATAACTATGGGTTCAAAAACTCGGGTAAACATACTTAAATACATTTTTTCTTTCCAACGCAAATAGACATACGTGACGTTGCACTAGTTTGCACTGCCAACGCGTCATATGACGCATCAACTTCACGTCTTACTCGCACGATTTTTGAAAGGGCAGTTAATATGGCTGCCCTTTCGAAAATCGTCGCTTTGGAAGTGTACTGACCAGCGGGATTTCTACCAGCACTAATTTGTTTTTAAGACTAATTCCTATTTTTAACTATAGGTACTGGAATATGATTAAAATCGAGCTACCACATGAGAAAAACAAGTCCAGCTTTAAGCTTCTAATGTATTATTATTTCCTTAATTTTATTCTAACAGTATTGTAATCAATAAATCAAAAATTCATAAAATTTGGGCCACTTCTGCTTTATTCGAAGTTAAAATTTGCAATATTTATATAATTTTAAAAACCGTGCACCCAAAGTGCACGAACCACTAAAACTGTTAAGATTAATTAAGATTTGCAATTATAATGAGACTTTTGATTCAAATTGTTATCATTCACTTGCATGTTAAAATATTTTAAGATATGGTATCTTCACCAGTTATAGTCTCCACGAAAGGGTATTAATTTTATTTTGAATAAATAATTCCATAAAAAGATTACAATTTTTGGAGGCTCTTATAGAAAAACCGCTAATTTGGTATTCATTTATAGCGCATCACCAATGTGAGCATAATATCATTATCCTTTAAATATGCGTTTCGTAATTTTGGATTCTGGAGCGTCGTACCTTCTTCCACCCCAATAACCCCAAATTACAGTAATACCCCAACGTGTAAGCGATTATAAACCGCCAGTCGTAAGCCCACCTTTTATTTATATTGAATGTCCCCCAAACTCGTGAAGAACTTTAGATTATCAGGATTGTTTTTAAAATATATACCTCTTTTTAGCTGCTGCTAGCTACTTAAAATATAAATACTCTAACAGCTAAATGTATTTAATGGTACTATTGTTAAATAAGTTATGGTGTTCAAAATTTGAGTAAATCTTATGAACATTAACTGCGCAAAAATTAACAACATGCATAATTATGAACATAATTGCAGAAATAATCTGCGAAGTTTAAACAGCTCAGCACCGTGTAAGTACCTCTTTAAGTGGACCATAATTACATACTTTATCTTTCATGTTGATCAGGAAGACATAAGCTTTCCATTTATATACAGCCTTTTATACCAGTCATATGTTTTCCAAGATAAAGGCTTTAAAATATGAATAGAGTAAAAACGCAGCACAAAATAACTTTAAAAATAAATATAAGGTATAGATTACATAGCATTTCAACAGCCATCAAAAGTTTCAAGATGGAAGATTTAAAAGCAATACACATTAAACATGGGATTATTCTTATGGTATGTCATAAAATTAAAAAGCAATGGTAGTAAATTTTACATAAAACTTTGCATCAAAAAGTTAGTAAAACTATTTTGGTCAGTTTTACGTGCTATGTGAAGTATTTTGGATTTTTACTGACATGAAACTAAAGGTATTTTGGCATATTTACTGCTTAGAATATATATAATCTTTACCATTAAGCTTCTTATAGTTTATTTTTATTCAGAAAGCTCTCTGAGTTGACTTACAATATGAAAAGCAAATAAAACACTCTTTATTAAATCTTTTTGAGTAGAACTGGAAAATATTATGCTAATATTATATACTAAGAACGAAGAAAAAAAGGCGAATCAGTATATTCTATGTGACATAACATTTACGGAATTTATGAGAATATCACTTAAAATATACACATAAAACGTTAAGGGTGTAACATTTGCGACTTTTAAGAGCCAATGCCTTGGGACCGAGAGTGATAAAAGTATATGGTCTTAAATATATTTTTACGGAGTCACTCTGTACCGAGACTTCATTATGCTTTTATTTAGATTTTAGGCGAAAAGAAGACAAAATGTTGTTGTCATCTTATATTAGTTAAAAGAGGTTCTATTCTTGGAATTCTGAGCTTAAGAAATGCATACCAAACACTTGGTTTACTGATACTAACCTTCCTTTCTTTTTTTTTAGTAGCTAAACCTCAACTTTTATACAAACGTTTAGACGATAATGATGAGTTAAAAAATTATGAAAAGTAAATCATAATATACAATAATTTTCGACACTAGACCGATCTTTTAATTACACAAGACAATTATGTACAAAGAAATATACAAGCAACATAAATAATAATTAAGAGTTACAATAAATATCAATAACGCGTCTTATTATCATTTTCTGTGACCGTTACGATGTAAAATAATGGAGGTTATTATAACAACCCACGTAAACCTGCCTTATATGGCATGTAGTCTCGTAGAGCTGCTCAAAGTTAAGCTTATTTTTAATAGCCTCAGACATAATAAAATATTACCTTTTGTATTTTCGACTTATAATCCGATTTCATTAATATACAGTTCATTAAGCATCTCTAAGAAAGAACCCTATAGAAAATATCATCGCAGCTATATATATATGTACCTATTACGTAATCGCGTTAATTACCGTCAATATAATTATATACATAATCGTCTCTACTAATGAAACTAGACCGCACTCTACGCGTCAGAGATGAATACGCGTGAAACATGTTAGATATTCTCTGAAAAGAGTGAGCTTTACTTCTTTTCAGCAATGCTGAGCAACCTGTGAGCCAGCATATTCGCTCTTACTGAAGACGCACTCCATAATTGCCCTTTACACGTAATTTTTATCTGTCATGCTACCATCAAAACATGACCTAGATAACTAACACACCTTCGTTGAATATCATAGCTAAGCATAATATCAATAAGATGATTAATATAAGTTAGTTTTACTTCTAAAAGTTGATAAAAACAGATATGCATATCAAGACGATGAAAACCATTTTTTTTTTCTATAAGGAAGAAAAATCTCGTAAAAAATCATGTATAGAATCTACATAATTTTACATATACATAAACTTCTCGCGACCGAGGACGGGCTCTTTCACCCCACAAAGACCCCGTAATATGCCTGAAGCAATAAATTTATTATGATAAAGTCGATGTACGTCAATAGCCCACAACTTTTTTCTTGAATTGAAAACTTTCCTTACAAACTCTCAGAAAGTATTTTCAGTAGAAGTATTAAATTTTGATAATAATGTGTGCGTATACAATTCTATGTGAAATATTTTTTGTGAGGTTTTCTTTCTAAAATATAATCACAGTTTTCAACTTTACTCCGATATATCTTAGACGTTTATTCAGCAAGTATTTATTCAATACTGTAAGTTTATTTATAGAACACCAAACTCTTTTTTACGCTTAAATAAATAATGTCTGGCAAGAGACTTAAAGCTTCTTTTTTTTTCATCTTAAAAAAAAAATGTAAAGCTCTACAAGAATTGTATAGCTTTTCTAGGTAAGGCTTTCAATTTAAGAATTAACACTCCCTTTAAAACTGCCTCTTTAAACATAACAATGAATACAATAAAAAAAAGAACAAGTTATACAAATTACTTCCATTGTGACGCAACTTACTAACTACCTGCTTTAGACCTTAACACATCACAGAAAAATAATAAAATGCATACATTAATCACGCCGTGAAAGTAAGATAATATCTGTACAGTGTACGTATCTTAGAACCAAGGTCTCGAAACTTGATATGATTCGTTCACTAATCATTCATTCCGCGAGAGCGGGCAACAATTTTTACGTTTGGATTGGCAAACGTTGCTTCGATAGGTTTTATAATTCATTGATAGACCCTGCGGTTTATTCGAAGAAAACTTTTGTATGTATGCATGAAGTAAGTGTCATAAATGTTTGTTTTATATTTGATGAGACCTATTTACCTACACATACTAGTGGCCGGTCGCGGTCGAGATCTAAAAACAACTGTATTTAATTTTTTTTTTTTATGTAATTTAAACAGCACCGTCAAAGGTAAATCAAACAGAGCTGTCAAGTTAACAAGAGTGTCAAATCAACTCGAGTTTCTGAAATTTTGATCAAAGAAAAATTTACAAATCTGATCAATTTCATTGAACATTCAAATGGCATTTGACATAAGATTTTGCAGTAAAATTTGACATAAGCTCTGTCACCAGAATCGATGATTAAATCAAAGTGCCTAATCATGCTTTCGGCAACTCAATATATAATTGACAAGAGATTTGACACACAGTTTATTTTTGTGTTGATCTCTCAGAAACCGGGCGTAAAGCTCGTTGACCAATTGAGGTGAAAAAATACTGAGACACCTCACACACGGCCGTCACAAACTAGGCAGAGCCTGTACTATGGTAACCAGACTGCTGATAAACATCCTTATATATAATTATGTATTTACACGGGTATTAACGCGACCACGAAAAGGTTGAACATACTTCTGAATTGCCTGACTGTGCCCCGTGTAAATACGTAATTATATCATAGAACGCGAAAGTTTAAAAGTTAGCTATATATTACTAAATACATACATATTATTGATAAATTAGAATTTAGAAGGTAAGAAAAGCTATTCATTTAATCAATATTCTCTTTCAAATAACGTGTCACCTTTATCATCCTACGCGCCTTTTCCCAACTAAGTTGGGGTCGGCTTTCAGACTAACTACATACATACAGCCGAACTTCGATATTTTACGTGAAGCGACTGCCATCAGACCTCCACAACCCAAGTACTAGGCGATATCGAAGTTCTGTAGTTAGACCAGGTTGTCACACTTTTTAGGGCTCCAACTACCCGAATGCTACAGATGTTCGTATGGCAACTGGGAACACGGCTTAACGTGCTCTCCGAAGCACGGCAGGGTCTCAATGTGTTAAGAACAGTCACCATTCGTAAGACTGACCTGACTAATATTACTTAACCTTGTAATGTGCTAACCTACTCGGTTACCACTTAGCCACGAGCCGCTCTAAGTTGTATAAACTACTAAAACATCATATTGAGCTATATGACTACATACTGTCAATGAACTTATACTTAGCGATTACAAGTCCGGAATACTAAAGCTAAAAGGTTAGGCTTTCACCTAGCAAGGTCACTTGGATCGTTGGTTCGCTTCCTAGTCGAGTCAACCTTGATACGCTTTTTTAGTTACAACGAGAAGGAAGTTAGTTTCTAAGGATTATGTTACGTTACGTTTTAGAAGAATAATTGGTTGCTTGTTGGAATTAGAACGTCTTAAACTACAACTTGTTATGAGAAGTGGAAGTAAATTTAAAAGGGTATTAGCAGTGAAGCTATTTTCTTTTAACACTCTTGCTTAGATTTACAATAAAAAGGGTATTTACCGCTTATAGTGATGAGACAGTAAGTACTGAAATATATATGTAGTTAGATTAGTGAACTATAAAAGCCTTTTACAAAACGTAACGAAAGTACTTAATTAAACTATAGCTACTAACCGTTAAACCTGGTTTAAACCTTGCTATTTTGTTAGTTATTATTTTATTATAAAACATTTAAAAATTTAGAAAGGAGAGTTATAAACAGAAATATTGGCTACTGATTTCCACAGCAAGGTTTATAAAAATAAAAATACTGATCCAAAATGCATGATTATTATGGGTTTCTACTACATATTTTGCATTGTAAACAGTGGGTCACGAATTCACGATCCAAACGGACCAGGAAAAACTTCAAGAGAAAAATAAAAAAAATAATAAAGAGACAACCTATATACATGTAGTAAGAGAAAAGTAATAAACTATTTCACGGTTAAACACGTTAACTAAACACCAAAATACACTGCAGTCAATAATTTAAAATTTTAACACAATGCATGAACATAGTCAAGATAAAAATAAATAAAAGACTCGGTCGTCTAGATAAAATGCGCCTATGTACATTTGATGGTAGCTCAACGGTAAATCGTAAATGTCATACTCCCTAAATATCATGATTTTAATCTACACACGAAATTTTGCTCACGAATTAACACGCTCTACTGGTTGCCCAACTTTTTGACATAATACTTTATTAACAAAAACATAATCGTTCACTGTCAAACTGAGGTTTTATTTATAAATATCAGACCGTTATTATACCAGAAATAATTAGATTTCACACACTTGTTAGATGTTATTTTACCAAATACAACATTTTTCGAACGATCTTCATTAACTCACGCAGTATTGTATTTTAAGGGAGCGATGTTATAAATCAAAGTTAAGCGGATTTATAAGCGGCAGCGATTTTGAGGTAAATCCTAAAAACGTTTTAATGTAAGTTAAAATTACTGCCCCATAATTAGCTTTTGTGTGTAATATTAAAGTTAAAAGCGAACACATCTTGTTAGTAAGCAGTCACCATTACCTGTGAAGACTACCTGAGATATCATTAAAGAAGGCCTGGAGCAGGAACTGGAGATTGCGGTTTCCTTTAGGAGGTAAGTCCCCAGTCGGGCAATCCTGAATGAACAAGGTATTCGGTGCAAAACCTCTCAACGTTATAATCAAGACTGTTTTATTTTATAAAACGCTATAGTTTAGCGATTTTAAATCCCTTCAAGGTTTATAAGACCATACTAAGAATTACCTAACCTACACATGTCACCCGCTTATAATTGTTTGTAAATTTAAGTAAAACTATACACCTATTAAACTGTTCTGTTAAACATTTCAATAGCTTTGGTCGACAAGCACGAATGGATAATAACAATTTTAAATTAAATCGCTCAGCTACTCTAAATCACGCCTTAAAACCACAGTATCGTAGTTTTTTAAACTCATTCTGTAACTATACATATAACCATCAATTGGAGAGATAAAAATCTCAAATAGAAACACATCGCGTGTTTGCCCGCCATGTTCTAATTTCGGTTACCCCATCGAATTAAGAATGCGCTTACCAATTCCACCTTTATGCAAATAGGGTGGCTTTTCAAACAGTCGGTTAACATTTTTTTAGAACAATGAGTGCGTGAATTGTAATTATGACCTCAGTATTTACCTGTCAGGGGTGTATTAAGTATATGAAACTACATTTATAATGATACTTATTTTGTGTCGAGCTCCTGACACGTTGAAATGTGTAAATTATTTGGTTTAGTATAATTTAGGACGAATTTTGATGCTGGCGAATAATTAAATTTCATGTTTTACTTGGAAACGCGTTTACTTACAATTTAAGTGATTTAAATCTATACGTTACTAATCTATTTACGTATAAACAATCACACTGACAATTTACTTTTGTTTTTTTATAAAAAAAAGGTCGTATCCGGTACTCCAAAAATGTATAAGTTTTCTTGTAAAATAGCCTATTTATTTTGAAGTACTTATCTTGTTATAATTTGTAAGAATCGTACTTGAGTTTTTTTATTCGTTACCCTGATATTGGGAGCCGTGAGAAGGCTTTTCGTTGTCATGGAAACCACTTATTACGGACGGCATAGAAGGTAATGACCAAGTAGTTCAACAGAACCATTCATTTACCTGTTGATATTGTAATTCACTGCTATTTTGTTCTTCAATAGGTACAAGGTAAGAGATAATTTTATTTATAAACTTTTTTATTAGGAAATCATTTTAAAGTGTCAATAAGAATATTTTTGGTAATACAACACATAGGCTACTTCCCGATATTACCACGGCACCGGGACTTACGCGGGTGAAACCGCGGGACGCAGCTAATATAATATATATTTAAATGGAGTTTTATGGGTCGGATTTTCCGGTAATAGCCAGTTCGAGTTAGAGGTATATAGCTATATCTAAAGCTTACACTACCCGATCCATACGTATAATCAATATCCTGTCCTTCCATTGCCTTGCCTTCTTGCCTACTTTTCTCTTTCCATATACTCAGGTGAGTTTGAAGACAAACGCCTTCTCTTTTATTGAATTTAAAAAAGCTCTCAATTTCCCAGTCTTAATTCCCAAAGTGCCCGGTTGGCGGCAATACGCTTGCCAACTATTACTTGAAAAGGACCAAATTTTAGTTGGTAAAATGTGAGTGTTTAATAAGCCGCTGCCTAACCTTTCGGGGATACACATGTGAGTTTATGTACATAATGGAAATAGATATTAAAGAATTGAAGCTCCTAAGTCTAAGCCTCGATTAACTTAAAAATACTCCATAATTGTAGGGCCCAATAACTTCTTGGAGTTAAAAATCTTATCCAATTATTGTGTGATGAATTGCCGACTCCGGACAAAAACTTAAAAAATCTGGACAGATGGGTGAAACCGAGATTCTTGCCAGGACACCTTAAAAAAACGCCGATTCCATTTAAATTTTTAGCTTGTTAACGGTTCATCTAACAATTATAATAGTCCCCTGGCACAGAGTGTCCGGATTTTGCCCGGACACTTTTTGAAAACCCCGCCCGGACGCTCCCCGGACGCCCTCTAAACTAGGACAAATCCGGGGAAACCCGGACGGATGGCAGCCCTACTTATGATCCACCATATTCTCGAGTGGGAAAACATTCACAAAATTTATCCCTTACCAATACATACTATTTGTATTATACACTCTATTATAAGTTAAACAAGTTACATTACATATGTACATAGAAATTAATTAATTTGTATGTATTCAGTCCGGCATTAATGCAATATAGTTAAGTAGTGCATTAAGATTCATTAGACAATTAGATGTATTTAATTGACAATCTGCATGTAGATAAATAAATCATCTACGTATAGATTGTTATTAAAGTTATTTGGTGGTAACATTGGATGAAATCCATCGCGAAAATAGTAATAAAATATGCCACGAAGAAAAAGAAATAATGGATGGTAATAATATTCTCACAGACTAGATCACATTCTATAATCTAATTCGTAAAGTGGAGAAAAAAAATCAGTATGGAATGAAATCAAACGAACATCAAGTACATCATAAATCCTTGACTCTTTAAACAAGAAACGCACAACTGCAACAATTTTAACATACACAATACAAAATTCAAATCATTATCAGTCATAATAGCCTCGCGCTTATTACGAAACCTATACTATTTGCGTGTTAAAATTACGTGTACGTTACAGTCATTACCTCGGTAGGATCTAAGAAACTTGACCTTAAATCGGTTTTTATGTTTCACCTCGATAAGTAAAGGGAGCTGCGTTCAGATTTTGATCTGATTTTAAAGATTACTTAAATATACACTATAAATTTTAAACTTAGTTCTAAAAATGTGTATTAAAATACGCTAAATACGTTTGACCAATAACTGCAATAGATAATAAAACAATACTCGAGCAAAATGAAAACGAAAATAGTCTATAGAAAAGAGTAGAATCAAAAATCGAAATCGTTTTAATTAGCCGACAACGGTTACAATAGTGATGAAAAACGTAGTCACGTACGCTGTTTTGTAAACAAAACCAGATAAAATATTGAAAGTCCAGCCGCGCATAAAGACCTTGAATTATGGTACAACTAAACCACTACAAAAGCCTTGTGGTCTAATTAAATCGTAGCTTCCCACTGTTGTTATTATATCACAACAATGACAATGTTGTAATTAATTCAGTTGACAGTAACTATAGTGATCTGTACGTCGAACTACTTAAGAATTACCTATTCTATGTACACAAACTGAAGAATTTAGTTGATCATCAAGTTTAGTTTGCTATCAATTGCGATTAGTTCATCAGTTCCTTAATTATAAAATTATAATTAAATCAATGTTAAATGAATGCAGTACCTACTCAATTGATTGCATTTATTTATTAATTACACGTATTTCTTTTCTTTTCATTATACCAACCTTACTGCAGTGTGAACCATTTTTATTGTACTGATTTATAATCACAATCTCACTCGTCAATATATGTATGAATGTATTTCAATTAATTTGAACTACAATTACAAGAATACAAGAGTCCAATTAGTAACAGCACTATATTGCTAACGCCATAATAAAAATTACCCTTCATAAATGTGTAATAAGTTATAGACAGCGGAGTAAAATTGTGATTTGGATTTTAACTTTTAACGTAGTGTAGTAAAGATTAATATGGTTTGCATTGAAAAGTCTCCTTGATCCAGCCAAGCTCGCGTGGGTGCTTAAACCTCATGGAGTGACAGATTTTGCAATAGTATACGCAATCAGCGGTATAATGAACATTACGAAATTTATACATTGTTGGTAATATTATTAATTAAACTACATTTATGTCAGTAGAAGATAGAGCTTTCGGTATTAAAAATATATATCTCTGGCCGATTTTGACTACGATGACTGCTGCCTGTTTGTTGAAGGGCTGCGATGATTAGCCATGTGTTACATGATTGCACTGCATCTAGGAATAAAGCCTTACCTCAAAGAGGTTGGTAGAAGAGTGAATATTTCTGACTAGAAAGGTACCCTGCTCTTTCAGGTAACTTAACTACCTATCGAACAAAAACGTTTATTAATTAAGTCATCATTTTTGACAGATTTCGTTAAAAAAAATAACACTGATGATACGGCGTGGAAAAGATTCCTTTTTTTTTTCAAGAAACTTCTGCCATGAGCCTGATTCACTATTTTTGTTGTAAAAAACCCTTACAACCTAAGTCTTAACTCCCAAATCTCACATAATCATACATAACTTCCAATTGATTTACTTTCTGTAATGAAATAAAATGAAAACCTTTCGAAACCTTCAAAATCTTCAATTTTTACGAGTACAATATCCTTCTTTAATATCCAACCTATACACAGTTTAATAAACGATAAACTGAACTGCACAGCCATAAAAGAAAGAACGTACATTTTGACGAGAAAAAGGCGCAATGAAAGTTTTCAACAAGCATTGGGAGTTAATAAAAATCGTGCACAAATTACTACAGCTGAGTTTGACGTACCTAAGCGTGGGAAGTGTTGATACGTCTAGCATAACAGATATAAGATTTTTTGTATCGGACAGTGAATATTTTTAACCCCCGACGCAAAAACAGGGGTGTTATAAGTTTGACGTCGATGTCTTTCTGTGTATGTGTGTGTCTGTGGCATCGTAGCTCTTAAACGGTAAGACCGATTTCAATACGGTTTCTTTCATTTGAAAGCCAGTTTCCTTGCGGTGGTTTTTAGTTATGTTTGGTTAATATCGGTCCAGCACTGTAAGAATCAGCTCTTTTCCAAAATGATGTAAGGCATTTTGTAATCGTTGAAGGGATTTTCTAGTCGAGGGTGTTTTAAATTTTAAATTTATGATTATATATTAAAAGCTCCGTAAAGTAAGAATTTGGAGTCAAACTCTGTAAAAATAGCATCGTGTCTATGGTTTTAATTTTCAATTATTGTAGTTTTTTTTTTTTATATTGAACTTAAAAAGCTGCAAAAAATAAAACAAGCGCTAGACTCTTATGTATTCTAAATAAAAAAACAATAGATAGAAGTCCTTCTAAGAACTAGAAAGCGAACCCAACCTTCCTGATCAAGTAAAGCGAGAAAGTCATTTGTCAAGTAAATCCTTACCGTTTGAAGGAGTGAGAAAGGACATCAAGCTAATATCTGATTAATGACTCTGTAAATGATTAATAGGCGATTTCATCCAAATTAAACTTTAAAGCAAAATACTGGAGAAGGCTTAGGGAAATATACCTACAACAGTTTTTTTCCAATAAAGTGAGGATGTTATTGCCCATAAATTCGGATAAGCATGATATAATCTATTTATTTAAGCGAACGAGAATATTTTAAAAGCATAGAATGTATCCAATACTCTATTAGACATCTCTAAATTAAAGCAGTCGTTGTAAGCATAACTAAATCCAGTAAAACATAGTTACGACAAGTCCTTGGCAGGGCAAACAACATTCAGAGGTCAATTTACTTCCTCTATCCATTTGCTAATCTAATCATATCTAGCCTTTATTTGCTCGGCCTTAAAAGTCAGTCTGTATACCAGAACTTCCTCTATCTAAAAAGGATTTCCTTAATTCCTTACAAATATTTTGTTAAACACAATAACTTGTTGTACGTACATAATCGGGCAATCAAATCGTTATCGTTGAGCAACATTAAACAGTCTTTCCCATCGTTATTTCCATTTTATTTCCTTGAATTACGCTGTCTATTTCTTCAATAATAACGCTTTGTGTAATCAGATGTTTATTGCAATGTAATGGGAGTATCAAAAATGTATTGTTTTAAGTTCTGTTATTTCACTTTTGCTTGATACATCATTTCTTAGTTAATCGTTACTTAAACAATTTGTTACAGAGAATAATAAATTCGAGATTTGAAATTTGAATGCTAACTTAGAAGTGAAGTATAACTAAGCCATTCCTCGCATCACGTAATGTTTTATAGCACCTCATACAATTCAACAATGAAAAACGCAGATGTGATGTCCTACAAAAATTATAACAAAATTTTGTTACGTTATCACAAAACAAAAGCACAGCCACAGCTAGGAAGGGAGGTTTAAAGGCGGACAGCGTCCAAGTCCCCTTCCTGTCAATTACCGTGATTAATGAAGCCCTCGAATATTGAAACGTTTATTCGACCGACGCCAAAAGTATTACATTACTTTTAAGAAACACTGTATCAACTTTTATAGAAATTAGCCCGAAAAGTTACTACGGAGTTACGCATACTATGTAAATTTAAAAAAAAAATTGACTGGAGTTTATAGTACATATTTAAAATACCGAAGGCTTGATGCTTCAGCCTTCCATGCTTAAGCTTTGATCTTTTTTATCCTTTCCTTGAAACTATAAATTTAAATCTCATTTTTTAGTATTTTTAATTATTTAAAAGTGATATAAATTATGTTTTATGTACACCGTGTTGACAAAATTTCGTTGTACCTACAGTATGTCAACCGAACACAATCATGTTCTCTTGTATCGAACGAACAAATTAAACATTTTCCAAGCTACACCACCGCCACCAGATTAAATTATGAATTCGAAATCGATTCGCCGCCTCACCCGCTGCGAGTTATTTCAAAATTTTTATGTTTCATGCCAAAACTGGCCATGGTTAAAAAATAAAAGCTTGGGAGGGTTTTGAAATAGATTGAGACGTGGGTGTTACTAGTAATGACGATATAAGGAAGACAAAGCAAATAGATTACATTGTTTGCCCAAAAATACCAAAATTGAGTATTTAGATATTGATGAGAATAAGATAAGAAAATTAAGCTAAATCAAGTATTGGATAATGCAGATCTGAGCTAAGTAGAGTTTATATCTGCCCTATCCAAGTCTGTATTAAGTCAAGCAGAAATAGTACCAGTGGTAAGGAGTGTCAAGCGATTAATCAAGTGACAGTCATAACAAGCTTAACGAATATTTAAATAATAATCTAACTCTAAAAAAATATTACTCTAACAGGTACTCATTTTTTATTAGTTATTATTAAATTCATATAGGAGCACTGCAACACAAAATAAACTTGGACCAACGAACTTATCTGTTGCTATTATAGTACATAAACAAAAATGTTACTAACAACATTTTTGTTTTATGTATAGATGGAAAATTTTAGAGTAAAAAATCGTTTTAGTAAATTATTTACCAATAGCTGCCTACTTAGGTTTAAGCGATCAGGAAATTGAACAATAAAATATTTATGAAAAGGTTAACAATATTTTTTACTGTTGACTCGCTTTATTTCTAGTCTCGCATTTTTCATCTCTGAATTGAGTACAAATTTTTGAGACTGACTCGTGCGAAATAAGGAAAGTTTTTCAGAGCACAACAAAATTAAGTTAGTGTAAGCGAAGTGGGAAAACATCAATTGTCGTCCACTTAAAGTGTTTGCAAAGGCAATTGTCTCATGATATCGGGAGGTTGCCAGGAAAAATAGTCACTTTAGAGGAGCAACTGTTTTTTCCCCTAGTTGGCAACATCTAGACATTTTTATAGCGACACTTAACCGCAATCAAGTGGATCATTAGCCTGTAAAGGCCTGCCAAATATCTTTGCTTCGCCTCCGCTGTTTTCTCACCCTTTTGCGTGAAAGATGCTGTTACACACACCTTTTTTGGACGGATCCCACTTGGCCATTGCCAAGTTTTGGCACATTTTTTGTACGACATTACGACTGCAATTCCCTGCGGTCAGGCTACAGCTGTTTTTCGTACAAAACTACACACGGTTTTGATAGTCAAATTTAAAAGCCGGTATCATTTTTGCAAAGAAACAAATTGAATTATGTAAAGATACTTGTACCCGAAAAGTCAAATGCAAAACTGGAAGGGAATCGCTCTCGAACGAGCGCCAGGCAGGCCGAGACGAAAAAAAAACAAAACATCAATTTTAATGAGTCGAAAACCCAAGAATTTTCTCTTACATTTAGAGAGCAATATTTTTTCTACAACATTTAATCAGAGTAAGAAGTGAAATGGTAATTTGTGTGGACCGCTCGATGTAAATTTTATGTAAGAATTCGCTCGGCGCTCCCCTCTCCCTAAAAGGGGAAGGATTTTTGCAGCGGACAGAAAATTTTGCTTAGCCAAGTGAAATTTTAACTGCTACGACAGAGACAGCTATGGAAATGTGAATACTTAATGCTAACTTACTTCCCGCTGGTTCATTATACTTCATAATTTTTGCTGAAAAAATTGATCTAAAGGGTTCCGATGGTTATCTTTTTACTCTGTCAATTCAAAAGTATTGATTTGCGTCTGTCATGTTGTTTTTTTACATGTAGTTTTTTTTTAATTATGTAACTTGCCGTCATGTTACTAAATCTACAACGGACTAATATATGCTATATTTTAAAACCCTAAACTCTTATGTATCCTCAGTAATCTTTTGTGGTGTCAAGTTAAAATTTTTACTCACAGCTCATTGCATTGTACTATGTTATAAGCACTTATAAAAATCTTTCGTATTAGTATATAATTTATATCTGTTTATTAAAATAAGTATGTACTCACAAAAACTCGAAAGCATTCAATTTTTCAGTTGAAAAATCTCTTCAAACACAAAGTTGTATCTGAGATCAAAAGCATTCAAAAACCCATTTAAAATTTCAAAGCAGACTTGAGCACAAGATAACTACACAAGTAAAACACTCTAAACTTTAACAATAATTTCAATGATGCTTCAATACAACGGCCCTCAAAGTTACACTCAATTCCATCAAATTATAACTTGTACAAGACAATCCAACTCTTTGGAGTAACGAAATTCACTTTTTGTTTTCGAATCGTAACAATTAATAACTGAACAATTTCATTTAAGGGTAGTGCCAAAAATTTTTTGAGTTAAAGGTTCGAATGATTTAATTCAACTTCTTACATTGAGCTAATGAATCCTGTTCCAAATTAAAGGCAGTTTCTTAAACTTTGGAAGCCAACTTTTCAGTTTGTTTCAATTTGTCAAACGCGATGGATATTCAATGGGTACAACAATGGGGTTCTATAATAATAAACAAAAGATGTCTATTTCATTTTGGAAGTTTCTTGAGTTGTTTCTAGTTCAAATTGCTTTGGTGACAACATTTGTTTACGTTACTTATAAATGAATGATTTACGCAACTTTAATTTGGTCTTCATTTTCTTACATCAATATTTTTATTACCTATATACTATATATTTTGGATTCTGTTTCATTATGTGGTTTATTTTTTACCTCATAGTAAAATCTTGTTGTATATCTTTGGCCTACATCAGCTGTTCGCGAATAGGCCAACTAGATAAGTTTTTGCATAAGTTTATACCAGTTTTAGCATTACCTTATTTGTTCAGAGACTATGTTAGAAAGATAAAATGTATATCATCGTCAGAAATCGGCAAATTACCATTGTTCACAGAGTTACCGGGTGTTATTAAATGCATAATTCAAAAACACGAGTTGAACAAGCTAAAATTAAATCAATTTCACAGCAGTAGTGGAGCGCCCTCACTACTAATTAGTGTCCGCAATTTATACATCAAACGACTACGGTGATACGCATCATCAAAACGTATCTAGTACAGAATGAATGAATATCTGTCTGTACGTATAGTAATATGATCTACAATACTGTTGAGCCGATTTTGATTATGCTTGTATTCATTTCAATGAAATGTTGACAAGTGAAATGTAAAGGGACTGCGTAGGGGATCCAAATAAATTGTTTATTATCAAATTTATTTTGCTTTTGTAATGGTGTTAGTTTCAAGAGATAGATCTTATTTTGTAAATATTTAAATTAAATGAATAGTTATTTCAACATCAAAGACATTTGAAAAGAAAATCAGCATACAAAACATGAAAAATTTGTAATGTTGAAATAATATAATACACAAAATAAAATATAAAACACAAAGCTGACCAATTCGAGTCTTCACAAGTAAAGGTATAAATAGAACATGTAATACAGACAAACGGACTAATACAACTGATCATCTACAAACCCGAACGTGTAACTAACATTAATGAGGAAGTGGCTACTTGCAGACAAATTAACATGTCACTTAAAAAGACACAAGCAGGAAACTATAATATTTAATGTTAGGCTGGATTAGCACTCGTTAGGTAAGCGGCGTGAACTTTTGGCCTTTGAATTGCTACGAGTTCTGGGAATTGTGATGATGGTAAATATAACTTAATAAAGCAGGTACAACATGTCTATAGTTTTATTATCTCTTTTAGTCATTCTATTATTTACAGGCGGTTTAAGAGTAACATCAACTTTAAGAATATGAATGATAAAAGGATAATCCTTTTTAAGGAACGTATTTTTAAGATCATTAGGAGCTCACAGTACACAAGTTTATTAGCAATACTATTAGTAAAGTTGATATGATCGACAAATAAGAAGCAACCCCGCCTATAGTCATTACGCGATTCCGTAATACTGGAATCGCTTATCTGAAATAAACGTTGAAGTTATACATTTACATATACATGTGTATGTGCAAATTCAAATGTAAAGTACGCAAACCCAGCCAACAAAGTACATTGTAACGAATCAATAACACATATTTGGATTTTGACAGACAAAAATAAACAAGAAACATATCACGCGACGTTATATATAGAACATGAGCATGCATTTTTAATACAAAATTCAACAATGAGCTATAAATAATACGAAATAGTTGAAATAA
The DNA here is from genome assembly GCA_963859945.1 of Euplagia quadripunctaria. Lineage (NCBI taxonomy): Eukaryota > Metazoa > Arthropoda > Insecta > Lepidoptera > Erebidae > Euplagia > Euplagia quadripunctaria. The sequence goes on from OY982575.1 coordinate 20,811,363, forward strand.
AACTAGCTGGCACACGCGATACTCGTATTAATCTAGTAACGCTGAAGTGGTTTCTAACAGAGGGAACTTTTTAATTACTTTGTTCCCGACGTCTGGTTCGAAAAAGGGGTTTAAAGAATGAATCTTGGTGAAGAGGTGGCTCCGCAAGTGTTTTCGGCGGGGTGATATTATTTTGTGAAAAAAATAGGCAGTGTTGATGGTGAAAGCTTTTAGAAAAATAAAAGAATCAAGCACTTGAAAGATTAAGAAAAGGAACATGTATTCTATTTTGAATGGGAATAAAGCACAATGGTATACTACGTTGAAGAGAGGAAAATGCAGAAATTTAACTATACTTAATCTATTATGAAACATAAGGTTAACTATAAATGTTTGTAAACGAATTTATAAATTAAACTAATGAAGTATATATCAGAGTAAACATTAACGTTTAGCAGTTAAACGATCCACGTTGTAGGAACGAAGTTCAAGCAAATTTATTGTTATAGTTTTGTTAAGAAACGCAATAGCTTCCTCAGGCAGCCTGAGTGGCCGTAAAGGAGCCGATATAAAATACTGCATTACCCTTCTTATATATAGCCTTACCGTAAGGTTTGTACCAGTGTTGCTATTTACCTGTAAATAAAAAATGTTTTGTTAGTGTAAGAACATAAAAGTTTGGTTAATATATTGTCTAAAGGTTGTATTTATAGAAATCCTTGTGTTTATTTTTTGGTCTTGGATACAGTTAACAATAAAGAACGAAAAAAATATAGGTACAAACAAATTACAACGTTTGAAGTAAACAAATAATAAAAATATTACAAATAACGGTAATGATAAAAACGCATTAATGTTATACGTCTTCAAAAAGCTTTATTATTCTAAAACAGCCGTGTTATTAAAATGAACCAAACAAGCAGATACTAAAGCGAAAGCAGTAATCCCGGAGAACGAAACCGCATTACCAAATATACATTTACATGAAGCATGTCAAATAAACGAGTGTTTTAAGCACTCAGTTAAGTTATGCCAGCGCACGTACTCGTAACCAGACGAGAAGAAATGTAACGATGTAAAACGGGGTGCCTCCCCGAAAATTTCCTTCGGAGTCTTATACAATAAATCTTTTAATCTTCTTATACAATTTGATCGAGATTGCCCGGACGACGGAGTTCTTTTTTTCATGGTCGAATGTTTCCGATCTTAGTTTTGTTTTGACGATAAATGTGCTTTTATTGTAGATTTTGATTGTGTTGTTTTGAAGTTTAAGAGAATATAAACTTCGGTAATACGTATTAGTATTTTTGTTAACACCTCCGGCTAATCTAAATTTTTGTGTTAGAAGTGGGTGTGATAATGTGCGCAATGAGGGTTATACGCACAACGAATTTATCGCAAGCCCGATGCCTTTGCCATTCCGCTATCGCCGCTTCTGTTTTTTAAACACTTTTTAAATAACTTGACGTTAACAGAGATTATTCCATCTCCTAGATGCCATATCTATTTTGATATCAAAAATAAGTTACTAGAGTAATAATAACTCTATGACGAAAGATCTTTAAACATTTTCGAATTTGCTTATCTGAACCGTTTAAACGAAAAAGCAACAACCATAGGATAATTCCTCCCCAGTTGAAGATAAAAGTCAATGCAATGGAATAAAGTCCCGCCAGTATTATTGAGGTCCCATCAGGACAAATTTTAGGGTAATGTACGTTCAGTTTTCTTTTTTAAATCTGTTTCTGAACGACGTAATTATTTTCGTGACCATTTAGGTCAAGATAGCAATAAAAACTCTTTACTTGTACTTAATTTTATTACTGAAAGACATATATTATACCTATGTACTTCCTCATTGGTTACCTTTTAAGATTAAGCCAAGTTTGAAACGATTATTTTCCCAAAAATTCTTTTTTGTACTTTTTCCTGAACTCCAAACCAGATAATCCTTAAAATCAAAAGCTCTGCCTGGCAACACAGCCGAGGTATTTAAAACACATCGATCAAGTTGTGACGCAGATGTTAGACAATGTTAGAAGATACTTCGCTGATAAAAAAATATAATTGATGAGGACAGGTACTGGATTCAGGATTGTCAGATTGACAGGGATCATTTGAGGGAGATATCTGAACTGACAGCAAGGGGTGTGCAACAAACGTTCCATCGGAAATGGAAGGAATTGTATCTTTTATAAATGTTTTGAAGCAAAACTGTATTTAATAGACTGAATTTTCAGGTTAAATTTAGTTAACAAATCTTAAAGCCAAAACTTGAGAAAGAACGGTTATAATTTATGTGTTGATATATAATTTGTAATATTAGTAGTGTACGCTATCTCTCTCTCTCTCTCTAACCACTAACGAATTATAAGTATATATTTTCATAAAACATTAATTTTTAGATAATAATTTTCGTTATTTAAATTATAACAACTATCCATTGTATTACAGCCCTGTCTCAATCAACATTTGTACAGGATGTTATAATGTATCGTTCTATTAGATATATATCGTATGCGTCACGTTTGAGTATTTCTGCGATAAAAGTAATGTGCTGTATGTATTTGATATGATTTACATTTTTATGTACATGAGAAAAAGCTTTATGGCACTACCAAAGGCGTTATAGTAAGTCTGATATGATCGTAAAGATTCGTACAGAAATCATTCATCAACAATGACTTTTACTACTAATATTCATTCTCTCGACTTATGATTTCTTTGTTACTATTTCAGTTATACTTAAACGATAAAATTATCTACAATGTGTTTATAAAATAATATAAACGTACTATAATAAATCCAAGATACGGACTTAATGCGACGTAGAAAAAATACTGGAACACAAACAGCCTGTATCTAAGTTTTTTACCCGCCCTCATGTTTCGGGACAATAAAACGCTCCTTATCTCCAACACTATGTTTTCGTTTTAAAAACATTTTTCGTTCTTTCATTATTTTTTTTAGCTACCGCACTACGCTTTGCCCACATCACTAAAATTAACAAACTAACATGGTCTTTAACCTCATAATTTTAAGATATATAATCGTTCGAACTGATCTCTTTAAATTCTTTTGTCTTAAACTATCGATTCTTTTTCATTTTATAGTGATTTCGAAATGAATAGATATTCAGGTTTTATCGACGGCTTTTTATGGTGTGGGTCGGGATTTGGATCTCGGTTGAATTACGGTTTTATGTGCGATCATTGTCGATGTATTTATGTATTCGTTGTAAGGAAGAAATAAAAAGGCTTTGGAGATTTGCCTCGTAAGCTGATCAATCGGATTGTCGTCAGAGAACATATGACATACTGCCTCAAGTTTTTTAACATTGTTTTAACTCAAAGTATGTATAATCTTTCTTCTATTATTACAATTAGAAATACCACTTAGAGCTTCTACTAAATGATCGTCATCATGAATTCCATTGCCATGAGAGTGGATCTAAGCATATATATATATTAGCCGCTACCAGTGATAAGTTCCATTCGTTTGCTAATATTAAGTCTAGTCTAGAAGCGTTAAGTTATTTATTGTAAAATACCAAATCATAATGAACCTTAAAATATTTGGCCAAGTGTTGTAGCCGAAAACATAACACAATTGACAACTGTTCGTTTCCGCGTGTAACAGATGTTATCGTCGGCAGTTGTTGCAGAAATGTTGAGACAGGTGGTGATCGCAACCAGCAATTTATTACGTTGCAATGAGTACAACTAACTTCCTTAAGTACTTATAACGCAAAGAGGCAAGTTAATAATTTTCTTGAAGGTAGATGTGTAAGAGAAGGTGTTTTTGGGAACGGAAGACATTCTTCTTCATCTTTTGATAAAACCTTTTTTGTTAACTATGGTTTATAGAAAAAAAGTAAAAATAATAGTTTGTTCCGAGCATAAAAAAACAAACCATACATCAGAATATTATGAAGGCTCATATGGACTCAGATAAAACAGGGCTAATACAAATTGGAACGCCCGAAGAAATCCTATTACTTAACGTTATCAAAGAAAACCAGCACTTAACTTTATTATAAGACTCATAAACTTTATCTGGATTTATGTTTTTGAAGCTTAGGGGATGGGGTGTTGCGTTTGAATCCTGGTTTATTCTTATATGTGTCATGGCTACTTTCCTTTCCGAGATAGAATTGATGGTAACAAAAGCTTAACTAATATTCTTCCAGCACAAGTCTAAATATAATAAAAAACCATTCTATTTAAAACTTAAGTCAAAGAAAATTTAATAACAGTTAACAACATAACAATTGCTATCTACATAGTAAACAAAGATAAACCTGTTCTTACTTGTGATACACTTTCAGTAAGACTTAATATAAGAAATATGTTTATTTTAATGTCGACATGAAGTGCCTAGAAAATATTGTTAAAGCAAATATTAACGTTGGTCTTGCAACCTTGCAGTTATCAACGTGTAAATATGCCAAGTTCATATTTACTTTTTTTTCTCAAGGGCCAGCAACTTGAAGGAATTATAGCAAAAATTATAATATAATCTTAAAAATCTTTTTGGACAAATATGGACATTGAAGAAACTTGGATAAGAAACAATTTTCTGTAATATGCAACTTACCTTGTTCTAAATTTGGAAAATATTAAACTTAGACCAGGTCTTACTCAAAAGCTAGCTTAAGATCTAAGATAAAATTTTAAAGACTAGTAGTAGGTAAAGATGTGGAGTTATTAACTCCTGAAACAGGTTCCTACATCTAAAGTCGGCTACAATATGCTTGTCCAAATAAGTAATACGACTAGAGAAATCTCAATTTGCTATCTCTTTGTAAATTGTGACATGCCCAAAACGGTAAATGTAATATATTTTCTTATGTAATTTAGTTTTCGCTGGATCGTTTTGTTTAGCACATTGGTGACATCAAAGAAGCCCGTTGCCAAGGCATAAGTGGACGCTTGATTATCTGAGATTACTAAATATTTCATTGCCCTTGTAAGGTTCCTTACATATGATGTCCCGTTACTCTGCCAGTAATAAAAAAAAATGTTTTACTAAGAAGGATTGACCTTCCCATATTGGATAAAAGTGTTTCAATTTTGCTTTTTTTCCACAATGATTTTATAATAAGATTTCAACTAGCGAGTGGCTATATAACTAATGAGGTCACGTTGCAATGCCCACTGTAATCCAAAGATTATGTTTTACATCATAGCAACGGTCGCAAAGTTTGCAGTCGATCTATATCAAACACTTCATTTGATCTACTAGCTAATGTCTTGATAGTAAAAGCCAATAATAACTCAAGGATAATCCTTCTCCTTTACGATGTTACATTTGACTTTGATTGAAAGCAAGCTCAAATTTAATATGAGCGCGAATTACTGTAACCTCTAGCTGCATCGGAGTATATCATTAACAATATGTTGTTACCAAGGCAGAGTTGTGAAAGATTTCAGTTCAATGTTGGCACAATGTCTGGTTTTATATTTTATTAACCAGTATCAGTGGTTGAAGTTATGAAAGTTGGTTAAATTGTTTGTTTTACTTTAGATTTCCAATCACTGTTAAAGTCACCAAAGTGAGATAGCTTTCCCATTTGTCAGCCCACTCCAAACTTGAAACCGTCAATTTCAATTACTAATTCTTCGATCCAAACCTCGGCGATTTTAACTATCTGATCCTATAATACTGCTCCAAAACTTTACCTTCGAGCCTCAATATTACGAGTAGAGTCTCGGAGTGGAGCACCTTGTCTCAACGCGAAAGATTTAAGAACTTTGTGAAGACTTTTTAAGTTTCTTAATTTCGGAAGTCCCCATATTTCGTGGAGATAAATTGAAATTGTTTTTACAAAGACTGTGCTAAATAAGGCTACCTGTGATATACGGCTACTAATGCAAATAAAATAACACAAGTTGCTTTTCTTTTCAATTTATTGTTCGTATTACTACAGGCAACTAAAATGGTTGCACTTAATGCTCCTACATCATGGTTATCGTCGCCTAAATCAGGTGAATACACCTCATTACCTCTACAAACGATACTTACTAAGAATTTACTAAGCACTACAGCTATAAACCATTATTACTCAATTAAAACATGAATTTACGATTCATAAAAGTTCAGAAACTTTCTGTGTTCGTGACGCGAGTGCATATATTGTTGTGGATGGAGTACTTGGTAATAATTTCAATATGTAGGTGCGGTAGGGCACGACTGGAATGGCGAATTCGCTGTTTTTAATTTAATTTTTTTAATGTAGACGTGTGAAATAAATTTTCATGTGGGGTGGAGTCATTTTAATGGCGTAAACAAAAATATATTTTGTTAAATGACCACTTATGTAGTTTTATTAACAATGGGTAGTAAATAATTTTTTTATGTTCTTTTATGAATAGTTACGTAATTGTATATGAAGCACTAAGCATTAGTGTGATTGGTATTGGTGTATAAATAGGTACATAAAGATAGTTAATATTATTGAAGTGCATCAAATTACTTGGAAAATAGCTTATTTTTCCATTTGCATTCATTATTTCAGTTATGACTGTATTGTACTTTCCTTGCTATGATAGATATAATGGCATGGCAAGATAATATTGTATACTTTTTAATTTATTCGAACAACCTTACAATGGAGTTGACACATTATATGACAGCGCCGGTTAAAGGCGATAAAAGGCCATTATTGACAAGACTCTTATGTGGCCAGTTATTTTATATTTTTTAAACCAATAAAATTCTTATATACGGCCAGTACTTTTTCTTTTCTTTTCACCTCACACACGACCGTCTTATCCTAAACTAGACAGAGCCTGTACTATTGTAACCAGGCAGCTGATAAACATTCTTATACATTACTAATTACTAGAGATGCGCCGAATATTCGTTTGGTATTTGGTATTCGGCATATTCGGCATCTTTTCCAATATTTGTATTCGGCCAAATTATTCGGTTTTGTTGCCGAATATATTCGGTTCAAGCATTTCTATTTTCTTGGCTCATGTAGCCAAGGTGTAGAACTAAAAGACAAGACTTCTTATGTAAGATTTATGTTATATTATAAGTCAAAGAAAACATATTTATTTCTTAACCTATAGTTAGTATAGTGAACATTTATTTTAATCTTAAATCAACATTTATTTTAAGCCTCAAAACAATTTTTATTTTTAAACTTTAAATCAACATTTATACACGGCAAAATAATGTAATGGTAAACCGAATAATTAATATAATAATGCCGAATATCCGGTTCGGTAAAGGTTGAGCCGAATAATATTCGGTATTTGGTTATTCGATGAAACCACTATTCGGCGCATCTCTACTAATTACATACATATCATAGATAAATCACATAATTATTTGTCCTTTATGGGAATCGAACCCACGAGCTTTGGCTCAGCAGTTAGTATTACCTAACACTAGACCAACATGCCAGTCGTTCGTTTTATTCTCTATTAACACCACTGTATTTACAAGCAAAAATAAAAAAAAATTAAATAACCCTAACTCAAAAATCCCTTTAACGATTAAAAGAGCTGATGATCTTCGACGGCTGAACAGATTTTCTTGAATGTTAGGTAAAAGTACCCTCCATCACCTTTCAAACAGATAGAAACTAAATCAAAATCGGATCATCCATTTATAAGTTAAGAAGCCACACACATACTTATAACACCCTCTTTTTTGCGTCGGAGGTTAAAAAATATTATTTAGTACTTACTACTATTACTTACTACTTGCCATACTTTATTTCCAATATTCTATTCCCCCTATTTCATCCACCTTTCCCCCTGCGCATACGCCGCATACATAGTATACACAAAATAAACAGATAAAACCTTGACACGTGTAGTGTGTACGCCGACGCAGTACCCCATAGTTATCGCGTTTCACTAATAATAACGTTGTTTATGTTCGTCGATCCGTACGTAATAAATGCGTCGATCATAAAGATGGCGCGGTTTTATTTCAATTTTAGGTAGGTACTATATGATTTTTGACTTCATTTAAAAAAAGCATAAACAAAAAAGATCAAGACATATTATTTTGAACGCATTCTACAGAAGTGAAGGTAAAACAGAATTGAGTTTAGTTATTTTAAATTTGGAAACGACTTCGAGATTCAACTTCCGGACTGTTACAGATACAACCGGCAGTGAAGCAATGCTTGCATTGCTTTTCGTCGACTAAGTGAGGTTACCACAGGCCCTAACCCTTCCCTCTTCCCCTCTCTCCTCCTCTGCCCCTACTCCCACTTTAAAGGCTGGCAACGCACTTGTGACTCTTGAGTTGCTGGAGCCCAAGGGCGGCGGTAGTCATTTACCCTCAGGTGACCCGTCTGCTCGTTTGTCCCCTATACCATAAAGAAAATCTCCGAAATGGTTTCCTAAACTTTGACATTTTAGAAGTTACTGCATACTGTTTGCCAGACAGTCTTCGAGTCTAACTGTAAACTGAATACTCTTATAGTGGGGTATTACTGTGAGACTATTCAGTTACACCTAATGTTCCTATTTCAAAAAAAATTACATTACCTTTACCGTATTTTTTTTTAATTAGGAAAGGAGGCAATAGTTAGCAACCGTAAGTACATTTTTTTTTAAATATACATGTTTGCTTTACATTGAAGTGGGTCTAGCCGCTATCGCTGGCAGACGAGATATGGCTGCGCGTGCATTATGGCGATTGACACAGTGATGAGAAAGCGCGGGTTTTCATAAAAAAATATGAAAGAACGACGCTAACACAAAGAGAGAATCCTGAGGATTAACAAGTTGACAAGTTGACTCGAAATAGAGAAATTAGTACGTAGATACTAAGTAGTTCAGCTTATTTTGGCTAGATGTCGCTAGGTATGTAGCCACGAATTGGAGGATACACAAATCTGGTCATATTTTGTATATTTGTTTTGATTGAACAGAGTGCTCGTAATGTACAAATAGTCTACATATAGATAACGATAATCTATAAAAACCTTCTGCTAACAATGACAAGGGAAACATTTTAAGAGCCCTTGATAGATGCTCATTTAATCCTTTCATTTTGTAGAGGAGACTCAAGCCATTATTAACGTTTAATACATTTATTATACAAAACAGTAATGAAACAGTGAAGTCCCAGTAAATAGCCAAAGGCCTCTTAAATATTTTACTAGTATGACTCACAATTTGAGATTACCAGTCATAGGTATTATCCGCCAATCAAAGCATTAAACCAGTTTAGAATACTTGATTTTATCTAGAATTTTCGCAAGATCCATTTAGTTTTGCCAGGATAGCTTGTAAATGTTTTATATGCATCTATAAAACGTTGATGGGATAGTTAAATACAATTAAGGTTTAGTGAAAGTGGTTTTTGTGAAGGAGTGATAACTATTTATGGATAAAACTTTTGCTCACAATGTCTGTCATATATACGTTAGTTCTTACGTGTGTGCTTCAGGCAAGATTCACTAGTTTCGGACCTACGTCGCGTCAGTGTCAAACGCTGAACTACTACACTCTACACTATTTAAATTGGTAGTTTGCGAATGAAGACGCCTGTATTGCCACATGTACATGACTCATTTACGAAAGTATCAAACGGTACGAAGTAATTTAGGATTATAATCCATTTAAAATAAACAAAAATAATATTATAAAGAGTTTAAAGAAGTTTTAACCTGAACAAAAACATTAATTAATAATAACATTGTGTTATCTGTCAGTAAATCACTATAATTTAATTACTGGGACTAGTACCGAACTTGTAACTAAAAACGTTTATTTAAATTAGTGTATTTGCGTGGTAAACTACGATTCTGTATAGGAAGCAAACAATGCCAAATGCTCTTGTGTTTAGTGTGGATTGTTAATACATGGCGCCTTTTATATTATTTACATAGACCAAAATCGCGTGATAGTCTACGCTGGGGTAAATAATCTACGCAACTTTAACAGTCAACAATTATTTTGTATTTTAATTAAAAACCTTCTAAGGCCTTCTAAATCAGTTTTGAAATATTTTTTCTACAATCAGTTTTAAAGCACATGCTTTAGGTTTGATTTTTATTATGTTTGCACGTAGCTGAAATGCGAATGTTGAGACGGATGTGTTGTGTAACTAGGATGGACGATGTGAGATGAACAATGGATGAAAGGTTGAGGAGGAAGGAATGGATGAATAGCTATCGTAGAATGGACATGTGATGCGGAGGGATGAGCAAAATGTGGTGAAGAGATTTTTATGTTTTAAGTTGACGGGTACAAGAGAAGAGGCCGTCAAAAAAGATGGGTGAACTGTGTCAAAGAAGATAGGGCTAGAAAGGGAACTGAATACGAATGAGCAGTGAAATAACGAACGATAAATAAAATTGGGAAATGGGTAACATGATGATTTTACTTATTTAGCAGCCTATTCAAGTTCAATTATAATATGTTTTTGGAGGCAGAAGGACGAAACGAACTGCTAAAAACCCGCTAATCGCTAACTACTGTGTTCTCACCTCACGAAGCGCATAATATCAAAACACGTGGTTGTTTATTAATAAGCCCTGCGCAGGCGCAACGCGTGTAGTGATGTAACTGCGTAACTACGATTATTATGGATTTCGTACTGTTGCTATTGCTAAGGATTAGAGAATAGGTAGTGACAAGTGGTCTCTAGGAAAAACCCCTTCTGTTATTTTCATTGTAGTTTTATTACTATGCAACATAAGGTTAAATACTTCCATACTTTACAGTGGGAGAGTCATGCCTTGGCACGTATGGGCCGGCTCGACCGGAGTGATACCACGGCCTCACAGAAAACCGGCAGTGAAGCAATGATTGCATTGCTAATCGCCGAGTGAGTGAGGTTACCGGAGGCCCTAACCCTTCCCTCTTTCCCTTCCTCGCCCCTTCCCCTACTCCCACCTTAAAGGCCGGCAACGCACTTGTGACTCTTGAGTTGCAGGTGCCCAGAGGCGGCGATAGTCATTTACCATCAGGTGACCCATCTGCTCGTTTGCCCCTATACCATAAAAAAAACTCTTGGACTATAATGAGTAGGTATAATTAAGTTTGAAAATAACTGGACCAACCTGTGTGGCAAACTGGAAAGGGATTTGGATCCGAATGCCGTCCCAAAAAAAAAAAAGCAGTTAATTTACCTGAAAGGATTACCTAACGATAAAGTTACTAATTTTTCAAATTTCAAATTGGTTTAAATAGATAAAGTACACTAAAACTAACGAGGTACTTCACAAGACTTAATCATTATTTGCATTGATTAAATACTCGACCGAATAAGATCCCATAGTTGACGGTCGAATAATTCGATTCGTATATAACAATAGAATTATCAGGAGTACGAACAGCCAGACACCATTAGTTTAAATCGTATAAACCTGAGTTACACTATCAGGAGCCAATAATTCGCTATCTGGCCAAAGAATGGTCTGAAATGGGGATATGGAGCGTGCACCACAGAAGTCCGTGCCAAAGGAGAGATTTATTGTTTAATTCTGTTTTTAGGTAATCGTAATCATCAGACAAATTCAATATACCTAAACTGTAATTGTTTTTAAGCTTTAAAGAGACTTTTATATACATATTTTATGTATAATATTTATAAAGTATGATTCCGATTAAGTACTGATGTATACATCAACGATGTAATGTGTGTTTTTTTCATTGCTTTGTACGTCTTTCAAACGTATGTCTCTGAACCGTGAGCGCAGTCTTTGAAGGTTAAGTAACATTTTATTTTTCTTTGTCTGAAATATATTTTGCCCTAATAAACTATTTATTAAAGTCTCAACGAGTAACAGACCACCGTAATCTAAATGAACGTCAATTGTTCGGACGTCTTGTGGTCACAAGATATGCAGACGTCATTTGAAAATAGTGCGTGTACGAGGGCCTTAAGGTTTATATTAACGCACAATAATTGTCTAGGTAACTAGGTGTGCCCAATAAATTAATTTACATTAAATTGATTACTGTAACTGGTAAATATATGTATCTGAGATGGTTCTAGAACATTATCAGCTATGACTCACGCTTGCCAGTAGTACGTTTAATTGTGATATTATTCTCGTATATAATTAACTGGTATTTTTAAATATTAATGTGGAAAATCCTGGTTAAAATTTTTTTGTACATATTAAATCATTTCTACTAAAGATATCGACACGGTACGCTAATCTTATTGGTAGAATTCTTATATTCAGGTAATTAGGTACATAATATTTTTTTTAGGCGCCAAAACAATGTGTGCTCTTTTAAAGAAGTAAGGGTTCTGTGTAAGAAAGATGGTGCTGCAATGCTGTATTTTCTTAGGAAGTTTTGACAGCAAAATATGGGATTAAAAAGTATTAAAATTTCAAAACACAAATATCTCGTAATGCCACACAACACAGTTCCAAGAATGTAAGAAGGATAATTATATTTCATGATTCATTAAAATAGAAAATCATTTAAACAACCAACAGCTTGTTCGTATTACTATAATTTGTTCAAAATGAACATTTAGAAAGCGGCCGGTCAATGCGAGTAATTGCTGTAATTTTACGTTTTGTCTAATAGTTTGCTCGTATGTGTTGACGTTGCAAGCACTGCTTGTTCATAGCTGGTTTTGTACGTATTTTCACTTAAAGAGAAAAGCTTGAAACAGTTTGACCAACCACACTATTCATGAGTCATTTTGAGTTACTCATATAAGTATTGAATTTTATTACTTTAAATTAATTGCTACTCAAAGTTGATCTAAAACCGCAACAATATAAAATACAAGCAATTTATGAAGCTAATATTATTATTGTTAATTATATTTAATGTATTGAACATCATAGACTATGACTACTTGTGGTAGGTACAAATTAAATTATTGCAGGAAAAGGTCACTTTGACAATGTGAATAGATTCGGACGCAGTTATAACTTATAACTAAAACTGTTATATTTTTAGTTCATTATTAATCCCGGACTCCAAGTGTTTATACATAATTATAATTTAGTTACGGTTATACATTTAATGCTGTCATATTTTGGTAATGAACAGACATCTTTCGGTTTTGAATAGCTTGTTTTGTTGGTATCTCATCTTATCGTGTCCAATCAAAGTTTGCGTGAATAAAAGTAAAATAAAAGTTAATGTTTCAATGTACAATCTATTTAGTAATTTTTTGTCTTTCATCTCTTATAAGCGTTGAAATTTCTTCTATCTGAAAGTCTTCAGAAATTTTCCAGATCATGAAAATAAAAGCTCACCTTGTAACCTAAGTTAAATATTTTTAGTTTCTAAATGGATAATAATTGTTTACATTACCTATAAAGCAAAACGAGTCAAGAGCATACAGAGTGTTCCTATCAGCTGACTATTATTGTGACATTATTGTATAAGACTGAAGCCTGTAACTCAATTTAGTCATCATTCTGGTCAAGTTTGAATTCAGAATCCTTAAGTATTGGTCAAGATAACGTAAACTTTAACATCTGTATTATGTATTACCTATGATCCACAATAAAGAATACTATATATTATTTTATTATGAACTCTATCCCGCGCAAGAATCAGCGCAGGAATTCTGCCAATGTCTAAAGAATACTATTGCTAATATTACTAAGAATAGAGAGATCCTTTCAAAATTTTGCTGAAAAGTATACATACACCAGTGTTCGAGATGTTTCAAAGAAGCCAAACTAGTTTCGGGTCCGGATGATGTCCTTTATCAAGGAACAAAGCAACCTGCCAATTCAGTGTCAGTGCAACGCCGCATCCTTTTAATAGGGGGGCCTTTCTCAAGGAGTGAAGTGATCGTTCGTGAAATATTCACTAAATATAAATACCTCCCACTCGTTTTTATTGTGTTAGGCTAATATTGCGTCCATTTCTTTAAAGTTCACTAATAATACTTCCTATTGTCATCTTCGTAACAATTTGTCACGACAATAACCTACATATGTATATAATTATAAACGCATTATAGTGGTTTACTGTTATAGTAAAACATCATGTTATGGTCTTAATAGTGAGGCGGAAATTTAAGTATTTTTTTGTGAATAGGCTTATTTCTTTAGTCATCATCATCAGACATTAGATGGATAGAAATTGCTCATTGAGTATCAAGTTTCAATTACGGCAAATGGAATTTTTTAAGTTCCATTTTAAAATTAATGTTCTACTTATAAAATTAAGTGTTTATGATCGGATTCCGAAGGTAAAAGAATATGAGCGAAAGTTTTGGCTGAGATTTTTTGACAGTATAGTACATATAGTACATATGATTATGTATGCATGATAAACAATGCGTAAAAATCGTCATAATATAAATTTTATCTTTTCGATTATGTAATAATAATAATATTCAGGACACGTCGTTTTTAGATCCAAACTAAGCAAAGATTATACTACGGTGTCTAGGAAACGGATTTTTAAATGCATACATAATTACATATTACAATATTATACATAGAAACGTCCAGACCAAAGCAAGCAGACATATTCATACCTACATAAGCACTGAGCGGTAGCCGAACCCGCAACCACTCTGCTCAGAATATTTCTAAACCCCGAGATTCATCACATCATCCGAATAATTTTATAATATCATGTTATTGCAGCACCGTTAAATACTTAGTCCATTCTAAGATTATAACTGTACTCATAGGCTTGAATAAAAACTCATTACACATTTGTAGCAACAGAACTAACAACCATGAACTACAAAGAGTCACCAATGACATAAGATTACAAAGATTACATGTAATTAAATTATGTATAGAGTATAGACCACGTAGCCTATGGTTCCCATGTGCATGGGAGATGGCTGGCCCGTTACTATGGTATGGTGTAGAATTACGAGTACGTGGAAAATTACTGTATGCTGTGTTCAAAGCTTTTTGTTCTCATGTGACGTCTATGATACTTACTTTTTGCTGTGAAATTGTTCGAGTTAAGCTTTAGAACTATTAGTGATGGACCTTGTTGTAATTGAGTTGTCAGAAAAATATGACGATCAAAATTCGTATAATATAGAGTTGAGTATTAATTTGCAATTGATCCGCATACCAAAGCAGAAAAGGTCAGCATAAGATGTTAACCTAACAACACTAGGCAATCTCTTTACTGATGAGATCAAAATTGGATTTTAATGGTGATCTGATCTGTCACTATTACTTAAAATTAAAACAAAAACTCTACGATATATGGACCAATTTGTTAAATAAAATAAGAGAATTATTACAGTGAATGCTAAATGAATTATATTAACAGTGGAAAATAACTAGTTAGGCAATAACATTAGCGATTATAATAATGATAGATTAAGCTGTAATACGTCATCAAAGTTTTTTGTTCTTTAAATAAACTTAACTGATCACAGATTAGTTCTATTTGTGTAGGCTAAAAGTAGAAACAAATAGTAAATTTGTCTATAAAAGACAACGAACAATACACTAAGGATAACATTAACCTTTCATCTAAACCAAATCTCTTAAACATATCCCTAACTCTGAAAGGAACAAATATCAATTTATATAATAGAGTACTCAGCCGAATCACTTTACGTTTGTTGGTCTGTAAATATAAAAGAATCTTGGGTATGAGATAAAAAAGGAAACCTTATGTTTCAAAATTCAATACATTCTTATCTTCCAAGATACAGAAGGCAGAAAGAGGAATATCTTGAGAGGGAACGAGCGTCGGCGGACAAAAGGATAAAGGGTTTGTAATAAAGAAATCATAGTCATGTGTGTGTATGCTGAAACGCGTCGAGCGAATTGTCTGCATGGTCATATAGGGGCGAAAGTATTGTACTACCCGACATAAAAGGAAAAAATTATACAAACAGGAAACCGGGCATAATTGAAGCGTGCAAAATTAAAAAAGCGAATGAGATCATTTGTAGTCTTTATAGTTAAGAAATGTCACCAATTGTATCCAATTAATTTGCAATAATTTATTACAGAAGTTTTTTTAAGGTAGGTCCCATTGTACTCATTGGAATAAAAATGGAAATTGTATCAGCTTAAACCTGCCAACGACACAAAGCGATTTAATAAATTACTTTCGAAATTCTGTTAAACTTAAAACAGGTAGCTGAAGTGAACACATGAATGAACAATACAGTAAATTGAATTATTTCTTTCAAGTAAATTTCTCATTACACTTGAAATTAGCTATCCGCTTTTTTCGGGGTCCTAAGTAGATGGACAGTGTCTTTGTTACAGTTAATTCTAACTTTGGGCTACAAGATCAAAGGTACCTATTAAGTTTAGTGCGTTTCGAAAAGGCCTCCTTTCTTTCCCTCCCGTGTACCAACTTTTCTTATTCCGAGAGCTGGTTCGGAAATGGGAGACATTACCGAGTCAATAGATGCCGGGACGAACCGAACAGTCAATAAGATCTCCGCTTTTGAGCCGATCTCGTTTCAGCTAACTTCGGCTTAAGGCGTGATTGGAATTCGTAATACATTTTGCAAACTATTTCCCTTGATTGCTTCAGTTTAATCAACTGTTATCATTAGGTATGTTATCCTTAAATTTTATGCAAAGTTAGGACGCTAAAATATATCCAGTTTTTGAGATAAAATTGTACTTCTAATGTTGTTGTTTGTGAGACAACGTATGTATTTATATCCCATTGATTCAAAGGTACATCCGAGGGACTTTTCGAATGTACACCAAATAAATAAACATGAGTGGGTCAATGAATAAGTAATGCAAGAAGTATTTTGGGGCAAAATAAAATAGCGTTCTGTGTCTGTTAAATAAGTAATAAGACGAGGCCATTTACTAAAATGTGATCTCCGAGGGAAAGATCCAGGTGACTAAAATGCTGTAACACTAAACATGTCTGGTCAAGGTTCCTAAAATGTTACACTAAACATCTGACACGAATCTCGAGGAATTCCCAAAGCAATTACAGCAAGTAGCGGTAATGGTACATTTGGGGATGTTGGATCACAATTCACTGACCCCGTCCCAGTTCTGTATATTCCATAAACTAAGCTATAGGTTGATTAAAGGAAAATTCCTGGACACAAAAAAAAACGGATGAAAAACTTATAGGCTAAGTTGAATTAAGAAGCTTAAGGGATGGAAACAAACAAACAAGTTTGGTGCCGAAAAAGAATAAACGAAAAAGTACATGAACAGGATTAAAGTAAAGTAGCTAAGATTCGGAGTAAACGAAATTAGTTGGTGAAAGGTAATACCTCATAATGGGATACTTTACTTTCGAATTACAATTACAACTTTTGTTACTTCGTCAATGTTGGCACAGAATTGTAACAAAGTTCTTGTAACTGGTTTTGATTATGTTGGCAAAAAGGGTAGCATCGATACGTGTATTGCATTATGAGTCTTAAAAAATTGACATGATCTACACAAAGTTACAAAGCAAGCAAATTCATATCACGCAATTCTTTATGCCGAAGTTGTGTTTAGGTATCTAGAGACACTTCGTGCCGTCCGCGTCTGAAATAATTTTTGCAAGTCTGTCCCGATGCATCAGCTGCATATCGTAAAACCATTGCCAGATGTTCCAATCAAATATAGGGTTGAAGAAAACAATATTTACATTTTTATTTTGCAATATCCACAATAACAAAAATACTATAAACTAAAGACAACAGAATAGAATGAAACCGCTGTGATTTTGCACATAACAATCCTTAAATATATTTTAAAACTGTTTCTTTAAGTATCATAAGAAATGAAAAGTTTTAATACGTTCAACTTTAACAATCAAGAGTAACACTTGACAAATAAACAAATCTGCTACAAAACAAATGGAAACTCAAACGTTTCATGAAACAACGGTTAAACCTTTGATTGCTGTAAAATAACAAAAGGGCCTATTGAAACGATAAATAAATCGAAGTAAACAAACAACCCTATCGTCTAAGCCGCAGATGTAAGTCTACACAAAACTATTTCAATACATTGTTGTTTAATGTGGAACTTTTTTTATTTATAACGAACAATGTAGTACAGTTTTCGACATAGTACACGTTTGAATTTATCGTTCACATGTGCTTAATAAAAACTACGTAGAGGCAGTAATATCGGCAAATGCTCTCAAGTGCCCGAATCCCGTGTGTGTTTTTAGTTCGTTTGATATTAATAATGGTGCTTTTACGACGGCTACAACGATATTATTACACTTACGTTTACTAGATTATACTTTTTATATACGATCATTATGAAAATGTGGGAACTTGTTACGTTTAAATGGTTCGGATACTTTGTAATGGGGTAATTTAGCAGAATTTCAGTTAACACGAGTTATTAAATTTGTTGTGTGATAGTTTTCCGTGCATTTACTTTGTTAAAAGTTCTACATTCCTTCTATATATTTATATCTTAAAGAAAATATCCTGTAAATGGTGACTTTTCTCTATATACTGTTCAGAAAACTAACTCTATTAGTGTGCAGTCTCACGAGTCGAGTCGAATGTTAAAACAGAATGCATCCAAAGAACATTGTTTGCTCACTAGAGGGTCCTGACTCGTCCGATCTCTGTAGAGTTGAAACCAAAACAAATATTAGACGTGTATTAGCGAGAAAAGGCTGAACTTCTTAGATTGAAAACTATACATTTTTAGGTATTTATTTTCCTGAGTGTGACGGATACCCTAAAGGAAGATAGAACATATTTTGGTAATCTACACCTTTGTGCTTTTCTAGTTAAATGTACGTTAAAGTTGTTGTTTGTGTTAAAAAATATATTTATAAATTAGCATCAAATATAAAATATTCAAGCATAATTTGTTTTCACTAACCGACTTTACAGCTTCCACCGCCATCTAAAAAATAAAAAGCGTGAAGTCACCTTCACATAAAATTCCCTTTTCCGTCCGTCTATTTGCAATTTTATCTGCCATCTAAAGGGGAGGGTTGTAAAAAAGTTTCAATGAAAACGGTCGACTCGTTGCCATATTTCGTTCAGCTTTCTCCATAAATCGTCAGCATTGGAACTCATCTACATATCTCAGAGATTGTTTGAATGTTGATTCAGTGTGTCGTGACCTTTTAAGTTCAACATACGATGGTTATTTTCTATCTCCGTCGTAATCCAATATTAAAAGTATAAGCTTAAGCATATGTTTCTAGCCTAATCGTACATCTTGTGGATTTTTGTGATGACAATACAATTGAGTTAATACATTGAAATGACAACGTGGGTGTTTGAAATATTTGACTTGAAACCAGGAGCTTTTATTCTCTTATGATAGATAGATGTTTGGGTATTACACAAACCTTTAGCTGCTTTCCAAGTCATTAATTACAATTTCATTGCTTTCATCACTTTATCCTTACACATAAAACACTGAAGGCATTTCAATTAATTCACAAGGATTGAATGTTTTTAACAATGAATTAAACGTTAAATATATAATTGCTGAACTCGTTACTGAGATCGTAAAATATATGTCTGAGGCATCAATTAGAGGCTATAGTACTTGAATGTGTAATTAAGTGCCCGAAGACGACGTTATTAGAAATCCAGTCAAAAATGCTTCAATTATCGATTGAGTTTGAAATTTCAAATAATTCTACTCGTTCCTTTGGGTTTGTTGCCTAAAAAAGTTTATTTTCGCTTTTAAATGTATTAATACGAAAGTTTGTCTTTTTGCGAAAATTTGCCAAAAACATTCCAGAGTACAGAAAATTGTTGACACAATAAGCAGGTTTATTTAAGAATTATTACGAAGTTGTACATTGAAAACCTCACCCTCGCCATATTGGGAGTGCCTCGAGGCACACCGGTCACATTTGAGCAGCTCGCCTCGAATATTTTTAAGTTCAAGGTCACACAATTGTATACAAGTTTTGCTTTGGCTTCCTTATACCGGTTATAAAGTTTAACAACATTGAACTTGATTTGTTAGTCATTAAAGTAGATATTTGCTTGAGGATCGATTGCAGTTTTTTTTGCATGTTTTTTGTACAGTTCTTGATTTAGTTCAGTGGATCGTGTAGTTTTGATGGTAGACTTACGTAGGGTGGCAACAAGCAATAAGTATTTGAAACTATTTCGTGCGGTACCTTATTTTTTATATAATTATTATCTATGGTTTGTCTATTACCTTTGAACTTTAGATTTATTTTAAATTAAGAACACTTAAGATGGCACACATTAATCGTCTATCCTAGGTCATGTAACGGAATCGGATGTTCCCTAGCAATATTGATTCAGTGCCTGCATTGATGACATCATCTTTTGATATAATGTTAATCACAGTACACTTAGAGATTATATTATAGGTAACTATATGATATAGAACTAATCCGATCGTTACTGTGTTATGTGTAATGATAACTAAATGTCTATTTGTATATTATAGGTGTTAGTTGTGTCATTTTGATTTAGATCCAAACTTCAAAGGCCTGTTTAAAATACGAGATTCCGTCAGAGGAAAGTCGGTGAATGAGTTGGTTTGTAGTGAAAAAAATAACATCACCTAGTTAGAACTGAAGCAACTACAGATAAAGGTAAGTTATAATGACAATTGTCGTAAAAGCAAATGAGTTTTACCCTTGTCTTAATAGAAGGGGTTATCATGCAAAGGGGCTTAACCTCCAAGCCGCGAGGATTTTACCATTCCTGGGTGTTTTTTTTTGCAGTTGCAGCTTCGGTTTTTTTATGTATTATTTATGCCACTTGAGTGGTAAACAAGGATATGATCTGCCTAACGGAAAGCATCTTAGCGAATGGACATTGGTAACACCAGGAATTTCACGCGCACGTTGTCAATTTTTTTTTAACTTTTAGTAAGTAGATACACAAGTGGTTATATTGCGTTCATGTTCTATGTTACCTGATGATTCAGATATAGCAACTTTTTACACGTATTGTAGTTGGGGTGCTATTCTAAATACAAATATTTTTCACTAGCTGTTGCCCGCGACTTAGTTCGCGTGGAAATACCTATGTGCTATTCGAAACTATAATCTATATTTGTGCCAAATTTCATCAAGATCGGTTTAGTCGTTCATGCGTGAATGCGTAATAGACATCCATCCATCCAATCTTTCGCATTTATAATAGTTAGTAGTATGTTTGTATATGTAATTTGAAATGGATTGTTAGAAAGCTACTTCTTTTGAATTTAATTTGTGTCAAGATTTATAAAAATATACGTGCGCGTCTCGGGACGCCCGACAGAAGTGATAACTTAAACTAATACGGCTAGCACTGTGGGTTAGAGTGAGAGAGGAGGAGCCTGCCTACCGCTGCCGTATGTGTGAGAGAAAGGGAAGCCAGACAGACTGGCGCCGTAACGCGTTACGAAACGAAGCGGTTTACCCTCCCATAAGAAGTTATCACTTTAAAAATAGGTTTAATTTAAAAACAGTATGAGGAAATAATTCGACCAAAGAATTTACGTTAGTATACCATCCATTCATAAATGCAGTAGCAACTTTTTAACCTACGGACATTACGTTTCGCAACATATAGCAAGTACACCCCTAATGTACATTTAATACGCGATGATTAGTTTTTAGAAACGCATAACAAAAACTAATATAGCTGTAACCTTGTTACTTCTAACGAGTATACTAGAGCATTATATGGAAATCGTGTAATCTTAGAATACGGTGATTATGGAAATATGATACATATTTAAATACATGTTTTAAAAAGCTCTTAAAAATCTACAGTCCACGGTGGTGGTCCATATGGTACACAAGAGTTCTGATCGAATTATGCCGCGTTCCAATAAACAAGAAACGATTCGTTTTGCTTACGGACGGTAAAATTTTCATTGAAAATTCAACGAAATTTTACCGTTTGTAAGCAAAACGAATCGTTTCTTGTTTATTGGAACGCGGCATTAGCCGACTAAGTCTTCCACGTTGTTCTCTAAATTATTCTAAGCCAATTAAATAGAACAAAACGGTTAAAAATTCCACAAAATAACTCCTAACTTTTACCTTTAACATTATAAATATTCAGTACATATAAACTCAAATGTAAATTGATCCCTACAACATATATTTCGTTCAAATACCTATTTTTTTCGAATTAAAATGTTATGCAAATATAGCTTTGCTTTAATGTATTCAAATTTATTTAACACTACTACAGAAATATGAATCTACATTATTTATTATATTGCTTATCTCTTTTGATCTATTGTTAGCCTAAAAATCGGCCAAAATCAAAGCCTATGGCTCTATTAGGTAACAATCTATATTAAACCTAATTTAAATGTATGTAAAACAGACACTTTTAAACATGACGCTTGCAGTTGTGGGATCAATGTTAGTGGTTAGTGACCCTGACTGCTGAACCAGACGTCATGGGTTCCATTCCCACCCAGGACAAATAATTATGTGATGAGTATGATCATTTGTTCTGTCTGGGTATAATGTATCTATAATATAATTTGTATGTATTTAGAAATATTTAAGTATGTTTATCAGCAGTCTGGTTACCATAGTACAGGCTCTGCCTAGGTTGGGATCTGACGGCCGTGTGTGAGATGTGTCAAGTTATTATTATTATTTATTATTATTTATTATTATAAAAGCTGTTCGTAGTTTCACCCGCGTTTATGGCCACTGCTCGGCTCCTGAGATGATGCGTGATGTTAAATAGACTATAAGCTGCCTCAAGATTTGGGCTATCAAACACAAAAGAATTATTCAAATCTAACTGGTAGTTTCAGAGATTAGAGCGCTTATCCAAAAAACTCACCACTTTTATTCATCATCATCGTCGGCCTTCACGTCTATAGCAGACGATTTATGGAATAATGTCAATGAGCCGCTTTTGGTGGCTGTAAAGACCTATACGGGGATAATTTTGCGGTGGATGACATTGAGCCGCCTTGATGCTGTTTTTGCCTCTTGTCAGCTAGTGCATCGAACCCTCATGAGGCCCTCATTGCAAATTTTGCGACCTCCTCAACAGTAACAATTCCTCGCCATTCTGAAAGCAGCCATGTCCCTCTTGGCACAATCTTTAAAGTAAAGCAATGCCCTCCCTACAGCTATCCTACTTTCATTATATTATATTTAATTTGAATCTATTATACCCCAATAGAATTACTATATTGTTGGTATAACATCAAGTTGATGAAGTGTAATCAAATCATTAATATAATGATAAATTTGATTGAACATCATCAATAGCGCTATACAATAATGATTGTCGTCAAACATAATCAAGTAAAATTTGTTGTAGATATATCTATTTGATAAACGTTTATATTTTGTATTGATGATAAATAATTTCAAGCGTAGTTTAAGCAACCAATTACCTATACCATATTAGGTATAGGTGTAGGCCTGCCATCACTTAAATTGCCGACGCTGGACAATTATCTTCAAAAATCCCGGACACATGTGTGAAATCGAGATTCTTTCCCGGACTTCTTACCCTAGGTATAGGTAGGTATATTTACCTAGCTATAGTATAACCAAGACCACAGATAAGATAATAGTTACTCCGTGACCAAGACTTTCGACAAAAGGCTAGCGACGGATGCAATTCGCACGTGATGTGATAAAAACAATCTACGTTATTCGGCGCTAATGTAGCTTCTTATTAGTGTAAGTAATTTCTAGAATCGAGTCAGTATTACTAGAGATTACGTCGTACATTTAAACTTACAAACTTAACCTCTTTATAATATACTACAGCAACCCGCTTCCGCTTTCCGACATCTTCGACAATCATCGTCATATTTCAGCGATTTTATAAAAAAAACCTTAACGAGTTATACACCTAAACCTTTCTCATGAATCACTCCACCTATTGGCGAACGTTATGTACTTATTGAATTTATCGCGAACAGACAAACGCGGAGGGAGTAGCACTCGTCTGTATTTGTCAATGCCCGAATTGTTTCAAGCCCGAGACACGTGAGAATTCTAAGGATATCTATGCTACATTAAGTATAAGAAGAACAGATTTGTTTGTAGCGAATAGCAGCCAGAAGAAAGAAGACTCTTTCTATTCCTACATTACTTCCCATTTCTTCATATCCTTGTACAAAAGTAAGGTGTTTCCCCTTAGGTAGGCGTTTAAGGAAACAGGGTCCATAAACCCCTGGAGTTACTGCGAGGATAGCAATCGACTTTCCGAACCGAAATAACTTGTCCGCCATTTTAAGTAAATTCTGAATGAACTATATATATATATATTCAGGATACCTCTAAGCAAATAAGTTTTATTTTTGTTTTTTTTAAAAGACAACTCTCGCATTAGGAATAAATCTACGTCGCGGCTGGGGCTTCACAAACATTCAAACAACGGACACAAAGAACACCCAGACTCGGGACAACTATTTGTCATATAAAAAAAAAAATTGTCCCGTGAGGCGAGGTGACCAATGAAACCAATGCGCCATCCGTGCAATCAAGATTATACTATGTTTGGTAAAAACCTTTGATAGATACACTAAAAATGTATCATAGAATTATGCACTCGCCTACATTCTCAAGGGTCGCAGGTTCGATTCCTGCTTAGTGTAAATATTTGTATGCATGAATGTCTTTTCATTGGCCTGGACGCGTGTATGTATTTACAAAAAAAAATGGTATTATTATGTTTATCCGTGTTCTGGAATGCGTAATGCAGGCTAAGCTTAGTTTAGATAGATAGATAGCGCTGCGTAATATGTCCAAGAACTATTATTGACATTATTGTTATTTTTTAGGCCCTTTAGACTTTCCTTCCATTGCCTTTCTTTTTTATCCACCTTCCTCTTTTAATATTTTCAATGCCTGAAATACCCGATTAACGGCAATCCATCCAAATCCATAGATAACTAGTGCAGATCCGGCTCGAAGGACCAAAATGAACGCATCTCTGTGTAAAAACTTAGACCGGGTGTTGACTACGTGACGTTTTAATGGAGAAAGGGAATTAGGTAGTGTTGCAAACAATGCTTGTACCCTATTACGTGAGTGGGGCTAAATTATATTTGGGCAAAATGTGGGTGCTTGCTTTCTCTGCTTACCCTTCGATACAGGAGTGAGTATATATTTGTAGGTATTATTTTCCTAAAGTTTTAAATGTACTAGTATTAGTATACTTAGTATCAGTGCTATTAACGCAACTGTATGGTTATCTATTCATATTCATATATAATTAGGACAAGTAATTTAATCACCATTAGTTGTCATAACAAGAACATGTTTGATGTTTAGTTTGAAATTGAATATATTAGCTATGTGTTTAAAATTGACTACGCTGTCTCTGTTTATTATAATAGAACGTTATTAATGTAAATACTAGGAAACGCCTCAAGTCGTATCTTGTAACTATAAGTAATAATTATAATAATACTGTTCGGAGACTTATTACACAGCGGTTGCTAGACCCAAACTAAACGTAGCTTGTTCTGTGAGAGAGAAACATGCTAAGAAACATTTTATACATATAACGAATATTTATACACTGAGCCGGAATCCAACCTGTGACAATTGTGGTTGCAGTTGAATGCCCTACCGCCGCACCACATAAGTCGCCAACACATATTATGGTGATTGCTTCTTTCTAAAAGAAACCCAGGATGTTAGAAAGGAACACCCAGTTAAAATTACAGGTATGCGATCCTGAACTGCTCGACCTATTGGTTACATACCAAAAATATCGTAAAGGCGGGGGTGGATGAAGAACCTTCTACCTCACGATCTTGACGGCGGAGGGCGTGCACCGCTGAGCCAGTCAGCCTGTGACCACGTCCAGTGCAACCTAGTCGAAACGTCAGGCAATTCAGAGGTATGTAATACCTTTTCGTGATCGCGTCAATTCCCGTAAATATATAATTATATCATGGAACGCGAAAGTTTAAAAGTTGGAATATCCCTTTCCTTCCATTGCCTTCCCTTTCCCTTTCAATATACTCCCAATTTTCCCATCTTTAATTCCCAAAGTGCCTGGTTGACGGCAATTGGCTTGTGCCCTATTACATCAGTGGGACCAAATTATATTTGGCAAAATGTGGGTGTTTAATACACCTCTGCTTACCCCTTCTATATAGGAGTGAGTATCAATCGATCAGCCTATCATAGTCCACTGTTGGATATATGGTCCAATGTGCGCCACAGCACCCGATCCTCCGCCTTCCGCGTCCAGTCCATCCCCGCCACCTTCTTCAGGTCGTCGGTCCATCTGGCTGGGGGCGTCCTAACTTCTGTTAATCGATTCGCGATTGAGTATACGTATGCATGTAAAAGAAACCAGTTCTGTAATGGCTTTTAAAGAATAATTTACATTGGTTTATCTAACAACCGAAAATAAATCCTAATTATTTAACAAATGCACTAACCGGAAATTATGTTTGCCGGAGTGTTACCAAAGCCTTCGCATTTTACAAATCTTTAGAACCCTTTATTAATAGGCTTACAGTATGCCCCTCACAAAAGCCTGCTACTTAAGACTTAGGACCTTCGGGAATTTTCATGAGAAATGATCAATTTAGCGATTAATTTTACAAGCATTCCTTGAAATACCGAGTTCACCAAGTCACGCTACAGAAAGCATAAATCATAAAAATGCCTGAATAAAATGTTTTTTAGCTATTTCAGCTATTTAAATTTCAAGCCAGAAGTCGGGCTTGGAAGGTAGACGAATTCGCTTCCATGACAGCTGAAATGTTAAACCTTTTTGTACGCTTTCGAGCCAAAAATGCGACTGCTTGAAATTACTTGTAAAGACAGGTATCTTTGCCCGGAACAAATTTTTAACAAATGCTGCCGTCTCGAATTAGCCCCGGGTAACTAATTAAAGGGCATTTAGTACAGTTTGTTTATTCCCACGAATTCAAAACAGTTTTTTTATTTTGTATAAATTGTCAAAGTTTTCATAAAGAGCAATTATTATGTGGATAATATTCCGTCAGTCTGTCCGTCAGTCAGTTCATCACAGTCTATCCAAATATACACTGTGATGAACTAAACGCCATCTGAATACATTAGTACATTTTTTACACAAATATAGTGTCAAACAAGCATACACCCCGCCTGGTGGCAAGCGGGTACCGGTACTTATCAACACTTACACCACCTAAAGCTCTGACGAAACTCTTCATTAGCAGAAAAAACTATGCTTTCTAATCGTGGCCTTCTGTGGGGTGAAAGAACTATCCTAATCAGGCAGATCCACTTCGAGCAGAAATATGTTATGATCTATCTCGTAACAATAATGACAGTACAAGAATAAATTATTTAAAAAACCTCAAAAATCCCTTTAACTGTTAGAAAAGAGCTGATGATCTTTGAACGGCTGAACAAACTTGATCAAGTCACCGTTCAAACTAAAAACTAAATCATAATCGGTCCACCTGCTTAGGAGGTATGATGCCACAGACATACACACAGATACACTCGTTTAACTTATAACAACCGTCCTTTTTGCGTCGGGGGTTAAAAAATAGAAGTCAAAAGTTACAAAATTCGACGTAACATTCCTATTATGTTAGAAGAGGAAGCTATAAGTAATACTAGACTAGACTAGTAACTCTGTCTAGACGACCCAGGGTCAACGTTTGGACAATCACACCTACAAGTTCAAATATACTTAGGCTAGACTTAAATCTAACTTAATGTAAGTATGCAAGAATTTAGGAAGCTATTCTGCTAATATTACTAGAAGCACTAAAGACAGACAGAGAAATTTTTAATCAGATAATTCTCTAACAGACCTAAAGCCGACGCCAAATTTTCTCGTAAGTATGAGTAAACTTCAAGCTTCGTGGCCATCTTGAAAAGTTGCAAACTCCAAAAAAACTAGATTAAAAAGAAGTGGGCTTCTTCCAAGACAGTAAGTAGCTAATTGTATAAAGGGTCTGTCCACAAGTTAATGCAGTAACACGATTAGAAAAGTCACAAGTGAATATAGAGGGGGAAACGGAACACGAAAAGTTTTGGAGAGAAGAGCCACTTACGAACTGGCTTATTGGGGATCGATAGTTATTGTGATATTAATTGTGCTTGGGAGGTATTGCTGATAGGGAACTCTTCGACGATAATACTGTTACCTAAATATTAATGATTACTTGACTTTTGGTATGACTCGATATCTCTCTACCTAAAAGATATAATGTACTTTTATATTTACGAATGTGACGTGTTTCATCATGGCTGTTATTGTGTGGATGTTAAAATTTGGATAGTAATTTCTAATTTACGTAATTTAAAATCTTTATATAAATATGCAAAGCCAAAATAGGTCAATAAATATTTTCTTTTTTGTTTATAGCTATTTACGAGCTTTTTTTTTTTTTTTTTTCTTTTAAAAAGACAACTCCCGCATTAAGAATTACTCCTGTGTCGCGGGGGACTTTACAAACATATAAACAACGGACACAAAGAACACCCAGACTCAGGTGGGAATCGAACCCACGACCTATAAGCATAGCGGTCAGGGTCACTAACCACTAGACCAACAGGCCAGTCAGGCCAGTCGACAGAGTTTTGTTCTTCCCAATAAATAATACATACATTGAATTAAGATCGAGTTTCGATCTTCGACCAATATTATTTATTTTTTGTTAATTAACAAAAAAAACTAAAAATAACGACTGCCTTCAACGAAATAAATACCTAATGTATTATATACTAAAAATATACTAAAACTACCTGAAAATATGTAGAATATATTAGTGAAACAATAATAAAAATAAATCTATTGCTTTTAAAGAAAATACACATACATACATACATATAGATACAGGACGTATGGATCGAATAGAGAATCTCCTTTTTGAAATCGGTTAAAAGATTTGACACCAAGCATAATTTTATACTAAATCATGAAAAACGTACGCCAACATCTGTTCTCATTAAAACATGAATAATCATAAAGGGAAGTGAAGTTTCACAGCAAGTTTCTTTTTTTCGAAAGTGTCGTGGATCGAGTGTCATGCTGTCGTCCTTTGGCTCGTCGTAAACTTTATCGTTTTTAGAGTTCCGTCGGTGTAATGACGCTGCTTTAACGTTTTGAAGGCTACTGAATATTTAAGGCTTTAGTTCCGGGTGCGATATATTTGCTTTGAAGACCAGGATTAACCAGGTCAACGTGAGATAAAAATTTGAGTTTTGTAGCTTAATTAATTAATTAAGTCAGCGTTTAGTTTCAACAGTTTTTAGTTTGTTTTGATAATAATAAGCGGTAATTTAATAAATGTCAAGTTTTAAATGCTATCAAATATTTTGCAATCTTTTTAACATGATTTATGATGTCGAACGCGAGTCTTGGTTGATAATTCTATATCTCAGGAAATAAAGAAAATAAGTATATTTCGTAAGAGAAGGCATACAACTTTAAATATAAAAAAATACTTATACTAGGCTAAAAGACTGGTTTGGATATTCTAATAGTATTATAATATAAAAAAAAAATATATTTTTGTATATTTTAGATACTTATACACATGGTCATGGCACCGGCGTTTCAAGACTTAAAATCTCATACAGATAATGTGTTACATTTCATACACTATATGGAAAAATAGCCTAGATTTAGGAAAAAAATATGTAAGAAAGCAAACAATGGCAGTGGAAAATACGGGAGAAAGATATATGAACGTTAGTTTTGTTTCTCCGTTCGTTCCGACTTCAGTCGACGTCATCGCAGGCCCCAACGAATTTATAGCTATTCGGTCTTCAGAATTTCATGCGGGAGTTTGGCCCCGAATTGAGTTTTGGCTTGAGGTTTTAATATGTATGTATCGTA
Source organism: Euplagia quadripunctaria (assembly GCA_963859945.1). NCBI lineage: Eukaryota > Metazoa > Arthropoda > Insecta > Lepidoptera > Erebidae > Euplagia > Euplagia quadripunctaria. The sequence continues at coordinate 20,840,979 of OY982575.1, forward strand.
AATTTCAGAGTGAAGTATAAACTCAGAAGCGTAATCACTCATGCCGAATTTATTAGATTGAAATGATGCTAAGTTTTGATTTTACTATTACTACGAAAATAGACTAGAAATATTGAAAATAAATATTTTAGTAGCCTCAGCCTATAGAGTTATTTTATGAGATGAGAAAATTTTCAGAAATTTGAAAATCTAATTACAATTTCAAATTAAAAGATACCCGATTTTAGTTTCAAACACAAATTAACTAAAAGTTTTCAAGACGCTCAGAATTTAATTTTAATTTAATGGACTTAAATACAGAGCTTTCTTAGATAGTTTTTTAAGTTGAATTAAATTCAGTCGATAAAAATACAGAAGGCCTAATTAAATTTAAAAAAAAAAATTAAGCTCCTTTAAATAAAATGTTGCTTTGTTACAGAATAAACCGAAAATAAAGTTCATCACATATGTAAGAAATCGTTTCCTAGACAAATTATTACCATTCTTAGTCTACCAATAAACTTGTCTTAACATAAACTCTATTATCATATCTCTATCAGCATTATTTCCTTACCCGCTCCGAGGTAACTTTTACCTTTTTCCTTATAAGGGTTGTGACGATATTCTAAATCTTTCCAAATAAGCTTACAAAATACAAATGACTCTGCAAAAGGCCCAGGTAGGCAGTCTGTGCACACAGTAATTTTCTTGAGCAACACTCAACTATAATGGTGCTATTAAAACCACCTACGAGGAGCAAATTGCAAGTGGTTTGAGCCACACAATCAAATGTTGATTTGCTTTCGCTGCCAACACTGTTTGCACATTTGCGGTGTAAACTATGATAATTAAAATTTTGGGCAGCACTGCTGGTACACTTTGGGAATTCTAATATACAAGTTATGTTTGGAAACGCGTGGCTTTTGAATACAAACAGCAAAAATCACAAATATAAAAGGTCTAACGTATAAAAAATCAAAAGTGGTCTGGCTAAACTGGAAAAAAAAAATCCTGGCCTAAACGTACACGAAACGCCTTAACTATGTTTCTCATAAACACATTGGTGAAAAAAATATCCTATCTTATCGTACCCAAAAGCTTTCTATTTCAGCAGTTTAAAAAAATACAATATACACAACGCGAAGACGTACCCAAAACGCCTTTATTTCTGCAGTTTTAAATACATGGACATAAATAATACATATTTGTGAAAAAATTCCTAAATAAGACAAGGTACGTTCCTAAAGCCAACATTTCTTTTTGAAATTGCGTTATCAAGTGGTATTCCAGGAATGAACTCAAAATAACGAATGGACAGATTTCTGAAATGCCTGCATATCGTGAGCCACGGTTGTAAGAGCGGTATTATTGTGAGCAAACACGAAGTTTGCTCAGTGCTTGTACATACGACACTTTTTCTACGAACTCGATGTAAATTGTTTTAAAGATTTCGCGTTAATGCAAATGGCTACGTTAATCGCTTTTAGTACTTGGTCGGGTCTGCAAAGTTGAATTAGTTTTTATTGCTTTTTGTAACAAAATGTCTTGATGAGTAAGCAGTTAATGTTCTTCGGTTGAACCCTTTAAAGCTTTGTGCTACTTAATTGGTATACTTTTGAGAAATAGAGACTTAAAAATCAAGACCTCGAACTAAATTAATTTTTCTGTCAAACTTTTACTGTAACCCAGAAAACGGCATTAGCAAAAAAACATTTGTGTAGAAACTAAAATTCTCTAAATAACACGATATAAAACATGATCAAATAAAAGCACGATATTTAACCTTGTGGAAACGAACAGTTGCCATACTCTAGGCAACATGTCTTGTACAAAAAACTGTAACAAAAAACAACACAGTCCGGTCGGCCGCTCACAATATAATGATCCAAAGCCCCGCCCTTAGTTAATTTTGCATTTTTTTGCATATAACTAAAGATAAAATTTAACGTCCACTTTTTTGAACAATAAAAGGATATCGATTTCATAATTATTCATGAACAAAAAAATGAGTGGAGTTGATTTTTTCTAACGATTCGGTTGCGAATTTTTAGACAACTTAATTCTTCATGGGGCTACCCCTTTTTTTGCTGAACGGTAATTAGTCACAGCCCGGACGTATCAAGCATCATCATAAAAAATATCCTTGCAGATTGTAATTTTTTTACAATATTCAATAACTCGTGGTAACAGAAATAGTGCTAATTACACGAACAATCATACGACAATTAAGAATTGCAATGATACTTCTAATTGTTTCCTTATATTACATAGCATATACGTATAAAGAGTTTATTTCCTTATATTGGAAATGAGAGCTCAGCCCTGTCTGAGGTTATCACGTCCTGCATTTAAGTGTCGGCGTAGTGTATGAACTGTCGAGAAAGACTCGCACGACCGCAGCGGATGACTAAAAATACATTGTTACGTATTGACATTGAAATGTTAATGCACTCTCTGCTCGACGCATTTCATGGATACAACATGGCCTTAATATCATATGTCTTTTTATTTTATCGATTGTTTTGACTGTTATAGCTTCAGTTTATATGATATCGCGTGAGCCAGTGTTTATAGTGCGATAATGCGAAATATTCATAAATGTGTGTTGTGGTGTCGTTGATCCCAACCGTGTTTTTCGTATCGTCCACGTCACTCGTGTATGCAGTGGATTTATCACCGTCATGAACGTACGATAATTTATTTTATTCATTGCCGACTACTACGGTTTATTAAACTTAGATTGTTTTTTTTTTATTTCGATCTCGTATGTTTCACATCTTAATTTATGCGAGGATTTTCTAATGGCTAACAGAATTGTGCGGAAATCTGCCTGCGTGACTTGTTTTATATTGCACCATAATTTTATTATTCATCGGCACACGAATATTGTCATTCTTTACATTTTTCATGTTTTAACTTGTTTCAGCATTGAGGCTTAGTCAGTTTTTTAATTAACAAATCAATAAATATTAGACATTACACTGTAGTTGCACTATTGATAGACGTTTTTATTTTGTCTTAAAATGTTTCTCAAGGTTTTACTATTAGATGTGTTATTTTGTAACATTAGGTTGTTTAAAATTTCAACACTCGACTCCAAGGTTTTATAACCTAGTAAAGATTTTTTAGACCTTATATTATTTAGGTATATGCATTAATATTACTTTGCCAATTCCATCTGTCTAGAAACTGTTAAAATAAATCTACCTTTAATATTTTTCGATAATAACACATTTACATATTAAAATTTCGAGTTCTTAAAAATGAAGGCACCAATTATTTTTTCTTTGAAAATTATAAAGACATTCAAACTACATTAAAAAATCTTTATTTAGAATTAATGTACTTATTATTTTTTGGAATGTGCCTAATAAAATAAAATAAAAATCGGCAATTTTTATTGCAAATTCAGTTTAAATCCACGTGGGATTTTTATTGGAGTGACTTGGAGTGTGTTGGATCGCATGTCGGTGCATCATTACTCCTCGTTAGGAACCAGTTTAGTGAGCGAATTGAATTTCAGTGTCTTGTTAATGGTCGCGTCGGCCAATGAATGTTTATTACGATTATCTCCAAGATAATAGGGGACCAACCCTTTTCAACCAACACACCGAAATTACAAATTGTTTAAGTTAAATGGGCCGTTTGAAGCACTAGAATGTTCACACACCGACCTAGCAGAAATTTAATTAATTTGTACCCAAAACGCTTATTTATTTACTGTTCTAAACTGTATGTGTATAAAAATATTTGTTTTGTTTTTAAATTCACTATATGATCATAATATTATTAAGTGGAATAATTTATTAAAAATGTTAATTATGATCATTTTCCTTGAATATTTTTCTTACTATAGTTAATAAATAATATCAGACGCAGTGACTGCAACACGTTTATAAATAGGTAGGTATATACTTCAGCCATGTGTTGACTATTTTCCAAGCGATAAAATATATTGCGCGTAATTTTTTTTTTATTTACTGGTCGTGGCGTTTCAGTAAGTTTTAAGTGCATGGTGGTTGTTCCACACTTGTTATTTGGAAGTTCGTAAATATTTTTGTTATTGATGTTTTGATATCTTTGGCGCGATAAATTTGTAATAATTACGTGCTCGTATTTTTATTTTGATGCGCAAAAGATATTTATATATTTAATCGGACTTGCTTGTTTTTTAACGTATTTTTCTTCGAAATTTACATTTTTATTTAAAAAATTTAAATTTAGAATTAGTATTTTAGTTTTTTAATTTAACCCGTGTTTTTTAAAATTGTATTTGGAATTTTATTTATGTAGAAATTTTCATTTGACATTTTATATAGACAATTCGAACACATTATAATATATTATTTTAAAGTTAGCTTACCTGTGTGGCATCCGTATACGGGGTTGATGAATTTTTATCGACAAGTTGGGACCCGAACACGGGTACTCCACTCGATGTTGGAGATAGGGACCTCACATCCGACACTTGTTGGGGCACCATTTTGTTTATCCAAAAAAATAAACCCCAAATAAAACTTAACACAAAAAAACACAGTTCACCTATTGCACTTAAAAACACTAAAGACTATTTTGTTTGAGTCCAAACAAAATTCATAAGTTTCATAAAAAATTTATAACAGTCCAAATGGGGCGACAAGGAGCCTCTGTTTGTTCCCGTACCGCAGCCTCACGGCGGACGAAACTCCGGAGACCTCCCAGTACCTGGACACTATCCTAAACGCTTTCTCTTCTAGAACGAGATATCTGCTACTATCTTCGTCGCCGGCGAACAGTCCAAAAGTCATAATTTTAGCGGTGTCCCGACCGCAGTTCAGTTAGCACTGCGGGGCGATCGTGTCATAATCAATCGGGAGCGACGTGATGCGTGGGCTTTATGCGGCTACGTTCGCACTCCGCGGTGACAGAGAACCTACTGACTGAGCGGCAACGTGCTGTCAATATACCCGCGCGCTCAGCTGTTCACCCCTGCCCCGCGCCGCGCAAGCGCCCCGCGCTCCCCCCGCGTCGCAATCGCACGGCGACGGCCGGCGGAAGCGCACGTAGCTCCACGCTTGTCACTGTGCCGGTCGAACCGGTCGGAGTTACGAGCCGTGGCCGGCTAACCGTAACCCACAGCCTACGGTGGCCGTTTTAAATGCAAATTTTAGATGTATGAACACTTATTTCGGAGTTTTATACAAACACACGTTAACTAGATGCCTCCAAATAATTTCTGAATACATAATCAATTTGATTGAAATCGAGTCTAACATGACACACACGTAGGTATATTACAATTTTTTTTTTAATGAACGTGTATGAATATTCATAAGCCTGATTTTATCGCTGTAATATATCCGAAGGTTGTTGTCATTTAATATAATTCATAATTAAACAATAATTTTATTAGATACATTAAATCCTGCAATAATGCATTCAATGCATTAGATTAACAATAAATTATTAACCGCTAAGAAGACGTATTTATTAAAAGAAAAGATAATAACAGAAAGTTTAGTAACGTCAGGTAAACTCTGTGGCGCAGTGGTAGTGCCTTCAACTACACTGTCAAAGGTTCGATTCCCACTCAGTACAAATATTTATATGCATGAAAATGTGTATTTACATCGGTCTGGATATTTTACAAAAAAAAATTAAGTTATGCTTAAACAAAAAAATTATCTTGTCTTCTACATCCAACCAATGGTACAGCCTGTGTTTAATTTGGGTTTGTAATATGGCCCTGGATATTATTGTTTTATTACGTTTTTACATACAATCAATCAATCACTCAGCCTATCGTAGTACACTGGACATAGGCCTCTCCTAATGCGCGCCACAGCACCAGGTACGCCTTTCGCATCCAGTCCAGCCCAGCTACCTTCTTCAGGTCTTTGGTCCATTTTTACATACCTACATTGCTCACAAATTAAAACATAAAACTATCGTCCATACATTAACACCTAGTTTCACATCTTCGCTTTCATTGCCTGGCCTGTCGGTCTGGTGGTTAGGAACCCCGACAGCTGACCCAGAGATCGTGGGTTCGATTCCTACCCAGGATAAATAATTGTGTGATGAGCAGGATCATTTGTTCTGTGTCTAGGTGTAATTTATCTATAATAGGTCTGGTAACCATAGTACAGGCTCTGCCTAGTTTGGGATCAGACGGCCGTGTCTGATGTGTCAAGTTATTATTATTATTTGACTTGAACCATTAACGGAAGTAGCTTCCCTACAATTATTTCCTTGACTCGTATCTTAAGACCCAGCAGTGGTACAGCTGGTAGGCTGTCCCATCTACCATCTGCTGTGTGGTCGCCGTCCACCCGCATCCAACACTGTGGTAACTATTATTTTTGAACATTAAAAAGTTGTAAAATGTTGTTTCTTAAAAAAATACACTAGGATGTAAAATTACACAAATTTATTAAAAAAAAGGTTTCTTCGTAGGTACCTTCTACGGTGGCAACCATTTTAGCAATGCATAGGACGCAGGCAGTAATTCATTTGTACAGTAACCTGAAATGTGTTCAAGGTACACAAAAGTACAAAGTTAAAGAATTATTTGATTTGAAATTTTATAATAATTTCTTGTACAATACTGTAATTATGTTGAAATAAGTATTGAATTGTGTTCTTAAATATTGGTAATAATACACTTAATTGTCGTATGTGTTTTGATATTGATTATTGATATTTTTTTAAAATAAATATTTAATTATTTCAAATCAAAGATTAGGTTTTACGAATTGAATCTACCATTAATGGAACCAATCTTAAATATTTGAAAATGGAATTATAAATTAATCGAATTATAATCAAATTTTGAAAAGAAAAAAAATACTCTTAAGCCCAATAGGAGTAGTACCTAAATGCAAAAAAAAAAGAATTAAGAGATATAAAATTTTCTACTTTTTGGATTAGTGACTAGTTCTATAGAGATTAGTGACTTTGGTAATAATAATGATAAAGAATGATTTTGGATTTATTTTTGGAAATATAACTTTTCAGACATTTTTACACGTCAATTAGTTGCGCATAAACTAGATGGTGACGATTGTTGTTTAAAATAAATAAAACTTTGCAGAACAATGACCTTCTCCTCACATACTGCAATCTTTACATTCTCAAAAGGTTGTAATATATTTATTTAATACATAACATATATTTAAACACATAGAATTCGCATTTGAGAGAACCAGAAACAAGATCATTTCAGTAATTGATAAAGTTAATTAGGTATGTATATAAAACTGGAACTTTTCCTTGAATTCCAACTGTCTCAGCTACTCCAACTGTTCATCAATTTAACAACAACACAGCACAAAGTCTAATAATCCCCTAAGTATAGACAAATGAGTGTTTAAATGTAATGTTTTTCCTCATAATTTGCTTTTTTTTAATAAATAACGCCCACGATCCCGAATTAGAGTGTAATTTAATTTAAATTAATTGTTTTTTTATGATAACGAACATTCTCGCCTTAGTCTATCTCGGGGCGTAATGAGAAATTATTGTAAGAATCTTTTTAGGCAATTTTCGAAGTTTTAATTCGTGCTTTCAGGGGAGGAATTTATGATTTTATTATTCACTGTCCGAGTTTTGGAATGCAGTTTTAAATTATTGTTGATTCTATTTTAATTAATTGGTTACTTGGATCATTGTTACTTGCTTCCGCTTTTTGTTTAGGTGCAGTTTTTTTTTAATTTTAATTTAATTTATGCGAAATGTTACAAAACTGAACGGCTATTATTAGAATTTATAATATAAATAGGTTTGTCAACTGATTTTTTTTTGTTAAGTAGGTACCTAGTTATTGACGAGTTTCATTGATATAATTTTTTTTATCAGTTTTTTTTTTGGCAGGGTTTATACAACGACAGTTCAAGTTATACTGGACACGAAATGAAACAAAACATTCAAAACGAACGAATTATGGTCGTATATCGACCAACGGGCGTATTCTAGTAGTTACAAATATCCAATAAATGGAAGCCTGGAAGATAGGTTTAAAAAAAAATATTTTAAAAATAATTTTTTTACAAAAAGTTTTGCCAAGTGTTCATTCACATTTCTACTCGTAATTCCAATAAGATGTAATGAATTTTCAATGACTTCATTTATTTGTTTTGTAAAAACACCATTTCCGGACAAATTCGGACATTACATCAAGATCAAGTTTCTTTCATTAAAAGCGAAGTGAATTATAATCGTCTCACTAAAGTGGCCCTATTATTATGTCAAGTATATTTTTTTAATTAGTAAAAAAAAACATATAATTTGATAATTATTTTTTATTGTTATCATATAAAAAGAACAAGCAATTTAAAATTGTGTAATACATAGATAAACAAAACACTAAGGTTCGTAGAATGCTAAAAATAACTGTCGGGGAAAACATTACACAAATATACAATACTTAATATAAATAATAATTATTATTTCTTACCTATCATACCTTATTTTTAAATATTATATGTAAGGAGAAAGGTTTTTAATTTATGTCTAATGTTGCTTTCTGTCGTTGCAGTAACTCGGAGGTAGTTTATTTATCAGTCGAGTTATTTATTAGTGAGTGTGTGTAAAGGTCTTCTCCATTTTTCTTCATGTAAATGGAATGTTTAAACAAATAACCAAACAAAAAACTTCAGCTTTATTAAATCAGTATAGATACTGATTTGTTGTAATCTAACAAAAAATTCTTTGAAAACGAAATGCAACTGAAATGAATAATATTAGTTTGTTTGATCAACTAAAATAATAAATTCCAACCGGGTTCGTAGAAAACAATCAAAAGAAACAGTTTGTCATAAATTTAATTAAAATAATTACTTAATTATTCTTGCATCTACGCTAGTGTTCGTAAGCTATAAGTGTATGTTGTTTTGCAGTGTGTGAGAGTGAGTGCGTGTGTATTGTTTATGTGTTGTTGGTGACTGTTAGAATATGTGGTAATTATTATTATATTGTGTGCTGCTATGTTGGGCAGGTTGACTTTTTGACTAGACTTTTCTGAAGATGTTGTTCGAAAAAAAAAAAATTATATTATAGTGTAATGGCTAAAGCACTAGAATTGAGATCGAGTGGGTTCGAACCACGCCTAATACACTATAGATGTGAATTGACAAGGGGTTATAATAAGAATATTAGCGATGTGAACCCACATTAGTAATGTGGATACGCATGCACTCTTTATTAAAAAAAAACTTATTCAATATTAGTTACAATGTTATTTATAAAGCTACGAGAGCCTCCCTAATCTTAACTTGTATCACTTAACATAAACAAATGTAACTAAAACTGCACAAGTTAATCTTAGGAAGGGATGTGAGAGTTATGTGTGTCGCTAAAACTTATAAATGTATCAATCACGTGAACGACGACAGGGAAGTTTTGGACCAAATAATGTAGGAATATTTCGTCTTGAACCCTTAATACACTTGAGTTGACTGGAGTCCTTTCAAGAGAGCTTAATGAAATCATGCACAATATTTAGTGCGTGCTGCCGGATTTTTATACCAGTACCATAGTGACATGCTGCTGACTACTGCTCATTAAATCACACACACACACTCACAAAAACAGAGGTTTGATCATCAGTTTCTTTGATTATTTTCTGATAGTACAACTGTGCGTGCTATTTATTATGTACGCTATGTTAATGCTAAATTAAGTCTCATGTTTTGTTAATTAAAAGAAATCATAGCGTACATCTAGATAGATAACACTATCTAGATGCATATATGATTCAAAACACGAGGGCTCTACATTCTTTGGCTCAGAAATCTGACGCCAGCTGTCCTTCTGCTGCAGCTAGCACTGTAGCACTCTCCCATATGTAAAACTAGCAGCGCCACTCGGTTTCATCCGCGAAAGTCCAGATCCCGTGGGAATATCTCGACAAAACGTAGTCTATGCGTTAATCCAGGTCTCCAGCTATCTAGGTACATACCAAGTTTCATCGCAATCGGTTCGGTGGTTTTTGCGTGAAAGAGTAACAAACAAACATCCATCCATCCATCCATCCATCCAATCTTTCACATTTATAATATTAGTGGGATACTTATTCCTATATTGTAGCCAAATAACTCTAACGTTTTATCCGTAATAAGGTTTCTACATAATATACTCAAAGGTTTGTTAGGTGTGCTAAATTGGTGTAGGTCAGGGTTGAGTCTAACTCATAAATAGTTCTCCCACATCACGCGTGCAAACGTATTTAAAGTATCACTGACTATAAGTTCGTCTTTCTTACAGATTAAATTAAAAAAAAAGTTATGTGATCAGATTACACAGACAGTACAAAAGAAATTTGCTATCACTTACGTTAATTTCTGAACATGACCTAACCCCTGACTCACCGTGTCAAGGTTTATGATGTCACTCGTCATGTCAGTGACGTATGGCTAAGTAATCGAAAAATAATGACTCAGATATGTTATTATATTGATTGCGATTTAATTTTAAAATGGATGGTTTTTGCTGACAATGCAAAGGTCTGTGTAGACGTGATTTCATTTCCTGTTCGGAGTATAAATGCAGATGTAAAGTCCGCGGATATATATGTTTCTATTAATTTAGCAAACAAATGTGCTTTCCGAATGCCGAAAAGCAGTTACATTAGCTGGTGGATACTTTTAGCACCTGGGGTTGTAAGACATTTTACGCCCTTATTAAAGAACAATAAAAACATGGCTTCTAAGAAAAATCATAGCTAGAAAGTTATCAGAAAATTTGCTTGGTAAACAGACAGCAGCTGTCACTGCAAATCGAATAGAGGCAGTGCCTAAGGCTTAGATAATAAAATATGCAGCATGCAGATGACAGCATTAGAGAGGTGGTCTACCTATAGGTAATTTTTGATGGCGCTGCTCCAAAAGTCAGAATGTAGTTAAGAATTTTATTGGCAGAAATCGTAATAAATGTTATGGAAGGTAGTCGAATACTCGATCTTTTAAACTTATTTTATCTATAAGATTTAACTTATGACCGTGGCTGTACGGTTAGGGAAGCGGTTTAAAGTGCTTGCTAACTGTGACCGTCAAATATTTGGGATAATTATTGTTTTTGTGATGCACAGATAAGAAATTTTGCATCTATAGGAGTACCTTGTATCCGCTTGTTGCGGTGAGGTTGCCCAAGTAAAAAAAGGAACGGAGTCGCTAGTGCGGCAGTTGCATTTAAAAAAAAAGAACTGGGATGTTTTTTTTAATTTTAATATGACAGTCTGACTTAATGGAAGAAAAGGGTAATTTTTTTTTTATTTATAAACTTTTGCACCGTAGCTTCTTAGCATAGAAAAAAGTACCTACCTGGGAGACAGAGCTTCGCTCGGTAGCTTTTTGTAAAATCATCATGTTTCTTTTAAATATTTTTTTTTAAATTGCGTATTTACAGGGAATACAACTATGCAGTTGAACTTAAAATGCAAAATTGTATCTGTATACAAAATTTCATAAAAATCGTTAGAGCCGTTTCCGAGATACCCAAAATATAAATACATACATAAATAAATACGTATATACAAGAATTTCTCGTTTAAAGTAATAAGATACATACGTATTTTTTAATTCGTATTTATATAGGATTCAAAGCACTATCTACTGATTGAGGTATTTTCTACAGAATTAATGACTGAATTATTATAAAAAAAACTTTGGTTAGCAAACTTCTACAAATATAGTGTTGAAATAAAAATAATATCACCTGATCTGACCCGTATCTATAGGTATATGTATATCTATGGACTCCAAAAACCACTATCTATAAAGCATTAAATATCAAAAATATTAACACTTCAATTCGCTTCACTTCACTTCAATTGTAACTAGCTAAATATCTATGTAAACAAATCTTGGAAGTAAATTTAAACCCTACTTCTAGTTGTGAAACTACGTATATGTGTACATACATGTACATATATACATTATGTAGTTTGAATGACAATAGTATAAACATCTTGGAGCTGATTTGATGATAGAAGCAGGAGGTGGATAGTGAAACTCTTCAGTGGCTACTGTAGTAAACCCCTCGAGTTTGGACTCATATAATTCATTTTGAAGAGTCCAACACAATAGGCTTGATGACGTGGTTTAATGATGGAGCCAAGATATGAACTTTTATTTACTTTTTAATTCGATTCACCATTAAACCGAGTTTTTTTTTAGTTTAACCAAAACATAATTATTTTATAAAAATATGCCTTAATATCCTTAGACCTTACTAAGACTCCGCTGTCCGTTCGTCTGTCTGTCCGTCTGTCACCAGGCTGTATCTCATGAACCGTGATAGTTAGACCGTTAAAATTTTCACAGATGATGTATTTCTGTTGCCGCTATAACAACAAATACTAAAAAACAGAATAAAATAAATATTTAAGGGGCTCTCATACAATAGAAATGATTTTTTTGCCGTTTTTATAATGGTACGGCACCCTTCGTGCGCGACTCCGACTCGCACTTGGCCGGTTTTTAACATTATCTTTTCTTGGATGAATAAACTTGGATATAGTAAGATCGCATTCAGGAGTGCAGGATAAACTGTACGTCCTCAATGTCCTTCCTAACAGTATCATCCATTTGCAATGATATTGTTATAGTATGTCAAATATGACATCATTATTTAGTTGTAGGAAATGAACAAGATTGTAAACTAAGCAAGATCGTATGTCGCTCAATAATCAAAATAATCGTGAATCATTTGTTCGATGATGATTATATTTTATATTCGATATTGTGACGACATATGTATAGGTAACTGGATTGATAGAATATTTTTCATAATGTAACTTTAAATGGGCGGTTTTATTACTAAAATTGATCTGTACAAGGCAACCTTTCGATGCGTTTTTGATAACTAAATAAATTGTGACTATGATCGGTGCAATTCGATCGAAAAGTGAGAAACAATCAGGTATACTGTATTAAAAGTATTACAGCGATTAAGTCCCGATGAATGCGTCAAATAGGCTAACAACTTGATATCAGGAGAGTAATTTTTTTTTTAAATCACTTCAACGATTAGAAAAGAGCTGATGAATCAAAGCTAATAACACTTTCGATCACGTCACATTTCAAATAAAAAAATAAATTAATTAAAATCGGTCAGACACACATACACATGTTAAATTTATGACAATCCTCCTTTTTGCGTCGGGGGTAAAAAACCCACCACTCATTCTCTTCACATCGAGATTTGCCCTAGACAACTAGACAAGAAATGAAGAACGGATTCCCTCAATAAAGATCTCTTTACTCCGAAAAGTACATAGTTTAACATCAGTTGTTAATTTTTACGAAACAATAAACAATTTACTTTGATGCTTAAATAACATAACAAGTCTTAACTTTAGTAAAGTTTTGAATATTTATATTAATATTTTTATGATTATGTTATGATTATGATTATATACATATGTGGAAATATATGTAAATTTATATTGCGTACATATAAATGTTATTCTGTAGGTAAACATGTAGGTATACATTATGCATTTATAGTTTAATTTTTCAGTTTTATATTTATTTAATTCTCTTAAACATACACACTTTGCCTCTATTTATTCTTTACTATCCTCTCTTCAGCGCAGGGGTCATCAACGTCGTCAAATTTATAGGGGCGCCACTTGTATTTACAAATTTAATTGGGTCTTTAAAAATTGTAAAATTTTGTAAATTAACTTTTGGCTCTTCCGTCTCATAAGGTTGCCGACCCTTGGTCCAGTGGTTAGTGATCCTGACTGCTGAGCCAGAAGCAATGGATTCGATTCCCTCCCAGGACATATGATCGTGTGATGAGCATGATCATTTGTTCTCCTATGATGTGCATGTAATTATACAGAAGTACAGTGTGTTGTAGAAATATTATATGGTAGATGCAAAGATAAAATATTACATTTGAAATTATTTAAAGCTGGCTTTTGACCGCAGCTTTGCTCGGAACCATTTTTAAACCCCGACGCAAAAACGACGCCGGGGTGTTATAAGTTTGACGTGTCCGTGTGGGTGTGTGTCTGTCTGTGGCATCGTAGCTCCCGAACGGATGAACCGATTTTGATTTTGTTTTTTTTTTGTTTGAAAGGTGAATTAGACGGGAGTGTTCTTGGCTATGTTTGATGAAAATCGGTCCAAGATGGCCGCCGCCACAAAATGGCGGATTACATATTTTGAAAGGGCTTTAATAGTAGAATACTATACACTATGATAAATTTCAAATCCAAGATGGCCGTTCATACAATTTTTACTATTTTGTGTCGGGGTTTTTAAAAAATGTTTAATTTATAGTTATTTCTGGATGAACGGTACAGCAGCGCATAAAATACAAATAAACAAACATTGATTTATATATATTTATATTGGTCAATCAAAACAAACTGCATAGATAGGTACTAGGTACACAGTGTTCCTTATAATTATGGTTAGATGTAAAATTTTACCTAAACTTCGCATCGTCATCATCGCAGTAGAATTAGGTACAAAAAAGCTGAAGAAAAGCTCAAAAATTGTAATGAACCCATTTAAGTTTAAGTCATGATCTCGCTTAATACTCGCCACGTGACGAGAGCCTACCTAATAGCAGAGGACGTGGAACTATTTCACATACTACACTATAATCTTTGAGACCGATCACAAAACTATAGAAACGTGTAGGTATACATATAATAATATGGTTAAATTTAAAATACACATTTTGTTAAAATAGAGCACAGAAGATGTATGCTCTCCTTTACATTCAACTGTTAAAGTACGTTAACTCTGTAGAATACCAGGTTTTTTTAAAAATATAACTCTTTAAAAAAAAACCGACTTAAAAAAAAAACTATTCCATAAAAGACTTATATGGTTTTCTCATGGATGCCATTGTTAGAACTGGACCAAATTTAAATGGACCCACACGGGAAGCACCAGCTTTCAAATAAAAAAAGAATCATCAAAATCGGTTCACCCAGTCGAAAGTTCTGAGGTAACAAACATAAAAAAAATACAGTCGAATTGAGAACCTCCTCCTTTTTGAAGTCGGTTAAAAATTATATATTTATTTATTTAATCTAGGACTAGGTAATAACACAAAGTAAATGCCTTGGGCATGTTCTAGCAGTCAATCTAAGTTTTAATATTTCTATAGGTAAAGCAGTCACTGACATGACACTGTATTTCTTCTAAGGAGCTTTCATATTTGTATGAATGATGAAATAGTGTTGTTTAAACATCATAACTGACTTAAATGCTTCTTAATCATGCTACTTGAGACGAATAATTAGTTTACGATAACGAAAACTGAGTTAATTTGAATCATCATCATCACTTCAGTCATAGGACGTCCACTGCTGGACATGGGCCTCCCTCAAGAACTCCAAGAAGACGTCCGCAATTTGAATGGCTTGTTGGATTTCTTGTTACGCTCGTTTTAGTAACTGTTACAAAAAATAATAAACTGTGTGGTGTCGTGGGACACCAGATAGGAACGAAATTCCTTATTATAATAATAATAGCAAACTGCAATAATAATAACAGTCATCACGTAGACTATACATCAGACACTGTATAGCCATCATACCTATACTATACATACAAACGTTACGGACGTTTTTTGCCGGCTAGGGTACCCCTCCGCAACGCCCCATAAGGAACTTAGTTCCAAAAATTACGTGATGTATGTGTAAAAATTTACAAAAATCTTTTAAAGCCGGTTATTGGAATATCGCTTTTTTTATTAAAGTTTATTGGAAAGTCACCAGTTATTTTACAGTAAAATCGTTCCTATAGATCTTGTACGTTTGTTTTGGAGCCTAGAACTGTTAATAATTTTTTTTTTTTTGTTTAACTTATTTTGACTATTTAGACTAGGTATGTTTAACATTGTTTTTTAAACTTCACTTGTACTTGAAATTAACCACACTGTAAATGTAAATATATCTAGGAAGTTAATTTTAACCAACTTCTAATTGTCGTATCGAAACGAAACTTGTATGCAAGTATATGCAGTTGGGATGACAATACTATAATTTGGCATCTTGGAGCTGATCTGATGGAGCCAGAAGGTGGATAGTGGAACTCTCTCCAAGTTTGGGATCATATCATTAGTTTTGAAGAGTCCAACAGATTGGGCTTAGGGGCCATCCCTAAATTACGCTACACAAATTTCATGATTTTTGGACCCCCCAGACAGGGGGGGCCCCTGTCCTTGTCACAGTTGGTCATATTTGCAATTTTACACCCAGAACTGAAAAGTTCAAAGCAGTTCTAAAATTATTATTTTTTTAGTAAAAGAGTTGTAGCATATGTAGTCTTTCGTTTACAGGTAATGGTTAATTTGGATTTTGACATGTGACGTCACAAGGCATATGAATCCCCCCCCCCACCCCTTGTCACACAATGTCACACTTCGTTGACCCCTTCCCCCTCGTCCTTTAACGTGTGACGTAATTTATGGATGGCCCCTTAGTAACGATGTTGTGATGATGTAACCAGGAGGTGGATGGTGGATTTCTTTTTACTTTTTAGTTTGGTTTGCCGTCAACCGGGCGCATTAGGAAATAAAGAAGAGAAGGTAGGTAGGACAGAAGACAATAGAAGCGATATTGGTGAAACGGATGGATTGGGGAGGGTTTTAAGCTGGACTGGTCAGGGTCGCGTACATGTAAAGCGATCTGCCTGTTGTCGGGAAGTCCAAGCCTTCTTCAATAATTATTCCATGGGTCTACTATGGGTAACATTTGTACGTACGGTATGCCATTGCAAATAGACATACATATAAGCATATAACAATTTGCAATGAATTGGAATCGAACTCGCGACTCCCGACGTGGTGGTCAGGTTTACACTGTCACACAGTGGCCTCGTAGAAGGCATCCCTTGATAAAATTATCTAATTTAATCAACATTATAGTATGTTTTTAAACAGACAGTTTTTAGAATCGCGCAAGTATGAAAATTAATTAACGTGACTGAATTAAATATAATTATTCATTATGCAATAATCTTTAAATCTACATTTATGCATACCTTAACTCTCAAAACCTTTATTAAAATTCTAAATATATTATATCTAAGTACTAGAACGATTTAAGCGCCTACCCCTTGATATTAGTTCGTCTTTGAAGTAATCTGCATTGTCTTTTTAAGTTTATAAAGTCTTAATCTCTAAGAAAAACCTCAGTGAATGAGTGAAACTAATATTAAGCAGCTCCTACTACTTCAAGGAACTTAACTCCACTCTTTTCGAGGGCACGGCCGAGACTATCCAGCTGAGGAACATATATTTTATCACGACAACCAAAATCTAACCTTTAAAATATACATGTAGAGTTTAAATTCAAATAAACGTTACCTTCGCAGAAAACGCAACGTGCAACAAGCTATACTATTATACTCATTTATCTTTCTCATGTTTGTGTTGTGGTCTTACTCGGGCGAGTCGGGCACCAGTTGCCTTTCTCTTTCCATCATACGATATTTATATAAGTGTTTCATTCTAACACGAACTAACCGGTTCGGACACGTTCGCAGTACGTTCGAAAGAATCGTGGTGATAAGCAACACTGGTTGCTTTATCTGGCCTATTTTGTCACAGGCTGGACATGAATATGCTTTTTTTCAACCTATTTCTGTACCCTTGTTGTGGTTACAATCAGATGTTAATTGTCCAGCAGACATGATAAGTGAAAATTTCTTTAGGCACGTTGGGCACTTTTGGTGTGAGGTAAAAGCACTGAACTCGCATGACCGTCATGCTCTATCTGAGCATATGAATATCTGCCTACATATGAATATGCGGAGACAATCCTTAATGCACTTTTTGGATATGATGATATTTAGAAGAAGTGCAGGAAGCTATAATTTTTAAACAATATCACAACGTATTATAAAACAAAGTCTCCCGCCGCGTCTGTCTGTTTGTCTGTGCGCGATAAACTCAAAAACTACTGAACGGATGTTCATGCGGAATGGATAGAGCGATCCATGAGGAAGGTTTATGTATATTATTTGTTAAGGTTTTGTGTAAATTGGTTCAAATATGATGATGATTGTTAAAAATGTCTCTGGTAACCGTGCGAAGCCGGGGCGGGTTGCTAGTGTCCTTCAAATTTAAAAATTACGTGAAAACTGCTAGCTCAAGTAACACGCGTCCAGTAAATGAGTTGACCTGTCTTACTGAATATGTCTACACAATGTCAGTTCATGTTATACTGGCTATTGAAATAAACTAAAAATGGATTATGGTCTAAGTTCGACCACCAGACGATCTCTAGTATATATAATACTAGCAGCGCCCCGCGGCTTCACCCGCGTAAGTCCCGATCGCATGAGAATATCGAGATAAAAAGTACCCTATGCGTTAATCCAGATCTCCAGCTATCTACATACCAAGTTTCGTCGTAATCGGTTCAGTGGTTTTTGCGTGAAAGAGTAACTAACATCCGTCCATCCATCTATCCATCCACCCATCCTAACTTTCACATTTATAATATTAGTGGGACTAGCAACCCGCCCCGGCTTCGCACGGGTAGCAGAGACATCTTTAATAATCATCAACATATTTCAATCAATTTACACAAAATCTTAACAAATTATACACCTAAACCTTCTGTCTATTACTGAAACCGCATGAAAATCGGTTCTGTAGTTTTCAGGTTATGGCGAACAGACAGATAGACGTGGCGGGGACTTTATTTTATAATATGTAGTGATAGTGAATATAAAACTGAAAAGTTTTAACCAATTTTTAATGCGTTTATCTCTGGAAGTGACGATATTTTTGCATTTCATAGTCGAATTAAGAATTATTTAACAGTGAGTAGTAGGTACAGAGACAGTAGGCGATTTAATTTTTTTTTTTTAAAAGACAACTCTCGCATTAGGAATTACTCCTGTGTCGCGGGGTTTACAAACATACAAACAACGGACACAAAGAACACCCAGACTCGGGTGGGAATCGAACCCACGACCTATGGCATAGCAGTCAGGGTCACTAACCACTAGACCAACAGGTCAGTCATAATTATATTGCGTCTGATTAATTTCTAACGTACATACATACGGCCACAGGTCGTCGGTTCCTTTCCAACCCTGAATGAATGATTGTGTGCTGAGCACGATCATTATAACTTAAATTAGAGAATGAATACAAATCTCAGACAACGGTTTACTTATAGGCTGGCTCGACCGGAGTGATACCACGGCCTCACAGAAAACCGGCAGTAAAGCGATGGTTGCATTGCTTTTCACCGAGTGAGTGAGGTTACCGGAAGCCCTAACCTTTCCCTCTCCCCCTTCCTCCCTCCCACCTTAATGCAACGCACTTGCGACTCTTGAGTTACAGGTGCCTAGGGGCGGCGGTAGTCATTTACCATCAGGTGAACCGTCTGCTCGTTTGCCCCCTACCTCATAAAAAAAAACAAAGTTCATTTTTTTAAACTTTAATTTTATGGCGATTAACATATTAAAATAGTATAAAACTTTTCGGAACATTAATATTACGAATGCCTACAAAAATATATAACTAGGATAACAACAGGCAATATTAACTACAGGACAAACAAGTCATAGGTACCTAAATTTGTTCCCATATAGTATTACTAACCACAATTATTTATACATAAATACACAATACAGAAATGAACTTAGATTTTATGTGTGTATGAATTGAGGAACATTTAGAAATAGAATAAATAGGAATCCCCGTAAAACCTATCGGCCTGGCCACGACCTTGGCAACACAGCCCGAAACCAGATTATCCATGATTATTTGTATATAGATTAATTAATAGTCCGGTATATTGCAGAGGTAGTTCTAATCCAAACTTATATCAAAAGTGGGAATGTAAGTATCAGGTTAAATAAGTACAAAACAAAAGTAAAAAATGGTTAAACTATTAAAATACTTTTTATTTTATTTATTCGGTTTAGAAATTATATTATAGATGTAGATATAAGCTTAAGGTTAGCCAAACATTCATTATAAAGGCAAGTGATAACAAACATTTTTAATTAAAATATTTGCTATATGAATATGAAAAAGTAAATATTTTCCAAGAAGGGTATTCAAAAATAATCCTTAGGTCTAACCTGTTAAGAGCTGTGTTCATAATTTGTTACTAATGAAGGTTAATACGAAAGCTTTTTAAAGGGTTGCCGAAGGGTGATTGGTCAAGGATAATTATATGCCCTGTATACGAATTATCCTTCACGATTGCTGCTGGTAGTAAAAAGAGGTCATACTCTAATGTTTCTGACATACTAAAAATATTAGGTATTTGTACCACAAATACTAGCCTTGCTCAAGGAATTAACACAATACGCACATTTATTGAATAATAACTTTCGTGAGTGATATTCATATTTATTTAACCTGTGTGTGTTAAAATTAATAAATAAATTATAAATAAATAAAATAAAATTTTAATAAAAATATAACAGTTCCTTGAAAATCTAATATCCGTAGCTGAAATTATCCGAAACTATCGGATAAACTGAAAATATTTAAGATAGAGCCACAACTTTCTGTAACATCTTATATACTGTTGTGAATATATCATTTTCACCGATATCTCCGCTGTACATTAACTTAACTCACATTTCTTCAACTTAAGACAGATACTTACTGATTTACAAAACATATAAAAGTATAATTTATAATAACAAGCTATTTTAAAGCAAAATACAGGCACATTTCAGATACACTATATTCTCTCGATATTAAAATAGCTTGAGTAGTAAGTAGAATTAAATTTATTATAAAGTACTTCGTGCACTATGCGACGTCTGGTCGTATTCGTTGTTTGTGTGTTGGACCTAAGACCGTCAGTCAGTGTTACGTCACATGTATTTTATGTTATTTGAATTTGACTTTGTACTGTAATAAACAAAAGTGTAAAATGACACGATTTGTATTATATAAAAGTAAAAAAATATATATATATTATTATGAAAGTTAAAGTTGACTAAATCGAAATAAAAATGTGATATTATTAAGCTGTAGCTAGATAAATGCCTCTTATTTATTCGACAATTACTTTTTTCATAGATTAGTGACACTTACGGTGAACTATGCTAAATGAAATTTAAAGTAAAGACTTTAGTAATACTGGGAATTCGTAAAAACTTCTTCGATTCCGATCCTTACTTATATATCCGTAGCTAAAACCAACCAGTGTAGGTCGAGAATCTCTTTATAGTAATAGATAGAGCAAGGCCACCCGGTGAATCAGTTTTATGTTTCTAGGCAGCTAAAATCTAATAGATTCTCAAAAAAAAATCCTTAACTTGTGGACCGAACCCCAGCAAAAGAATCCCATTTGAGCATCACATGCGTTATTTAATGGGTTCGATATATATCACACAATCAAGTGATATATAGGTACTTTACCGACATAGTAAAATTTAAACAAATATTATTGTTGGCCAAATTTGCGTAGTGCGTACAGCGCCTTATCCACATCCCACTCAATCGAAAGGCATTGCCATTATACCAATGAAACCTTGGCCTATAGCTGTATATCTAAACATACCATAAAAACTATGGCTTATTTGTTTTCGTATTATCTCGATAATTTTGAATAACAGTACAAATGTTTAGTTTGGCTTTAATGGAAGGTTTATTGTTTTAGTAGGCCTTTACGGGTCTAGGGAAAACTCATATGTTTTGTAGGTAATTACAGTTGAATGTTTCCAGTGTACCTATAGTTGATTACTCGCTTAATGTAAGGATAGATTTTGATTGTTTATATCACATATTGAGTACTTTATGATCAGGCGACGTCAATTATGAGATTTTTTGAACATCGACAGTGTAGCACTGACGAGCTGGTAGTAGTTTAGGGAGGCCTCGGCTGATACTGGTTTCTATTGAAGTCCTCTCTGTCCTCAGTCACTCGGAACAGTACGGTAAGAGTGGGTGACTCTACAGAAAACCTATTTTACAAAGTTATGTTCTTGCCTTGTTATGTTCGTGGGAGAGCCATGCTTCGGCACGTTTGGGCAGGCTCGACCGGAGTGATACCACGACCTTACAGAAAACCGGCAGTAAAGCAATGATTGTTGTTGCTTTTCGCCGTGTGAGTGAGGTTACCGGAGGCCCTAACCCTTTTCTCTCTTCCCCTCTTCCCCCCTCTAACTCCCTTCCCTACTCCCACCTTAAAAGCCGGCAACGCACTTGTGACTCTTGAGTTGCAGGTGACCCTGGGCGGCGGTAGTTATTTACCATCAGGTGACCCGTCTGCTTGTTTGCCCCCTATACCATAAAAAAAAAAAAATATTGTTTTTATTTTTTAAATAATTGTGGATCACAAATACTAGTATTCTTGTTAATCTCACCAGCTAGGCTAAATATGCTTCTGTTAAGAGTGGCTCTACGTGGATAGTGTACCCCACCCAGGGTTCGAACCCGCAAATATTAGATCGCTATTCCGACGCCTTAGACATTGGGCTACCGCCGCCGCGCGCCGTGTGTCGGCAATTCCTGAATATGGTAGCCAGAACTCTTATGGGAATAGAGTAGGCAACGCGTTAGGTACTCTATTGTTACGAGTTTTTTTAGGGTGCGGTAATCACTTGCCATTACATAGACCAGGTGTTCCTCTTCGTTGTAGTTATAAATAAAGTTTCTCTGATAAATTACTGTTTTACATATACCTAAAACTTGTACACTGTCATGAACTAACATGCAACTTAAACATAAATTTTAATAATAATAACATCTTGAGACACCTCACACACGGCCGTCTGATCCCAAACTAGGCAGAGCCTGTCTGTACTATGGTAACTGATAAACAGGCTGCTGATAAACACACTTCCATGTTACGAAATACATACATCTTACTAATATTATAACGGTGAAAGTTTGTGAGTATGGATGGATGGATGGATGTTTGTTACTCTTTCACACAAAAACGATTGCGATGAAACTTGGTATGTAGATAGCTGGAGATCTGAATTAACACATAGGCTACTTTTTATCCCGATATTCCCACGGGATAGGGACTAACGCGGGTGAAACCGCGGGGCGCAGCTAGTATTATAAATAAATTACACCCAGACACGGAACAAATGATCACTCGTGCTGATCAGACAATAATTTGTCTTGGTGGGAATCGAATCACGACCTGTGGCTCAGCAGTCGGGATCACTAATCACTAAACCAACAGGCCTGCCAAAACTAAAAGAAATATTCGTATAGATTTTACCATTAAGATTAGCTAGAAACTGTTCTTGACCTCTACACTGAACGGGCTGGCTAACTAAGATCTTAACTGTTTCCTGTGTATTTAAGATTACGAGTTTAGGACATCCGTTGTCAATATTAAATCTTAGGTCACTGATAAAGGCTTGTTTCTGCACCTTAGCATAATATTTCTGTCTGACATTTAATACCGTTATTAGCCACAGAAAGCTGCTATTCACAAGACTCGGACAAGGGCCAATATCTTCATTATCGAGGGAAAGGCATCCGTTTATTAAAAGATTAGCTTTACGAATACGATAAATATTCATCGCTTTACGCTAAATTAGAGGTTAGAAAGTGCTTGCAACAGTTTTTGATTAATGAAAGAAATTTGAACAATAGCAGTCTACGGTAACCGATTCTTCCGATTCGATTCCGGTTCCGATTCGATGGATTGATCTATATTTTGTATTTTAGCGTTTTTTCTATATTTGCTTAGACATATATAATGTACTTTAACTTCCTTCAACTTTCCTTCAACAGTAATATGTACAGCGAGCCCTGATTGAGCATACCCCTTGCAAACAATGAGTCTTTTCTCAAATAAATCATCAGACCAGATTTTTTGCATTGCTTTGATAATTGGTTTCAACTATTAGGATTTGACTTCTAAATTAACAGCACTAGCTATATTGACACTTGAATGATCTTCAACAATCTTCCTTTTGATTTAGTCAAAGTCCTTCTAAGTATTTGTACGATTACTTTTGCGTCACTGGCTCCATCAGACTATAATTTTAGTATGTCAGTTAATTTGTTAAACTGGGTTGCAGCCGTCCTAATTAGTCGTCCTATTTTTGTCCCAACAGTGCTATCAGTTGTACACAATCTTATGCACATATTAACTAAACCCCGTTGTGTTATCGTGAGCAAATATATTGATAGTTTGATGTGGGAATAGTGTGTTGTTAGGTAATGATGTTGGAGGTATATGAGGTCGGGCTGTTTGGTTTTGTTTATGTCGTAATGTCACTTCAGTTGCTGAGTATCGCAAATAAAAGGTTTCTACTATGGGTGTTATAAAGAATCCCACATAACATAGCAGGGTTTCTTTAAAAGTTTTCTTTTGTTTTTGTGAAGACGAGATTTTGGTCATCGTCATTCTATTGTATGTCAGTCATAAAATTATAGCGCTTTTCAATGCTTTTAGTAAAATAAGAAGATATGTAAATGTGTAGCTTTGTAACTGTGATTAATAAGTTTAAGGATCGGTATTTTTACTCCTAATACGCACGTGTCTTTAACGTTGTCTTTAATAATTGTCTGATTTCCGTGTACATAGTTTATAAAATTTAACATTTGAGAAGCAAGCCTTTATAATAAATGATATAACATTGACATAAACATTTACTGAAACGTCAAATAGATTTGTGTCAGGGTTGTCAAAGTACAGCTTAGTACGTTTTAAATGCTAAAATTATTGCTTTGATTCTAATTTCGAAATTGTACAAATTATTTCTTTTTACAGTTGTTCTGCCCAAGTCTGTCAGCCCTAGAGATTTGTAACTTACAAATGTATGTTGACTTAAATTTTTTTAATGTGCGTGACACGAGAGCCATGTTTTACAGTGTGTTGCTATTTACACTACACTATATTCTCCATCAACAAGTTCACGTTCATATTATCATCAATTCACGCAACTGACTTACTTAGTGAGGCGATAACAATAATAATTGTTACACTTAAATGCACCAAAACAAGATCTTTCAAAATTACTGCCAATGAAAATTCAACTTTATCACTGTAACGTTTGGTGGATTTTGAATTTAAAATGTTTGTATCAACGTGGATTAATATGCGTGTGAAGATCGTTATTTGATTTGTTAGTTAAACTCTCATTAATATCAGAGTAATAATTAAACCACTATGGATATAAACTTCGATGAACTGCGACTCAAATATTTTTGGATGAGTTTTGAAAAGTCTAAGGTTTTAAAAAACAAATCCATAACAACATAATATAAGGCGTCATCATTCAGTTATTACGTGACTACGTGTTGTACTTTCAAAAGTGATTCTAAATTTTTAAATTTTCTTAATAGTCTGTGGCACTTGTTTATTTTTATAGCCTTTAAGCTTTATTTTTATAGCTGATTTTGAAAGTTCTAGGAAGCCTCTTACTAGATAAGCCCCTAATACAGCTTTATTAACAGCATATTATACAGTACATTTATCGCTGTCTAGGACTGGCTTCATTAACAAAAACAGTGATCATACTTCGAGGTACAGGTACGGGACCCTGATCTTATCGAGTTATTGCTTACACTTATTTCCCAATCGATCCGAAAGAGGAATATCGTTTGCCTTCTATTGCCTTCCCTTCTTGCCTACCTTTCCATTTCAATATTCTCCCAATTTTTCCAGCTTTAATTCCCAAAGTGCACGGTTGGCAGCAATAGGCTTGTCCCTATTACGTGAGTGGGACCAAGTTATGGTTTGTAAAATGGGTGTTTGATACGTCTCTGCTTACCCCTTCGGGGATGGGAGCGTGTGTGTATGTATGTATATATGTGTACGATGATTTATTCATCCTTTTTTTTCAGTGTTTACAAACGGAATGTAGTGTATGTCATAGCTTAGAGAATGGAACCTTACTCTCCTAAAATTCGTTCCTTGCAGATTATTTTCGACTTTATTACTTCTCGGAGGAACTTCTCGGTTTTCAAGGTTAATATGTTTTTTTTTCACTAAGTCTTGGACTTTGCTAGGTCATAATTTGAACCCTCTTACTTATTATTTTATACCATGTAGATGGCAAATAAGCAGTCACAAAAATAAAAAGTAAAAGTGTTTTACAGAACTTTGTTAACACACAATCAACCTTATTTGAATTAAGCTCTGACAGCCCTAGTCACAAGCAGAAACACAATACGTTACTAATAGTGCAGGTTAGCCACAGTTTTCTGTATCGATGATTCCATAATCGGCTCAAATTCAATCAGAAATCGGCTGTGAAATAAATTGGTTTAAAAAATGTTATTTTATCAAATCGATCAAATACTCTTTTGATAAAGATATTTGATCGATTTGATATCCTGATGGATGTGAACGCGTTTAGTTCACGCCATGACAACAAGCTTCCGAAAATAAAATGTGTCAGCGTTACAAATCATTGGTACATTTGTGTATAAAAACAATTAATTTGCTCCTCATATTACATGTAGGTAACAGTACCCTGTTTATACTTTGAGGTCGCGTTAGTAGGTTAGCTGTAATGTAGAACTTTGTATTCTTTGTGTAAAAGGAGCCGTATTAAGATTTGATTGTGTTCAGCCCGCGTTAGTCATACTTTAAAGTCGATTGATGGCAATTTCTAACTGATGACAAAGAGGTATTTTCTTTTCTTTATCAGCAATTTTATCGTCTTACTAGTAGATTGGGTAAAAACTCATTTGTATGAAATATATTGCTTGAAGACGGTTCGTGGTGTCTGCTTTCTTACTGTTCAAAGTTATTGTAGGATTAATGATATTCTGTTATGTCCACGCGTGTATTTCAGGAATACCCGATAAGTTTAGGGTATGACATTGGCCCGTCATGAAGGAGTGGATACAGATTCCGTTAAGATTTTATTTGATATTTTTAATTAAAAGATATAAACAGCCTTTTTCTGTTTATACTTATCACAATACAATACATTTTAGGCATTAGTTTCATTTGGCGCTACGCAATTTACACAGTATTCTTTTTGTGCGGTACGGTGAATGACCTTAAACGTACGGTACCGTCGAAGCAGCTTATTGCATGAATGTTGTTTAATTGATTACATTGCAGTTTTTGGCCGTATGGGGTATTTATCTGATGATCTGTCTGACTGATGGCAGTCGCTCCACGCAAAGTCTCGTTAGTCGCAAAATTCGGCCGGCCGAAGACGGAAAGCCGACCCCAACTTAGTTGGGAAAATGCGCGGAGGATGATGAAGATGTATCCATAAGCATCATCTAAAACAATTCCTTAGAATACAAAGTACATATTATAACTACACTATTTATACATGTAGTTATTGTTTAATTAGCCAACGTGTAGCCCTTATAATATAAACCTTACAATGTTATTCATATCAGGTGTCCTGAGAAGGAAGCGCGACGTGTTCCGCGTGCGTCCATCTAGAGAAGAACAAGGCCCCTTGCACACTATGGTGAGGCTGTCTTGTTTGACAAGTGGCCAAGGTCTTTTAGGACTTCGTATAATGATTAATGAATTAATAATGATAATGGTAATAAATTTACTTTCGTAAATAGATCTATTCCGACTTTTTTACGCGTCAATTATTTCTACTATAATTATCACCAACTTTAATCGTGATATCTTGAATAAGCTATATTTTGTATACCTTAAATTTCCACCCTTAGACACGGGTAATATTTTCTTAAAATTTAAATGGGACCAACCTCGTGTGCCACCAAGTGTGCCTTTAAAGTTTAAAGAGTTCCGTCGATTTCTCCAGGAACCCATCATTAGATCCTGACCTAATCACCATGGAACCACCTGGCGAGTATACCCTTTCAAACATAATAAGAATTTTCCAAATCGGTCCTTATATCTTTGAATAATCAGGGAAGATACATAAACAAAGATGCCGAAGAATTCGTGGTTTCGAAGTCGGTTTAATTTTTTGTTTTAAAAATAATTTATTTTACCCTTTATAGTGCAAAACGAGTATGCAAAATTTCAGCTCAATCGGAAACCGGGAAGTGGGTCAAAATTGACTTCTAAGATTTTATTACATTGTTAGTTAGTTAGTTTTTCCTCGATTTCCTTGAGATTCCACCATCAGATCCTGACTTGATGATAGTGGGACCTCGGGAGTATACCCTTTCGAACTAAAAAAGATTTTTTTAGTCGGTTCACAATTGGCGAAAATATCGACGAACATACACAAAAAAAATACATACAGACGAACATAGAACCTCCTTCTTTTTGGAAGTCGGTTAAAAAATCGTGGTGCGATGACAAAAGCTTTTCACTTAAAAGTAACAGTAAGAATGTATATAAGTACAATCATCATCCTTAATATCTCAAATGAGACATCATTGCTACTCAGAATCACCTTCACGCGGCCTAATTCAAACTTCACATGACTCCTTAAAATAAAATAAATACATAAAAATCCCCTATTACATATGTGTTTTCATGGAAATAAGACAATGGCTTTAAACATTGCAATGCTGATTACATTGCCATCTGATTAAACAATATTTACTACCATATATGGTCTTGAAGTTATAATGCTGTGAACGCATTGTCATGTTGCATGCAGTTGTTCAAACCGGTTATTTTAAGAAATGTCAGTTTAAAATATTTTAATGGCACTTTATTTTTAAGCCTTTAATTTACGGTAGTGAAGGAAAAGTTACGCAGATGCCATGGTACATACATTTTTAATAAGATGCTATAAAAGTGGTATTATAAGAAGATTTCTTAATTGGTACTGACTACACGATTGACACGGTGGTTTTAGTGGTTTCTTCGCCTACTACTACCGCGTTTAACAAGTATTTCAAGCCAGCGTAGGATAGTTATTTGCTTAATATAATTTTGCTAATAGCACCAGAGGCTTGCGTTAAACAGCGAGATCAAGGACCTGATGCAGTTGATTTCGACACCACACAAATTTTAACGGAGGTCCTCTCTCTAGAGCCATTACCACTCGTAGCTTAGTCTTTATAGCAGATATCGTTAAATATTTATTTTAATATTAAAGAAATTTAAGTTCTTTTTAAATTTTAAATTTATAAAGGTAATAAAAAAGAAAAAAGCTATCGTTTACTTTAATTATTGATCCCAACAAGTTCTACTAGTCCTTCAAAATTCCAGTTTACTTGTAGATTATAATATAACTTCGCTAATCGCAGCTGTCAGAGTACATTTAGACGTAAGAGTAAAGGCTCAATTGCTTCTGCGAAACACCTTTCAAGGATTAAGCGTGATGGCTATAAATATTCAAAGTGCCTAACTCTTGATTTATTCAATTCGAGTAATAAGCTTCGTTCAATTAAATTTTAAGTGAGATTTTAAATGAGTGTATTATGTACGTCTTAAATGTTTCTGTGTTATCAAATGTCGTTTGATACTTTGAATCTTCTTTGATGTAAAAGTAAATATCAAAATTGAACAATTTAGATGCTTCTATGTATGCTTTATGTGGTATTTCAGCATGCTTACCCGCCTTTCGTATGAAATGAATCTATCAGAGCGATGTCATAGGGAGATTTAAGACTTCTGCCGCTGCAGCAACTTGTACCTTACATTTGGTAATATCTGAGTGAGTGTCCAGTGTCCGTTTAGCGGTGACCTTGTTTGCTATACTAAGAAGTGTATGTAAGAAAAAATATTAGAATAAAGATTTTGTTAAAATGCAAATTTAAAAATATCCAGTCTTTACAAATAGAAGCAGCAATATCAGCCTTAAGTAAAGTATAAAGACCCTTGATATAGCCTTTTTATTCTACTAAATACTCAATTTTACTAAAAGTTATGCATATTTTTTGTAACTCTATATTCTAGACAATCGTAAATTGAAATTATCATAAGGCTAGAATCTTAATTAAAAGACTCAGCGTTTTGGCAAGAGCGACCTTCGGTAATTTGCTAGAACTTATTGTTTGACCTTCAAATAATTCTTCGACAAATTCTAAAGACGATGAAGGTATTAAGAATTAGTCATAAAATAAATGTACACTTTACAATCAAGCTTTCTTGATTAAATCCTATCAAAAATATTTATGACAGACATCAAATAAGCAATTTTGTTGTTGCATATTGTGGAAATCTTGCAACATAATGGCTCCATTCTGTTACATCCAGCATACTTCGATTTTTAGATTGAACCAACGTTCAAAAGCAGTATTTCCCCTATTTTGAGGGAACAATGATGCAAGGATCAAGAAATCAGCTCGGTTAATTACCATTTTAATAGGTTGGTGCATAGATAAGTGATCGATAATATTAAGCCTTAGAGATTATGTAAACCTGTTGGTAGCAGCAGTAACAAATTCTGTCAAAAATCGTTATCAGGAGAAAACTTAAAATATTTTTTCTAACCACAGCAGCAATACACAACCAGTAGCGTGTATTATATCATACAGGTTATAACATACAAAATGTAATAAAAACAAAAGTTCGTGAGCATTCACCTATTTAAAAGCTAGCAAAGCAAATTAACAGATAAATAGTCGCGATAATTGTAAGCTGCAGGTTTTAACGTATTTATTTCATTCTGCCTAACAGGAAGTTTTGCTTACAGTTTTCGCATTAATGTCTCAATCTGAATCCTCTTGAAGATGAAGTAGGGGCACTATGCCAAGAATATAATTGAGGTTTTCAAATATATTTTCAGCGTAATTCATCGTACCGATTCCCAATGAG
Organism: Euplagia quadripunctaria; assembly: GCA_963859945.1. Classification (NCBI taxonomy): domain Eukaryota; kingdom Metazoa; phylum Arthropoda; class Insecta; order Lepidoptera; family Erebidae; genus Euplagia; species Euplagia quadripunctaria. Next base: position 20,871,532 of record OY982575.1, read on the forward strand.
GAAATGTTTATTGAAATAGCAGACAAAAGTTATAGTTCCAATTTAAATGATATTAAAAATATATACCAAAATCGTTGTATGTATGTTATCGTCTTGATGTACATCAGCAAAATAAATTTTAAGTTTAAATGGACTATAGTTATACAAAATACAAGGTTTATTTAATTCAATAATTACATAAATTTGTTCATTTTTTAACCCCCAACACAAAAACGACGGGGTGTTATAAGTTTGACGTGTCTGTGTGTGTGTGTGTGTCTGTCTGTGGCATCGTAGCGTTCGAACGAATGAACCGATTTTGATTTTGTTTTTTTTTGTTTAAAAGGTAAATTAGTTGTGAGTGTTCTTAGCTATGTTTGATGAAAATCGGTCCAAAATGGCCTCCGCCAAAAAATGGCGGATTACATATTTTTTCACAACTCCCTCAATATGGGTATCAAATGAAAGGGCTTGACTTGTAGAATACTATACACTATGATAAATTTCAAATCCAAGATGGCCGTTCATACTATTTTTATTATTTTATGTTAGGGGTTTTTTTAATTTTTAATTTATAGTCATTGGACCTATAGACAAGCAGACGTTTTATAACAATCCCAAAATAATTAATGACTACGACATCAAAAAACATAGTTCTCCAATGACTTATTATTTATATTACAAATACTGATACCATTTACTAGTAAATCGTTATCTGTTAAGCATACTTTGAATACCACTGAGAGAACGAATCTCTTTATCATGTCATCAAGGAGCACGGTAGTGTCAGCGCTAAGCTGACACATTTGGTAACATTTTTTATTTTTAGACATATACGTTTTAATCGATATTTTCTTAACAGTTAAAAACCTATATGGCGTACGTAGCTATCAGATCACCTATGTCACCACGAGTAATCGACTGCAAATTCAAAGGTCGCGGGTTCGATTCGCGCTCGATGGAAATATTTGTACGCATGACTATGTCTATGTATATTTTTGAAACAAAAAATATTAAGTATGTTCATCCGTGTTCTAGAAACCATAATATAAGCTTTGCCTAGTTTGGGTCTAGAAAGCGTTGTGTAATATGTTGTGAATATTATATGTATTATTATTATTGTAGCTACTTTGTGTCTACTGTCTTCTCCCGAGAGTTTCTTTTGTTCTGACAAAGACTTGCACTTAAGATAATATTCATTATTATTATGTTTGTACATTGGCGGAATTCTAAAGGGTAGCATTAATGTCTTTTACCGTCGTTTTATTTTTATCTCTTTTATTAATTCGATAAAAGTGTTATTGTTTTCACTTTTTTATGCCGATCTTGTTGTATTGGGTGTTTTAAACTGTAGTAATAAGGTGTTTCGAAAAAAAATATTTGTCAGTTGATGCCTGCGATGGAAACCTATTCATAGTTTAAATGATATAAAGCGCGAAAGAATCGTCAGATTTGGCTTAGATTTTACATATTTTAATTGGCAATTACTATCTATTTACACGGTGTTGTACTTTTATCTAAGGAATCTTGACAATGTGCGATTCACAAATATTGGCTCTTTACACTACTATTATTGTGTTTAAAAATAATTATGATGGCTTAATGTGTGGTCGAGATATGGATTTCATCACACCACTTTTTGGTGGCTATACTATATAAGACTATTGTTTGTTTTTTATTTAGGTTATGTTCATAATCGTCTGTTATATTTATTCAATAAAGTATACAACGAGCTCACATAACGAGATCTAATCTTCTCACAGACATTTAAGCAAATAGGAGTATTAAAAGAGAAAATATGACCAACTTTTCCGTGTGTAGAAAATTATAGCTCAAATCAGCAAGTGATAATTTTTTTCAATCAATTATTAGTAAGTACGAGAGGGTAGGTAATGTAATACTGGGAGAAGGGGAAAAGAGGGTACGGGACCCGAGAGGGTATCCTTAGTATACCTACTTATTCTGGATAGATTTTTACATTCTTTCTGATTTTACAAAAACCGTTGTCCATAGTAATATTTCAGTTAAATAAAATATTCGAATATTTACAACAATTAACAATTTACTTAGTTTTTTATTAATGTGATGACGCAATGTCATGGCCGCTTGCGTTTTGCATATTTGTAGAACAGATTAAAAACTGAAAACTTTAAAATGAATTATAAAATTTCATTTCTACATTTATGAACTGAAACCAACATTCTTGGATTGCCTTTTGTTTAAACTATATTAGGTTTCTTGATAATTACATTCATAGAATAAAATACCCTATTAGGCGATTCAGCTCTCAATCAACATTACTTTTTCGTCAACACAAATATATTGAACTATCATCGCTTCAACATACTTGAGGTGCGTGAGGTCAAAAAATCCGTTACTTTCCTAATGGAGCGAATAGACATAATAAACGTAGACAACAAAAATTAATATTGGCCGAACTCTAAATTAACAGCAGAATTTTTTAGTTTAAAAAAGTATAATTAATGACTAAGTAGGCGGATACTATATGGCCTACCTGTTAAAGTTGCCGTGGGTGGTCCAATTCTGAACGCCGTAGAATGGTAATATCGGTGTTATACTATCATTTAGACCCGTACTATTTATTTTGTATGCATATATTACTTCAATATCCACCACAGAACCCTTAACAGTTAAGATACAACTTATTTTTAGGACGGGTCTGTTGGTCTAGACTAGTTAGTGATCCTGACTGCTGAGATGGTGGGGTCAGCTTTCCTCTTCTTTCTATTCTACTTCGCTGTATCCAATTTATAGTCTTCGGAAACCTGACACTCTCTCATATCTCTCAGCACTACATCCCTCCACCTTGTATTCACTCTGCCTCTAGATCTTCAACCAGGGATGGATAATCGCGATTTTTACGTACTTTTTAAAATTATTTTTTATGAAGATATTTCTTTGCTATTTATTACTTACAGTTTTATTCTTGTAAGTATCCTCTTCCTCGAAATTATATCTTTATCGGTAAATTTTCAAGGTTGTGTTCGAGAGTTTCAAAATAAGTTAACTCTGAAAATCACAAATTTGAGTGATATTTATTATTCACGGAGATTAACTATGCAATCGTACAAAAGGAACACACTTTTCTGTCAGACGTTGTGGAATCAACAAGCGATATATATAATGCGGCATTTTTGTCTAACTAAGTCGACAACTAATCACGCTATCAATATTGTACATTCGCATTTTTCATTGCATAGTTTTACCTGTTACCTATTCAAGCAACGAACGTTAAATAGTAAATGGAAAGAGCATTACAAAACTGGCAATAAACCAGTAAGCTCATTGGTTACGTATTTGTGTACTTTTAAGGTCCAAACTAAGCTACGTAAATTTCCAACTCCACGAATAGTAATTTTGCATCCAGCCTTTCACCGTCTGCCCCAATGATTCAAATTATTATTCTGCCGAGTTACATCACAAAGCATATTTTCCAAGAAATTAGATCACCCGCCAAAAATCCTAAGGGGTGTTCAAGTTTATGTTTTGCGTGTACGTAAACACATATTTATAGTCGTAATTCACTAACAAAAAGGTATTCAAAAATCGACTTAATCGTCTTTGAAATAGGTGTTAGTAAATAAAAGGTTTGTGTAAAAATAAGGTTGTCTGCCAAAAACTACTGCTCATTTTTCATGTAGCGTTTTTACGCTAGACGTGTTTAGTAATGCAAAAAATAATCTAAATATAAATAAATATGTAGTGCAAAGTCATGGCCGACAACAGTGTCGACGCGGCCTAAATTGAAAATTTTCTTCGCTTACAAATAATATTATTTTGTCAGGATTTCAAGTTGTATAGGATTATCATAAGGTAAGAATTTTTAGTAATAACAAGTCTGTATTTTTTATTTACGCATATATTTCTGAACTATTCTATGATGAAGAGATAAAGCGAATAATGCAAAAAAACCAAATAAACTTAAGATACAATTTATACCCGAAACAATTCCCCTTCAGCCACTTTGGTAACTATATGGTTCGTAACCAGCTACGAAAAAGTAATTTGTTTCACTGTTTTGTAACTAGTTACTAATAAACACTTATATTTTCTATTTTCCTAATTGTTCATAACCATTTAATTCATTTACCGAGGTCATGGAAAGCATGTAAACGTTAATTAATGCCTGTTTTTTAACCATTTTAAAAGGTTTTTTTTTTATTTCGACACACAATTTTTTTTATTTCATACAAACTTACGTGTTAGTTATACATATTTGAACGACTATTTTATGATTTTTGTAAGCAATGAATCAAGATTCTGTAGTCGAACTAGGCAGAGCCTGTATTTCGACTATCAGCGCCAAACACCCCTATATACAATATAGTTAGCCTTCTAGAAGTAGATATGGTACTTATGCTAGATTAAACATATTAGCTAATTTAACAGAATTAGGTATACTAGAGATTGTGTGGTGGTCGAATTTCGACCATGGTTTATTACTTGACCTGTCATTGTATAGACTTTTATACCATGACAGGTCAAAATATATGCTGGACATTCATAGCTGTATGTACCCATTTTTTCATTTTTTTTAACTTTCTAGCAAATATTGTTCAAAAATTTTAGCATTCGTCACTTCTTCTCTGTATAAACTATAAGTGTGCGAAATTTCATACTCCTCCGTCCGCCCAATTTTCGTAAAAAGGGATTCAAAGTTTTCGCTTCACGTATTAATACATAGATAGGAAACACGAATTTGGTGTGTGGTCTTTTGTGCAAGTGCTCTGTGAGAGTGTGACAGTGTGTCTTGTGTGTTTTTGCGCGTTGTGTGCGTATGTGTGAGAGTGTCTGTGGTAGTGTGTAACTATATATGGTTTACATTTATGAGGCAGCAGCAGATTTCTGATCGACTAGCGCTATTTTAGACAAGTATGTACCTCTATATTTCTGAACACCGAGATTTGGTATCTTATCGAGGAGCTTCGGAGCTTATCTGGCACTTTTGCCAATTGCCAGTACCACAGTTAAAAAAAAAAGATTTCTGTTGTTAAATTATTGAAAGTTTATTCAAGCATCCTGTTGATGATTATAAGATTTAGAGTAATGTTAAATAAAAAATGTTCCGATTAACAATCTTATTTCGGTTTAGTGTCTAACTAAGCCGAAATATGATTGTTAATCGGATTTTTTTTTTATTTTACATGCGCCAATATGAGCTAGCTAGCAAAATTTTATGATCTTCAAAATATTTTAACGATTTTAGGGTTGCCTGCGAGAAAACCTCAGAAAATTGTGAAGGTTCTTGATTCATACGGTAAACAGACAATACTTTAGATTTTATGTCCTTCTTTATTTTCATTCATTAATGTTTACAAAAAGTAAAATTATCATCATAAACTGCGTAGCTAAGACCCCAGGGCTTCCTCAAAGTTATTTACGTTCAAAGTTTCTCTTTAGGGCGACGCGATTCCTGTATAAAACAATTGTAATGTCGGATCTTGGATGTATAGCTTTGTGTTTGTTTTCTAAGGCATGGCGGACATGGAGGCCTTATCTTAAGGCGTTACTTTGAAACTATTGATCGAATAGTTGTGTAATTATTGACAGAGATCTTAAACCACCTCAGTACCACAAGAAACTTTTATGAATATTTAATACTTACGACTTTCTATAATGCTAGTTCTGGTGTAATGTGTGCAGTTCCCGTAGATACAAAACATTATTTTTGCCGTCAAGAACTATTGTTTAATGTACTTACAATTTTACTTGCATGTGTGCTTCAGTGTATTGTGAGTAGTTTCGGGGCCGAATAAAAGCCCTTAGAAAGGGTTGAAAAGGCCTGTCGCGTCGGTACCGGACACTACAATGTCACTCACGGAAGTAATATCTAATCAAAACCAATAGATCAACTTCGAAACAATCACTTCGAAGATAAACATACCCTGCTGAGAAAGATACAATTATCCATCAAATTGTGGAACTGGCAAGTATTTCGCCAGACCAAACAGTGATATCTACTTACATACACCGACATCCTCGGTCGTAGTACACCTTAGACAATATACATTTATTCATTCACAGTAGCACCGACTTGTCTAGAGTTAGGAGAGGCTGGTCATCTGTCATACAGGTTCTATCTAGTACGGATACCAATCTCTCACACAGATTACACTCATTCAAATGTACAATAAGTTTATAACTTTGTTATTTGTTTATTGCCATTTTATGGTTGATAGAAGAAATGCAATTATTATTATTCTCTTTATTCACTTAAACATACATATAATATAATTTTTTAAATACATTCAGATAATATTAAAAAATATATGTAAAAATATAAAAAATAGTGTCCCATCGTTAAAAAATTATCATTTTCAATTTTTTCTTTAATTTTGGCTGATACGATATTCTTAAGGATCCTTAGCTGAAGTTTGTAATTTTTTTGGAGGTAAGACTTATATGTACGACCTTAACTACTGAGGCCATATCGTGTAGCTAGGGAGTTATATAGCTTAAGTTTTACTTTAAACTTTAAATGGCAATATTGGCCTAAAATTGTTTTAATTTATTACAAACATGTTCGATGTGCTTACTCCAGTTAAATTTGGAATCAATTTCCAGACCCAGGTACTTATGAGAGCTAACTACATCTCATCATTCATATAGGGGCATTTGCATATCGTATTGTTTGTTTCATGGGAATGCATTTTATATGAATCTCTGAATTGAGTATGAGACCAGTGTCGTGGCACCATCTTGTTAAGGAGTTTAAATCAGTTTGCGTCACGAGTTTTCTTAGGGTCTTTATCAGCTATTATGAAGCGTGCGTCGTCGTCTGCAAATTGGTAACACGAGCACTGTTTTATGCTATTGCTCATGTCGTTTACGTAAGACAAGAAATGAAGTGGTCCTAAAACTGATCCTTGAGCCGTGCCTCTTGTAACTTCAATGGGTTCACTTAATGAATCTTGAAGGTGAACTTTCTATTTTGAAGGTAGTTTCCACACCAGTCTAGCAAAGGGTCACGTATCCCACAAGAGTTCAGTTTATGGATAAGTTGCTTATGATCTAGTGTGTCAAAAGCACGAGAAAAATTTATAAATACAGCATATATAATCATTTTCTGATTTAGGTACTCGTTACAACCCGAACATGCCCGCACCTCATTACCACCTGACAAAAGACTTTTTAATACAAAGAAGTGCTCGAATTTATGACCTTCATTACAAAGAAAATACTGTAAAAGCTAAACTTTGCTCCAGGTATGTTACTCATTTATACGAAGCTTTAGCTTACATAAGTCAATACAAGAACAAAACGAATCTTTCTTGTCTTCTTCTTCACTTAAATGAGTAGGTATAAACTCAAATGTCTTGTAATTATTTCTTCTTACTATTTAGTTTTGCACACCCGGCGATAGCCGTGTTATATATTCATAAGTATAGCTTACCTACTTTAATAAGAACAAGATACTACATCGTGTGTGTATGAAGGGTTAATCACAGTTCCCTGAGGTCACATAAGAAATCTCAATTCACTTAGTGCACGCCGTTCCTAAGCAGATTGTCTGGATTCTGTTTATTCAAAGTTTTTTCCTCCAGATTAATGAGCGTCCCTGAATGATGAGGGTGTAGTCGGGTTAATGCCTAAATAATTGAGCTGTTTAGTGATTAAACTAGATAGTTGTTTGAGGAAGAAACTTAGATTGCTTTGAAAATTTTGGGGAAAGCTAATAACATGTTGAGACCTTTGGAGAAGTGAAAGTATTTTGGTGCTATTGTTGTGAAAGTGAGAGGAGTATTACGTAACTTTCAATTGCCACGTCAAATCTAATAAAATTTGTCTCTTGTAAACCTTAGTTTTATTAGTATTTTAGTCTATTTGGACTTTAGACTATCTCCAGTCCACTGGGTTAAGTCTTTACTAGTCCACGACTGTCCAGTGAATATTGGGCTAGGCTGGAGTTTACTGCTTCAAATTACTACTCTTAACTACAAAACTAATGAAATGACCTGTTATAATACAATAATAGGTAATTTTGTTAATTTTGTAGTTTTAATAAACATTTCTTCTCAACAGCAGTCCGATACCCTCACACTCATACAATTTATGACTTGCTAAATCTAAACAACTATACAAAAGTTAGAAAGAAAAAAATATATTACAGAAGCCTATTGTGAAAGAGTACGTCACGAAATTAAATAATGTTTCATTAAACAGCTGACCAAGATACAATATGGGGGAAAATTGCGATTACATAAACTGTGAATCCGCGCTAAATATTTTCCAAAGAGTTTGTTGCTACAGTCAGCGTCTGCTCGACATGTCCAATATGTCCATAGCCATATTCAAAATGCATTTCTATTTGTTAAAAGTGTCTTCTTGGATGGCTACTCTGAACGGCATGGTCCGTGTTTGCCGGGCGGTGTTCGGATAGGTCGTGCTCAAGTACAAATGGGGAAGTGCTGAGTGGCAACAAGGCCGTTCCGGCTACTGACTCATTTTAGGCAAAGAGATTGATACAAGGCAGTTGTTCTTAGTCTAGTGAGGCCTGACATACTTACACGGCTATACCAAGACGTGTGGAATACGGCAGATGTTTAAAAAAACAAAACGAATGATATATTTAAGTGGACTGCGCTGGAAGAGGTCCTGCGTGAAACACGTAGCACTACTGACGGTGGTGCTTCGTGTTCACGCAGGACCCCATAGATTTTGATGGTAGATAAGCTCTCCACAGTAAACGATATACCCTCCCGTAGTTTTTGAAAGGTTTTCATTTTCCACCAAGTGATACCCAAACTACAACAGGCCGCATTGACACAATACCGTGTAGTTTTTCGTCCGTTTGCTCCTGAAATAGCACTGTTATGATGTCAAAAGAGCGCAGTAACCATAACTTTAACCATCCCACGTAAGCTGAGTAGACGTATAACTAAGTGCGCATATCGGTAGCTATGTATTACGTCATCAAAATGCAGCGCGACAGCTGATATCGTCATATAAGCTGCCGTTGACGACCGTAAATTTGCCTGCGCAAGATACAGACTGGTACAAATTGGGTACGAGTACACTAACCTAACCTATAGTAGTAGGTATCTACAGACCGAAAACCACATGCTCCATAGTTGCCCATGGAATGAATGTCCACATGGTATCCAGTCACATATTTCGGAGTCGTTGAACGCACACCTTTCGGGCGTAATATCGAAGATGTCCTAATTAAGGGGACGCGACATGGGCGGGTGCAGGCTATATTGCGACCTTTCAATAATGAACACTGGGGGAGAATTGGAGGGACGCAAGTCATCAGATGAAGCGATTATAGATAGGCAGATACGTATTCTTTATTGTAAATCAAATGCTACGTACTTAGAATAATAAGTTATATAATATAATACCGTTAGAGTAAGAAGTAATCTTTATTTTATTTTCTCTTTGACACAGAAAAGTAGTTACAGAATCAGATTTGATCAACCAGAAGGTGGATCCGTGCGAGAGACTGGTATCTGTACTAGGTAGGCTTCTCCAGACTCCAGAGAAGTGGGTATGTGTGTAAACTGCAACAATCGATACTAACATGTGAGCGGGAGTGTGGGTGTATGTGCGTGTGTGTGTGTGTGTATATTATTTTATACATATTCTTATATGTAAATATAAGAATATGTAATAAATAAAATATCCTAAGCAAAAGCTATTTGTTTTTTGTTTTAGTCAGTTAGTGTTAGTTTTTAGTTGGCAACTGACTTTAGGTACTAAACAAACAGTATATGTTATTAGTAGGTATCTGTATATTTTTGCAAAAAAATGCCGTTTTGTGTACACCATGAAACATTCAGTAAGTAAAAGGACAAGTAATTAGGATAACATACAACCCTGTGGTACACCCGCGGTGGTGTTAAACTAAGTATCATATCATCAAAACTAGGTATCATACTGTCAGGAACTCTGCCGAGAGCTATTCAGACAACTATGAAACTGGACCAGACAATCGAGACGTTAGGTAGCCAGGGCTGATCTCTTACTATAAGACGAACTGTATACTTGTTTGGTAAGTAATCATAAAAAAAAAGAAGAGCACAGCCTCACTAAAATAATATTTACTTCCAGAAATGATTTCAGATTCTCTCTTCAGCTTAACACTTAGACCACAACTACACGTATAAAGGAAAATATTTGGCAATGAAATCCTCAGCTCCCCTGTAATTGCGGCAAGGATACTCACAAAGAATCCGTTCCAGATATATACGAATGTTGCCAACGAAACAATCGGTAGATAAATGGATTGCTGAAACACGTGTATCGAGACAATTATAAGATAGCGTTTCCTTTCAGTTGTATTGATTGGTTTTACTCACGTGTGTATTTTGGGGATGCCTGACTAGTTTCAGGCGCTGTATCAACGGGCGAAGCATAGTGTGTCACCTGATACCGAAGCGGTGGGTCGCTTCACCCGTTGATAAAGGGTCCCTGTCAGGGCTCGAAACTTTTCGGGCATTCGGCATCCTCTGGCTTGATTGAAGTCCTGTATACTGTTTATTTATTACTGTTATACTGTATACTGTTAAGTTATACAATTCATTAATAAATATATGTACGATTCTATTTTATGTCGTTTTTGTCCATTCAGACGTTGCTTGGAAAAATTGCTCTAAATGACGCCTTTTCTACTTCCCCCTCGATGTATGTATTCTTTCTAAAATGATTTTTATTTGTGTACAATAAAACATTGATTTCTATTCTATTCTCAGATGCTAGCAATGCCGTATACATAGGTACATTTTCAAGTTAAACACAAAAAAACAATACATAATATCTCTAAATTAAAAACTCTTAAATTTAATTATCACGATGAAGTTGGACTTAAATTTACACAGATATTCAAGAGCTCCAAAATCTAGTTTGTTTATCCCTTGCGAATATTTGCTTTTTATGACCAATTATTCAATTATTCACTATACATACATATATATATGTTTTGGGGGACTTTAAAAACAAGTCACACTATTTCTATTTGGAGTAATGATAATGCAAATTTATGTACCTCTAATGGGCATAATGTGTTCTGTACGCTTATCTGTGTCATACAAAAACAGCAAGACAGCTGTCCAGCATTTGCAGCTGCTCATATTTGATAGATATTGTCCCCCATTGATATTATAAACCACGAGTATGTTCTAGCAAATTAGAAATAATTATAGATTTTTAAGCATGTGATAGTCAGAAGGGATAGTGAACAAAATTTATCAGGTCGAATGGGTACCACCCTTCCGCGAAAACCACGCTGTTGGTATGCCTGAAAAATGGCGGGCAATGGTGGGGTGATAAAAGCCTAGGCTTACATTATAAGTTTGATGACGGTCATTTGAGTGGTGATTGGTGAATTTAGTTTAAAGCAACAGTGGTGAGGTTGTTACTGAGGATTATGAAATCAAATCAAATGGCGGATCCGGACCGCCGACCTATTATATGCAGACCTTAAGTAAACAGTACAATACATAACAGTACAATACTTTATCATAGGAGAGCCATGCTTCGGCACGTATGGGCCGGCTCGAGCGGAGTGATACCACTGCCTCACGGAAAACCGGCAGTAAAACAATGCTTGTATTGCTTTTCGCCGAGTGAGTGAGGTTACCGGAGGCCCTAACCCTTCCCTGTTCCCCTCTCCCCTCATCTCCCCCTCTACTACCTTTCCCCTACTCCTACCTTAAAGGCCGGCAACGCACTTGTGACTCTTGGGTTGCAGGTGCCCATAGGCGGCGGTAGTCATTTACCACCCGGTGACCCGTCTGCTCGTTTGCCCCCTATACCATAAAAAAACCGAAGTACTTTGGATCTGGATTTCTTCATTGATATTTCTCATTTCTTCATTAAATGTATTATTAAGTACTCATCATATTATTTCAAAACCTGACCCCAAACCACACGTTATCTATTAATGAACAAAAATTGTCATAACATTACCATATTAAAGCATTCTAAGTTACCAGTGTCAATGTCGGCAAGTTAAAAATACTTTAAAGTTACTTTTAAGTTTGGTTACTTAAAGTTTTTTCCTTTTATTAACCGGCCCGAGGTGTGAAAAGGAATTTAAACTGTCGGCATTCTGGACTTTGAGAGCCCATAACGCCCTTTTATAGAAGGTTTTATTGTTTACCATACTGTTTTCTCATCATCATATATGCACGTATAAGTCACATTATCATTAATTTACCTTTTCCAAAAGGGTAGTTTAGTGTAAGTCCGGAAATATAAAATGAAATTGTGTCTAAGAAAAAATTCTTATTGGGTATATTACTTACTTAACAATATTAATGGGATGGTTTTCTATGGTTGATAGTTAAATAGTTGCTAAGAATTTTTAAAGTTTTCTAATGAAATGAAAAAAGATTTTTCAAAATTTGATGCGTTTTTATTTTCAAGTTTATTTCGCTACAATCGTCCCATGAATAAGTGTGAACATCCTAATAGACTGCTACAAGTAAGGTTATTACTTACTACTAAACAACCTATTCTTTTTTTAAATTTTGTATCCCTTTTATATTGACCAAGATAACCTTTAAAAATGCGAAAATATTTTTGTACAAGTAACATGTGCATTACTTGGACTATGCCAAGTGCTTGTGTTAAGAGTGAGTACATTTCAGTTGTACTTTGTGTGTTATTTTACGTTTTACAGAAGGTAATTTATCATTTCACTAGAGGCGCACATGGGTTTATAAAATTATTATCTTATGACGAATGTAGGAAGATAGAATAGGAGATTTAAAAAAAGAGTTTTAAGAGGTGCATCCTACATGGTCAAACAAAAATCTGATGACGTGCTGTTCATAACCGTACGGAGCTAAATCTATTTTGCAATTGAATAAAATATTATCTTACTCCTATTATAAATGCGATGGACGTATGGATGTTTGTTAATCACGCGAGAACGGCTGAACAGATCTGGATGAAATTATGCACAGAGATAGATTATAGTCTGGAATAACATTCATAAATATGTACTACTTTTTATCCTGAAAAAATTTACGGTTCCCGAGGGATAGATTTGAATTTCCACGCGAACAAAGTCGCGGGCAATAACTAGTATGATATACTATATATATTAAACAACAAGTTTTATCAAAGTGAAAAACAGGTTTTGCTAGCGACTCAAATTATGTACTACTAGCAACACGCCCCGGCTTCGCACAGGTAGCAAAGCATATATTGATTTTTTTCCGATATCTTCAGCAATCATCGTTATATTTCAACCATTTTACACAAACCCTTAATGAACTTACCCTTACCTAAACCTTCCTCATGAATCACTTCTTCTATTGGTGAAAACCGTATGAAATTCGTTCGGTAATTGTTTAGTTTATCGTGAACAGACAGATAAAAAGACAGACGCGGCGGGGGACTTTGTTTTATAACTAGCAACCCGCCCCGGCTTCGCACGGGTAGCAGAGACATCTTCAACAGTCATCATAATATTTCAACCAATTTACACAAAACCTTAACAAATTATATACCTAAACCTTCCTCATGAATCGCTCTACGTATTGATGAAATACGCATCAAAATCCGTTCGGTAATTTTTGAGTTTATCGCGAACAGACAGACAGACAGACGCGGCGGGGGACTTTGTTTTAAAATGTGTAGTGATATGTAGTGATAAGATAGGTAGCTCTCTTACATTTTAATGAAATTTATATTCAAGATTACTGTTAAAAATATGTGACATAACAGTACCGTAACCCACCCAGCACAAACTTGGCTTCGTTACTACAATTTACTGCGTTACTTAGCGGAACTGGAACCTTCTAATTTTTACGTTACTGTATCTGTAAGCGTGTAATTAGATCTCTTAGCGAATTACTTTTAAAGTAATCAAAACTTTAGGAAGCTTCCGGCAGCAATTTCATTTCAATGAGGTTAAGTTTCTGATACCAAAAAAGTAAATAAAAGTGATCTGTTGAGACACCATATAATTGCAGATAAGGCAACTTTGATTCGATCAAGTATTTTCAGTTTCTACCTTCTCCTCCTACCTTCTCTAGAGTTTAACCTATTAACAGATATACAATAGGTATACTATACTCTGTCTTCTTTTTTTTTTACAGTTGCTTGAGTACGTAACTGTACCAGAAAGCGTAAAATAGAACTTTAAAACTTTGCTCGTAAATAAAATCAATTGTTAATTTTAATAGAATGAGCAATATTTTTGGCCATCACCAATTGACTGTTTATTGAATTGTCAAAAAGAAAATAAATGAGTGGACAGTATATTGAACAGCACTAGTATATTTTCCTTTGTTACATTTTTTCCCTATCTACTAGTCACCCGGAGTAGATAGGTTCGCCCAGCCAGCCGGACCCAGCTGGAACTACGGGTCCGGCTGTTAGATCAGGGTACCACGGGCACCGGTTCTTGAGCCGTCTTATGGCGCAAGCCGTCAGATACCGGTTTTGGAGTTGGATTCGTGGTGGTTTGTGGTTAGCTGCAGAGAAAGGGCACGTCGTCTGCTCCATTATCTGTCGGTGGAGCGTCTGATCTCGCGCGCAGCGAGCAGCGGAATTAACCGGTCTAAGGCGAAGGGCCCCTTGGTTTTCCGCTGCGGGGCTTGGAGCGTCCCTTAGCAGAGGTCCCGCCGGACCGATGCAGCTCGGGCACTTGCCTGCTAAGCAAGTAAAAAGGTGACTAGACACTGATCCGTACACCCGTATGTAGGCCTGGGTAGACCTACACATGATTGTAGATCGGGAAGTGAGCGAGCCCACAGCTCCGGTACCAGCTGGAAACTAGTAGTTGGCTTCTCTGACGAACCTAGCGGTGTTACAGCGAGCATATGCAAATATGCGGGTTGTGAGCGTGCCTTACAGCTCCGGTACCTATCTGGATAATAGGGAGTGTGCCGGTCGCGAACGGGGGTTGCTGCGAGTATGGTTTCACGAGTGGCGATTCCCTGTGACCGATAGGCATACGTGTAACTAGCGTTAATTAGTGCCGGCGCCATGGCGTTGGAGGTAAGACCTGCCGTATAAAGATCCCTGCGTCTCGGGACCTTGGTTTGGGGAACGAGATGCAGGAATACTGACCCTACCGTAGGTAGGGGCAGTATAAAACAAATACGTAGTGAGAAGAGGAGAGGGGCCTGTTACATTTTTTTGTTTTGAACCGACTCCAAAAATGGAAGTTGTCGATTTGAATGTATTTAATTATGTAGTTTTTGTGTGCATATTACGCGATATCGTCATCAATTATTGTGAACAAAACTTTATGTTTTTTTAACAGCTCAAGTTTGATCTGATCCCCTTAAACTTTCAATAAAAAAATCTCACCCCTGAGGATGAATAAGTTGCTAATATATGTGGGTTACCACCATTTATTTATGACCTCAACAACTGTTATGAGACCATGTAACAAACATGTTCAAGAGTCATCTTTAAGGTAGTTTCAACTTCTGCATTTCATCTGTACTGTCTCTGAATTTGTACTTTAAATGTTGGAGATCAAGAAAGGAAGAGAATCTGCATGTGTAAGTATAATATTTATAAAGGTAATTATTTACTAAAAGAGCAAGTGTATTTGCTTTGTGACAGTCCTTCTGCAGACGTATTTATGACTCTCGGGACTTCCTTCCTAGGGTATACCGGAGTCCTTTGCAATAGACTTACTTGTGATGGAACACCGTGTCGTTTTAGTCGCTTCGATTCTGATACACCACTTCAACATTAGCCCCAGTGAGGTGATGATACGTGGCCGTGACCCACACGATAAAAAAGGACCTATTTATCACAGTCTGAGCTAATTCCAATACATTACAGTAAAGTAAGGATGTACTGTGTTTCTATAATCACAAAAGTAAGTCATTCTCATTCCTATAAGTACATTTGAGATAGCATTTCTATCAAATCCCTAGAGTTTTTCAGTTCAAAAAGATGCTATTTTTCTGGGCTACTTATAGGGATTGATTTCTTATTCGTAAAATTTTCTTTGAATTACGATACAAATACTTGCTTGTTTAAATATAAAATAGTTTTTATTTTATCTTTAATTATATTTTTAGTTAATTTATTTTAATGTCGATTTTTTAAAAGGACAATTATTAAATAAGATTAAGATTGAAATAAAGATCATCGATCAAATAATAGCAGCCTAAAAATAGCCGTAAAGCCGTAATTCAGTCTTAAGAAGATTTAAGTAATGTTTTACGTACACGCTGATCATAATTTGTCTTTAAAAAATGTAATCAGAACATACTTAAATACTTGATTTGTTTAATATTAGATAACTACTAAAAATATGATTAAGTAAGCATTAGATCGGAGCGAGTCTATAAATTTACTAAGTCGTTAGTAAGTTTGTGTGGAAAGTGAAAGAGTCCTTGTGCTAACGACAAATCAGTGAACATTCATGTAGCGGTGGCGGCACATCCTGAATGGTGAAAGTTTTATTTGCTCCACTATAACTTTTGGACATTTTCTATCATTTTTCCGCCTAACATCTTGTGAGGAACTGTACACTAAAATATATATTTTTCAAGGGCTTCTTTTATTGTACAGCGCTATTAAGGCCCAAAATAATCATTGCTTTTTATTGCTATAGATTTCTTTTATTTGTACGTTTTTTCAAGCAAATTTCACGAACATTTCTAATGTGAAATTTGTATGTAGAAGAAGTGTTAATCCCCTATATACATAAATATATATCATGTAACGCGAAAATAATTTACACAATCGAGTGAGCCTTTCCGAATGTTCATGATGAACGAGGACAAATTCATGTACCCAACGTATGAGTTATTTTAAAATTCGTGTAAAAGAGCTATGTCGGAATCGAACCGATTAAAACCACACGGTATTCCGTCACAAGCGAGTCTTGCAAGGGACCCGCGGTATATCCAAAGAAAGAAGTCCCCGAGAACCCTGGCTGACCTTAGCTGCCTAGGCAGCCACACCACTGCGGGTGTAAAATGCTTCGCACCACCGTCGCAGGCCTGCTTCTGCTGGGTATCAGCTAGGGCAGGTGACGCATAACCCTGACTGCCCGACGAGAAACGAGCGTAACCAAAAAGAGACGAACTGTGAACGCCTCCGTGCTAAGAAAATGTTACTATATATTATTGTCGATACTGAAATATTATAAATCTACGATCAAGTTTCTTTTAAATTAAACGTGGGTGAAACCGCGGGCACAGCTAGTATATTATAATATTGCTTTCCTACTTCCTCTCTGTATAAAATTTATAATAAATCTCTCAGACCATTTCAATATTCAAAGTGGACTTTTGAAATCGCATTGAGGGTTTTACATCATGTATGAAATATTCAACCTCAGACTTTAACATGAATAAAATATATACTTTTAGTACTAAAGTAGTTCATAAATGCTAAAACTATGCTCAGACATTCACATAGGAGCACTTAAGTGCCTAGCACATTAAAATTGATCTTAAAACTCAAAACTACGGTTTATCTAAAATCTACAGTTACACTTTTTATTAACTAATAACTATTATTATGCAACATTCCTATCATAAAGCGTTAAACTAAAACATTTATGACTTGTATTTAGAGATACCTAAAATCCCTATGTAGAATTCCTTTTAAAGCTCCATAATTTCATAGTAATTATTAAATATAACGGAACTGCACAGGCATTGATCTCACGCTTCATTTGACCTCAACCCTAGTAAGCTAGATTGAGGTCCAAAGATTGAAGGTGGTCTTCAATCTTTGGACCTTTGGACATTATGGATAAGAAGATACTATATTCGTGGTTTTCAGTTTGACGGATTCGGGATATGGCTTTTTACGGCCCGCTTAAAAGAGCCGGGTTTGTAGGTCGCAGGGAACACGTGTGCCGGTAATGAATTCAAAATTTTAATGGTACGGCGGATAATTACTTACAAAATGCCTAAATAGTTTTCTTTTTCAGAACCGTTTCTTCTCCTCAGCCATCCCGCTTCCGGGACGACAGCCTCCATGGTCCCTCTTTAGAGACCCTTCTAGTCAGTGGAAACAGAGTACCAACATGACGATGGACGCTAAGCAACGATCTCCAGATTTTTTCGTGTGCAAACTCCCACGGATCATCATCTTACTGGAGCCCAGTATGAAGTGGTATGTTGGACTCAAACCGACTAAAACTTCAACCTCAACTCACCTCCTCGGTCCTATTGCAGACGACCTGGGATACCCTAAGAAAGAAGATTCAAAGAACCCTGACAGACCTTGGCTGCCTGATCAGCAGACGATCACACCGTGCATTACGCGGAGGGCCTTACCCCCCAGATCAGAGAGGCGCGCACGACCCAGGCCAGTGCTCATGGAGGTTAGAGACCATTCTGCACTCTCCGGCACCTGGTGCGTGAGACGAGAGAGTGCTTGTCCTCTCCCGATCCTGTACCGCCGCCTCTTTGGAATGATCTCCGGACTAGAACCAACACTCGAGTAGAAATAAGTCAATATAATAAGCATGTAGGAACCGAGATCCACCGTTTCTAATAAAATTACACACATATTTGAAATGTTAGCTTGTTATAAAACTCGCTACAGAAAATCTTTCGAAGAAAACAATTTTAAATGCCTAATGTCGTCCACGTTCCACGGAATGCCTTCCAAAGTAGTAAAAAGAAATTTACATGTAGTTATTGTGGCTAATAACAAAATCTACGCAATTAATAATTATCCCAACTAATACTACACAAATATGTGAGTTTATTATTTTATTACGCTTTCATTCCTTGAACACTGAACGGATCATGAAAAAAAAATTGCTCACACATTGTCAGGAGTGCAAAAAAAAAAATGCAATACATTTTATTAAAAAAAAGTACTGTTCGAGCTGCCTACATGATAGACAAATTCTGTATCGACGTTAGAAGAACCGGGGGCAAAAGCTGGTACCTATATAAAATTACATACAAATTACCACGGCCTCACAGAAAAGCGGCAGTAAAGCAATCCTTACGTTGTGATTCGCCGGATGAGTGAGGTTACTGGAGGCCTTTACTCTTCCCACTCCTCCTTTTTTCCCCCTCTTCCCTACTTCCTCCCCGTCTCCTTCTCTTCCCTCCATTCCTCTACTCCCACCTTAAAGGCCGGCAAAGCATTTGCCACTCTCGAGTTGCAGGTGCGTATGGACGGCGGTAGTCACCATCAGGTGACCCGTTTTCTCGTTAACCCCATGAAAAAAACTGCTACAACATAATATTAATTAAATAGAAAACTGCGGTACGTTCGTGACTGACACGGCAAAGTTTATAAATGGTCAACCACAGCAACAATTACTGAAACTAATCCGAAAACTAATACCAAACAAGAAAACTACGAACTAGGAACACACTATTCCATAATGATAGGGTGGAAATCAACCCCTGATTGAAGAGTGGGAGCTATTTCATCCCTCCGTGGCTTGAGAGGGTAGAAACAGGGCATACAACGCCCTCAATTTTTACTAAATAATATTTTACGCAACATCGTAAAATCTTTCTATTTGATAACTAGGCTGTAAATTAATAATAGCTAGAAATATTTTGTAATTGAGTTAATCGTAATTTAGGGTTATTTTATTTGCAAAAAAATATGCTTGATTTTCAGACTTATCTGTTTATTTAGGACTGTCTGACGGCCTTAAAAATTGAATATGTGTGCGTAGGGAAAAACAAATTATACCTTGCCTAAACTGTAAATATTAACTATAAAACATTACACATTAAATATAAAACTTTACATTAAATATTAAATAAAAACATCAGATATTCTCCACAATGTTCTTACAGGTATGTAAAGTCATTCATCTACTATTTCGAATTTGAAGATATCACTGAAAACTTTTTAAAAATTGTGTGTACTTGTCTAATCCCACTAATATTATAAATGTGCAAGTTTGGATGGATGGATGGATGTTTGTTACTCTTTCACGCCAAAACTACCGAACCGATTGCCATAAAACTTGGTATGTAGATAGCTGGAGATCTGAATTAACATATAGGCTACTTTTTATCCCGATATTCCCATGGGATCGGGACTTACGCTAGTGAAACCGCGAGGCGCAGCTAGTAATGTATATATTGTGGTATATGTGTGTGTGCTCAATACAAAGATGAAAGATTCTTTCTCGCAGGCCTGAAGTGAAACTGTTTCTGTAAACAGAGTTATGAGTTGGGTGAGTACCATAGGGTTTGTACCAGATCGTATGTTCTGCCTAACGCCCTTAATCGATAATATTTCGAAAGTTAGATCGAGATAGTAAAGGCCATCTTCCTCGAAGACTTAAAGAATCCCATTTTCTGTTAGTTGCCAATCAGGAGTCCGCAGTCAGTGTAACCACTTATCAAGTATCATTGAGATCTGTACCTGCATGCGAACCATTTACCCCGGCGAACCAAAGTTACTAGAATCCATTCTTACAACGTGAATAAGCCTGGTATAGAACAATGCAGAAAAAGTACTCAATTCTCCAGAGAAGCTAATTAAAATCGGAGTTATTTAATCTTGAAGATGAGAAATAGAACTAACATCGTATATTCATAAAGATGACGAGAATGCTCATATTTCCGAAGAAAACCTCAATAAAATTTCATAGTGATAATCAAATGGTTATTCAAGCTTACAAAAGCTTAAATAAGATTAACATTTCTGGTAGTTCCTAAGAAAAATTCAAAAGAGTACAACAAAATCGTCTTGGCAAACTGAAGGAAATCACCCTTAAATCACAACAATAGAGTTCAAATTTGTGGCGAAAGTAAACACTATTCGTAAGGTTTGTATATTTTACAATATAACTGCAAACTTGGATTTACTGAACGCTGATATCTTAATACTTGTAGTGTAAAGTTCAAAATTGAATGATCTGTTTGAAGACATAGAGTATAAGCCTACAAGGAATGAGGTGAACATACCAAATATTGACATTAGACTTAGTGGATACGACACAGAGAAATGTGTCCAAATACTGAGGTGTCGATGTTTATTTGCAGAGCAATAGAAACCGCAATAAGATGGCGAGGATCTGTAGCTGACGACGTGAGTATACGGTTGGATACGGACATTCAAGTGGACACTTTGATATTACGTATGTAGAGCATACACATAAGATTGTAAGAAGAGTAAGACCAGAAGGAATTGATTGAAAATAGGAACTTTAAATAAAGAGATCTGAATTATTGAAAAAACATTTATCCTACAAAATGTCTGGTTTGATCCAAGAGTCCTCTCCTTCCAACATGTATCGATAACGAGGTCATCAAAAATAATTACTAACCAGCTGATTTTTTTACTGTTACTTAGTTTACATTTATTTAATTTAACAGCCACATTGTCCTACAAATTGCGTGGTACGTTATCCTGTCCTACGATCAAAAGTTATAGTACAGATTCCTGATGTAAAAATAATTACTGTCAAGCTAAATCTTCGTTTCGATGACACGCCCAACAATTTCCTATACGAAAATTCTCGATTGTGGTAGCTAAGCTAAAACATTTTGTAGGACAAATATATTTTTTAATAATGTTAATAATTTTCTAAAGATTTAATAAAAAAAAACACAGTTAGTAATAAATTTTTTAGAATCGTCAAATCGGCATATTTTATCCCTGCTACCCCTGTTAGCTACCACAATCTAGAATTTTTGTGAGAGAAAAAGTTGGGCGTCTCATCAGAATGAAGCTACTCACGGCAAATTAATTGTAAAAATGAACCCTGGATCCGTGACTGATATATTTTCAGGAGTAAATGGATATTGCTGCTCATAGACCGTTCTGTTCTCACAAAGACTTTAAGATACTTTATAAAACCTTGCATTATTGTTTGACATTTTAAAGGGTTCTCAATAAGCGAATGATATATGGAAGAAGTCTTATATGATTGTATAGATTCTTGGTACTTTTAAGAAAATATAACTTGCGATACTAAAGGTCTTACACAATATTTGTAGAAGCCGAATTAATTAAATTTTGTTAAATATTTAAAATCATATCTTTAAAATGTTTTTTCCAACAACATTTTTCTACATAAGTTATTCAAATAACAGTCAGAAGACAAAAAAAATCTTTAAGAAACATTTAGAAATTTTTTTTTTTTGTTTCATATTAGAGCTGTATTTTAGTTTTCTACTATGCTACATTCTATGTGTAAGTCTTATTGCCTTTTCCGAAACTTTTATAACATTTGTGCTACACTTTTTAATAAACGTTGGCAATATGAAAACGATTAAGAATTCACTTTGTGCACGGGGCCTGACAAGTCGTTTGGTTCAACATTAATAACTTATTCATCTTTTGATGTACCTACAATTAAGACATCGGCCATTGATGAAAATTATTTTGTAGATAAAACATTTTATTTTCAAATAAAATTTAATAACTCCATGAAAATCAATCGTAAATAAATGACATCCAAAATAGCAAAATTTACATATTTATATAAGAAATATTAGAATGAGAAACGCTAGTAATATTTATAGTGATTCCATATTGAATTGGATATGTAAAGCAACTATTATGTTTTTCTTTAGAAAGATTCGCTAGTCATACACCCGGTTTCTGAATGGCTGATGGAAATATTGTTCAACTGACAGAGCTGTCAATTTAAGAGTGCTGTCAAATCAATTAGAGTTTTTGACACGTAAATCAGGGAAAAAATTACTTTAATGCTATTCGAATGAACAATTTAATTGAACATTCGAATAGCTATATTCGAATAATTTTGTAGGAAAATTTGACATTTGACATAAGCTCAATTAACTGCTCCGATTATCAAATCAAGTCTAAGCATGTTTTCAGCAACTTAATATGTACTTGACAAGATATTTGATATACGATTAGTTAATTTTTGCGTTGATCAGCCTTTCAGGAACCAGGCGGTGAAAACTCTAATGCCAAAATATGTGTTATTATGGAGTACCTACCAATGTAATTATCATGGAAAGAGAATGATGTGTTCTGCAATGACGTTAATAGTTCTTTGTTGTGTGAAGGGAGAACAAATCAACAAACATTGTGTAATTAATATATGTCTTTATATGTAACACTGGACCGCAACGTTAGGGATCGTGGGTTTGATTCCCGCTCAGTGCGTGCTTCAATATGTTTGTGTATGTTCGCATTGATGTGGGTATATCTGTGTATAACATACATTTACAACAAAAATTTACTTTCATTCTTTACAATGAGTTTTTGCAAAGAATATTGAGAGGGCGCTAGACGATAATTATTTTACAATTTTCTTCACAAACTTGGATTCAATTTCATAATGTCGTATTTCTAAATAAACATTCTACAAGCAAACACTCAAGACGTGGCCCTGACAGATGGACAAACGAATACGGAAATGAAGTCTTCCTTTGCCAAAAATTTAAAAGGCTGCCAAAGAACTGAAATGAAGAATATGACGGCCCCAGATTGTGCCCTGGGGACGGAAGGGTTATAATTATCTGGCTGTCAAAATAAGGGCAGATAAGAGCAAATATAACTACACTCCTGATTAAATAAAGTTTGGTACACAATGAACGATGTCATGATTAGAGCTCCGACGAGTTTCCTTCCCCCGTTCGTGTTTAAACAAGTGTTGATATTAAAGTGTGAGCGAATATATATTATCGTCTAGGTATATATATCGTCTACGAAGTAACGATTCGATCGAAATGCATCGATCGTGGTCATGGGTGGACTTTAGTCGACCGAGACCTCAAGTAAATATGACCGCCATTTTCGATTTACACATCCAGTATGACAGTTACTGCTAAATGCATCGCCTCAGTTGACATAAAGTGTACTACCGCTCTAGACAAGTAAGTTCAATATTTATTATAATAATTCTTAGAAATCTTTGCTAATACAATTTATATCTTTATTTAGTGAATAATATCAATAAATAACTCTTAATCTGATTGTTAAAACCATTGATTTATAATTCGGAAATATCTGTTTTTCCGAATGGGTCTCGGCTCGTTAAACAATCCTTGTTTGGTGTTTAATTTAAACTGGGGCTGTTTCGGCCCAACCCTTTTGTTTAGGGACGAGCTGAAAAAATCTTTTTTCTTTTTTCCGATCAAAGGGATAATTGGTGATTATAATCGGGGTTTTTAAAACAAATGAGTTGTGGTTGTTTCTTACCTAAATATATTAGTGTGATCTTATTGGGGTTTAATTTTGTTCTGTTAAATTGTTTAAAGCACAACTGCGAAAAATGGAAATTTATAACACATTCTGTATTTAGTTGTTTTTCATTATTAGAGGGTGATGAGATGAAAGAAAGTAGAGGTGAGAAGAAGAGAGAGCTGAGTGTAGATAAATCTGTATTATGCTATATTATGCTCTAACACAGTGGCAACCCCTTTTATTGTGGGAAGTGCCTTGGACTTATAACACTAGTGTTGCCACATATTCTGTTACTATACTATGCCAGTAAGCCTGTTTTAAAAAGGTCTTCGACATACAAGCCAGTCGACGAGCAACTTTTAAGAATTCTGCTGTTCTACGTACATACAAACATACACTCACACCTGTATCCCTGAAGGGGTAGGCTGCTGTTGCACTTCCTTGCCTATCTGATATAACATATATCTTAAGAAATTTATATTTAAAAGTAATTAAATGGAAGTGTCTCTTTGAACAATAGGACCAGGTGGGGATAATATGAGGTTGTTCTGGAAATAATGCCTCGAAGGTTGTCACTCGAAACTTTAATAAATAATACTTTTGGGGAAACATGATATTAAAGAAATGTGCTCTTTGAACCAACTTCAAGCACCAAGCAAGTCATTAAGACAAATATGCGCGAAACCATCGACGCGCAAGTAATCACGAAGTATATTGTAAGTGTAACGAAACGCGTTTAAGTTCGGCTCACAGCAACGTATTCATTAGCTTTTGAAAGTATTTTGTATTGTTGGGCAAACTTTTACTGTGGAAAGGGTACGGGTGCTACGTACGAGTATGCCATTGACGAAGTTGTGTTACCAGCGAATACAGTGTTAGGTGGAAAATGTCTTGTTCTTATTAGGAATGTTGCGTTTTATGATTTATACAAATAAAATAAGAGTTCATTTAATGGTTTATTTAGAATAACCTTTTGCCTAAACACAGTGCTTTTTCCATCCTTCGTGAACAGTTCTTTATCTGGATGAATTTTCTGACAACGTATTTACATAATTCCATAATATTCATCATTATTTATAATATTCGTTAGTACCAGTAAGGAATAGGACTGGTTAGAATCACTAGTCACATCATACGCTTTTACACCTAAAATATCGAACAGATCATCATGAAATTTTTCACACACGTAGTCAGGGGTAGAAAAAAACATAGGGTACGGTTTACATTCCAAATAATTCTTAAAAAAACCGACTTAAAAAAAAACTATCCCATAAAAGACTTATATAGTTTTCTCATGCCATGCCATTGTCAGAACTGAACCAAATTGAGATGGGGCCACACGGGAAGCGCAAGCTTTCTAATAAAAAAAGAATCATCAAAATCGGTTCACCCAGTCGAAAGTTCTAAGGTAACAAACAGAAAAAAAATACAGTCGAATTGAGAACCTCCTACTTTTTTGAAGACTGTTAAAAAGAAATGTTCGCAAGGAATAGTGAATGGATTAACAAAATCTATATGGACTCGGGCAAAGCCGCGGACGATTCGCTAGTACATAATAACAATGTCTCTGCTGTCCGTGCGAAGCCGGGGCGGGTTGCTAGTTTCTTTTATAAATTTAATAGTTTAATACAAAGTATTTGTTTTTTACTTTTGTGGCTTATGAGTACATTAAATGTGTAGATTGGAACTTAATCAAAGTAATATTTATAAGGACCTCTTGGTCTAGTGGTTAGTGATCCTGACTGCTGAGCCAGAGGACTTGGTTTCGATTCCGACTAATAAAAAAAAGGATTTAATGAGATGAGCATGAACATTTGTTCTGTGTCTGGGTGTAATTTGTCACCATAGTACAGGCTTTGCCAGACGGCCGTGTGTTAGATGCATCAATTTATTATAAGGTACGATACCTTTCGACATTTCGACCGAATTGCACCGCTCGTGGTCACGGGTGGACGAATCGGTGTAATTAGAATTTTAAATTTTGATTAATTACCGATTGACATATCTAATTATGGAACAAAGTATTCGCCTACTTTGTTGTTGCAACTCTCACAAACTAAACCAATCTTTGTGACACTATTACAAACACAAGTATGTTTTATTTAATTTACAATTGTTTAAACGCCAAACCTTTTATAAAATCCAACCCGTCGCTGCTCAAAGTGATTTTAATTCAATTGAATTACGTCATTTTTACAACAACCCTTTTATGTTTTCGTCGTGTTACGAAATTAAGGGCAGTGAAATGGGGTGGGGGTAATACTCGTAAATTATTAAGAAATCACCCTACGGAATATTGAATTGTGTTAAGATTTCCTTCAATTTGCGACGAAATTATTTTCCTTCGAAAAATGTTTTGTTAAATTTGATTTTATTTTGTAAAGATTCAGGTTAAAAAAGAGCTGATTGAATACAATTTGATTATATACCAAGTTATGTTTAGAGTATAATGTTTATTAATATTGTGTGACGTACTTTCTATCAGTCTAGACCCAAACTAAGCATAGTTAGTACTATGGGATCTAGAATACGGATAAACATACAAACAAATATTTTTGGGTTGGGGTGTTATAAGTTTGACGTGTCAGTGTATCTGTGTGTTTCTCTGTGGCATCGTAGCTCCCATACGAATGGACCGATTTAAGTGCGTATTTTTTTGTTTCAAAGGTAACTTGATCGAGAGTGTTCTAAAATAAAATTCAAGAAAATCTGTTCAGCCTTTCGAAGATCATTTATTTTATTAATTTTTTTTCTAGGAAGGCTTACAGACTAATAACAAAAACATAAAATAGGTAACTTAATTGCTAATGATATCTCTTCTATAATCGTTGAAGGGATTTTCGAGTCGTAGGCGTTATAATTTTAATTTTTTTTTGTAAATATCCACTTACAGATCATAAATAGAAACTCCCAGGAAAGGCAACATGAACTTTTTGAGCCCTTGAATGTGGTCCTGTTCTTTTCACACCCGAAAATCACCAATAAATAAGCAAGTATATATTAAAAAATTTAAAATATTCGTTTACGGAGCTATGATTTCACAGACAAACACGCACGTTAAACTTATAGCTCCCTTCTTTTAGCGTCAGGGGTTAAAAGGTACATACGAGTGACGTAACCGTTAAAATCTAATTAAATAAAATTAACTAGGTTATACTGATATACACCCTCACTAGTGTTAATCGATCGTACTAGTTTAACCCTAAAAAAACGCCGGGGCTCGCGTGACCCGGACAATTAATTCCCGAAGTACGGGTACAAGCAAGTGGGTTTATCATAATTATAAATGCAGTAACGTTTGTAGTGTTAATACGTACGCACCGTGAAACGATGTGCGTAAGTGATAAATAGCCGCTTAATTGTTTATATTATACTAAATAAAAAGGAAGGCTGTTCGGTGAAATGAGCGGAAAGGGTTTCGACTGTTGGGAGTTATTCACGCTTCGGTTAGAATAGTTTTTTTTTAATACCTTCCGCTGTCAGAAAAATTGTATGTGACGTAGTAATAGCTATGTGTGTACTTGAACATGGTATGCTACGGGTGGCTATAGCAATCATATACTAAAACACAACTATTTGACAGACATTTTCGTATAATTTATACTTTTCTTGAATTTTAAAAACACGTTGTTGAGTTGAGTAAATACGAAACCAAAAGTTGAAATCTTGTACCAATTTTATCGGTAAATTTACACCGAAAGAAAGAAAAAAAATCTCATATTCTCTGTTGGATAACCGCAAAAGAAAACAACACCACGCACTCCAAAATTGCAATAGTAAAAAAACCTTGAAAAAATATACTTTTGAAAATCCAAACATCAATATCCAATGACATATATTTGTATGAATGTTTTATGTAAATGCCCAGTATATATTTTAGTAGGTAAGCCTTATATTAAATAAATAAATTTTGTATCATTTCTTATTAAGATTGTAAACATTTTATCAATAAGATCTCTTAATCTAATACCGTAAACACTTACTAGCACCTATCAAGTTATTTTAATTGTAGCTTAAATGAGCCATGGTGTTATTAGGGTTAACAAAGCTTCACATATTTTTTATAGTGTTGTAGCGATGTCGACCGCGTTGATCGATGTTCTGTGTTCACATTGGCGGCGTATAATAGAATAATTTGCATGTGTTAGTGTTAAGGGGCTTTTATTAAAACTAGTATTCGACAAGAGTTCAAAATTCGAAAGCGTCGAAGGAAAACTTTTTAACTTTTTTATCGGTGAAGGAAAAAAATAAAGGATATCGGTTGGAAAGAGGTGAAAAAGGTAATGTTTTGTCTTTGCTTATGTAAATATAGATTTGAAATAGTTCTAATAGGTTCTAATCTACAAGCTAAAACTAAAAACTTAATGCAGTTTGAATTTCGAATGTAGCCATTTTGCTACGGTGATCTATTTATGGCGAGATTCTCAGAAACAATTGTAACAATTTTCTCGTCGGACTTAAAATTTATGACTGATAAATAAGAGTTTATGATAATTAGTTTTGTTTTCGGGGAAGATGAGTGGAGTCGGGAGCGTTTGTAGATTTAATGTGTTTTAAATGGTGATTTCGTGATGTTGATTAGTTTTAATTAGTTAATAAGTCGTAAATGTAGACATCATAAAGAACCGCTGTATTATATATGTCCGTACTTAATTATTTTTCTTGACTTAAATAAAAATGATTAAGCAACCATTGTTATCTTTTTAATACCAAACTAAATTTAACATTTTTAAATAATATTTTATGAGTTTATGAAATTAACAATACTTTTATTTACCACAAAGTATGCAAACAAGCATTTTGATTCCTAGTTCGTGCTAAAGAATTTTTGCAATAATTTTATCTCTTCTTCTTCTTCACCTATTACTTTTTTTAGTCCATGCATATGGAACCATAGGTTAGCATATGCATAGGCATTGACTAAAAAAACGGACTAACGTTAACTCTCTCTATTAAAGTAGGGTAAATATTATTTCTAAAGAAAAAATATATTATTTTCAAATCACGCCGGTTGCAGCGCTACCTACTGTAGCGCTGCAACCGGCTTCTAGATAATGTTTTCTTGACAAATATTTATTGTTATTCTTTAAGATTTTTGTGTTTTGATTTTGGTGTATTGGTTTTTTTGGCCGAAATCGCTTATGAAATCCATGATTGATAGATTTATAATTACGTTCGTAGAGGACAACGTTTGTTGGGTTCGCTGGTACTTGATAAATTAAACGAAAATAGTCCAAACTATTCCAATCGTTTTAGTTGCTGCCGAAAAGGATTCAAGCTAAAACATCCTGAAACAAAAGTCTCACGTTAGAAAACCTATATTCGAACAATCTATACTTTTGACGACCTATCTTTCGTTGAAGTAGAGCATTCGACGACATGTTTATCCTTGTTCTAGCGTTTGAAAGCGATAGCACCTACCAAGGTCTGTCTAAATTTTATAAGTGGTAGAGCCACGCTTCGGCACATATGGGCCGGCTCGACCGGAGTGATACCACGGCCTCACAGAAAATCGGCCGTAAATATTTTATTGTGTTTCGCCGAGTGAGTGGTGAGTGAGGTTACCGGAAGCCCGAACCCCCATCCCCTCCTTCCCCTACTCCCACCTTAAAGGCCGGCAATGCACTTGTGACTCTTGATTTGCAAGTGCCCATGGGCGGCGGTTGTCTCTTACCATCAGGTGACCCATCTGCTCGTTTGTCCTCTATCCCATAAAAAAAAACAATCATATGCATTCTTCTGAGACTCGTTAAGAAAATATTTACCACAAGTTCATAATGCAAAATGAAATAGGAACTTTATTTAATGTTATGGCTTTTCATAAATTGCATTCCCTGGAGTCATCGCCTTAACAGCATATGTAAATTGAACCTCACAGCTACTCTAATCACAGGCGATGCCGCGGTGCGTAATGTGTTATTTCGGCTTATTAATTAGTATACTGTTTGCTTAATTTTTTTTGTTGCTTTTTTTAATTGGTTTCTTTGAAAAAAAAGATTTAAGTTTTCTACTGATCACACACTTTTAGATACATGAATTTTACTAACTTTACTTAAATAAATAATAATAATTAATAATCGATTTTATTGTGGTCTAAAATTTCATATTGTAAATAAATATAAATATTTATCTGTACATTTATATGGAAAATAATGGTATATTTTAAAAATAATCACTACATATTATAAAACAAAGTCCCCCGCCGCGTCTGTCTTTCTGTCTGTCTGTCTGTCTGTTCGCGATAAACTGAAAAACTACTGAACGGATTTTCATGCGGTTTTCACTTATAGATAGTGTGATACATGAGGAAGGTTTAGGTGTATAATTTGTACCCGTGTGGAAGCCGGGGCGGGTTGCTAGTTAAAAAATAAATTCATGTATTTACACTACTACTTACTTACTATTTACATTTAAAACGTAAAGCCAGCGAAAAAAGAAACTGACCAATAAAAATTCACTACCACCCTTTAACAACCGTTTCTCCTCCACTTGTGATATTGCAATGAAACCAATTACACTTTAAGTGTGAGAGGGAAGGATGGGAGTACTGGAGTTAGAGGAAGGGGGAAGGGGGTTAGGGCCTCCGGTAACCTCACTTGCTCGGAGAAACACAACGCAAGTATTGCTTACGCCGGTGTTCTGTGAGGCCATGGTATCAAGTCATTCCGGTCGAGCCGGCCCATACGTGCCGAAACATGGCTCTCCCACGGTCTGCAGGGTCACTGCTGCGCTCCTAAGGATTGTGTGGTAAATAGACTATAGACGTATAATAGACGGCAGGGCATTCATCCTCACACCTTGGAAACTAAATGGTCACGCATGGTACGGTTCTAGAGGAATTTCCTAACACAATCGCTCCGGCTGTGGAATAAGCTCCCTGCCGAGGTTTTCTCAAGGGACTACCGTGTATTGTTCTTCAGGAAAGGAATGTATAGGTTTTTAAAGGGTCGATAACTCGCAAGCGAGTCCTCTGGAATTGCAAGCGTCCATAGGCTACGGTAACCGCTTATCATCAGGCGGACCGTTTGCTTGTTTGCTACCAACATGGTATTTAATTTTTTTTTAATTATTACTATAGATTTGATTGATTGAAAATTGACAATCCTCTAAATTAAATGACATAACATTCATACACAAACACACATACACACACAAACACACGTACACGCATATATCAGACCTACCAATAAACTCCAACGACATACTAACAGAGTACCGGCATTCTAACTCCTTTTCATAGGCTGCTCAGTATTTAGGAGTGTAGTACTCAGCCCAGACATGTTCTACATCATCATTGCTACAAATTGAATACATTGTGTTATCGCCACTTCAAAAAACTCATATTATTTTAATAAAAATAGGGATGAAGTATAGTAGATGATAAAACAGTTCAATATTTACTTATAATGATTTAATAGATTATGACTAGTTATACCGGTGACGCAACGCCATTGGTCCGTCTGACTAAAAGTGGGTAATGGTATATAAAGTGGTGGTAATATAAAGGCTAAGCGTAATTATAAGATATACAACGATCATTTGAGTGGGGACCAAGGTACGAACAAAATCGCACTTACGGTTATTTAATAAATGTGATAGTTTAAAGCTATAGTGTTGAGGTTGTTTCTAACAATTATACTTATGCCCTACTTTACTTGTAAACCATAACTTTAGACTTTAATAAACTTATAATTTTTATCAGCAGTACAAAGGCATTTTATCATATCGCTAACAATCAAAAGCCAATGAACTTCCTCACTTCAAACTCAGAAACACCCTTAATAATTACCCCTTTAATTCCAATTTTAACCCTCTCCCGCATAATCTTTACCGAACCGTGTGCACAACACGAAAAATTTATAACACGCTAATAAATTAATGAAAAATACCATTAGAAGCTAATAACATTTCAAATTAATTACTTTGTTTCACAAAAAAAATCATTAGTATTTTCAATTACGTACACCTGCAGCTGTGACTGTCGAATGGTGTGAATTATGTCTTAATTTTGGCCAAGATTTATGTGTCTTTAGATATATTTTACCTGAAAAATAATGATAGTAATTAAATTAAATTATCATTATCTTTAGATTTCTGTCAATCTGCAGTTACAGGTTAAGTGTATGTTAAGTGTCAGTCACAGTTCATTAAAGTGCTAGTGCTAGTGCAGGTTTTGTACATACAACAGTGTTGTTTGTTTGTTGTTGTTGTGTGAGTGTTTGGGTAGTTGTATGTTTTTTTTTTGTTTTGGGATAGAGGGCAAATGAGCAGACGGGTCACCTGATGGTAAGTGACTACCGCCGCCCAAGGGCACCTGCAACTCAAGAGTCACAACTTGATATATTCTGCGCGGAACCCTAATTCTTTAAAAAAAATAAAAGTAGCCTAAGTAGCCTTACTCCTTATAACACCAGCTATCTGCCAGTGAAAGGCCCGTGAAAATCGGTCCACCCGTTCAGGAGATTCGTCAGCACTAACAGACAGACAAACAAAGATTTTTAAACTAATTTTTTAGCCATAGATATCGTGCGAATAACTGTATGAACTTAAAAAAAACTATTATTTTGACATTACAAACTGGCACTTCAGTTTTATTTATATGTATTGATAAGAATGTTAATCAGCACTCTGGTACCATAGTACAGGCTCGCTCGACCTAGTTTAGGATCAGAAGGCTGTATGAGGTGTCTCAAGTTATTATTATAATCAGTATTTACATATAATCAATGGAATCGATATACTCTATTTAGAGTCGTGACAGCGCTAATTTCTATTTTAATTAAACCTCGGTTCCACACAACAATCTCAGTTGAACTCCAAACTAAAATATTTAAAGGTACAACGACTGCTTAATTTAATTGTCAGTAAAATATCTTAATCTCTATCTTAAAAGAAACAAGTTTATTCGTTCTCAGAGACACAAAAGTGTTAATGATATATAAATGATTACTTATCTAATGAGCCACTTATACAGTTCGTGATACCCATAAGCTCGAGGCCCTTTAATGTTTAAAAATAAAATTAAAAACCTTTCTTTCCTACACAATGTACATCTGATCATGAAATTTAATTTTCTATCTATCAATACTGACAATCAAACGCCATTGATGCTGTCATAACTAGTCTTTAAACCTTTAAATTGCATGAATCAACAACAAAAAGCTTAAATTTCTCAACGATCGTTCGGAAAGGTCATCGATATCGCGGGGTCACTCGATGATGTTACAACATACAATATAATACCTTATTAGCTTCTGTGACTTAGAACATATACAATAGAAACCACTTACCGTGTTCCGTTATAAATATAACAAACACATATATTTTAAACCTTAGACTCTTAAAAATAGAGTTATAAATAAAATTAACTTTTAGATACAAAGTGAAGTAACTTTCAAATGAAATAGGTTAATAGGCTTTTTAACGCCTAAACTTAAGTTACTGTTCGGTTTTAAACATGAACCATTTAGGTCAATGATTGGTAAAATAATGTAGACACGACAAATCTTACTAACTCTCGTTTATACCAAAAGTCCTACGAATTTAAAAGTTGGTTTGCCCTGTTCGCGAATAAAAACAAATTGTATTGAAGTCCTATTACCTTTATGGACACTTAAATGGAGTTCTCCTTAGTTCTTTGACTGTCCGTATGAAGTCTATTTTTATATAAGCATAAGTTAGCAATTATGGTGTCAGTAATACATTACCTTTACTCCCGCCTATATTCCTATCACTACTGTTCTTATCCAACGGCAGAAAAAGACAGTACCATAAAGGCAGGTATTGCTGACAAACCGCGATATTCACACGCCACATCTGGATCGGGCTAGTGGTTCCAAATCTTTCAGCGATTACTCATTTACGCATATTATTATATTGATTTAACCTTTACTCAATAATAACGACCTTACTTCCTTCGCGAGCTTTAATCTATTCGTTGATTGCCTTGTCTGTTTTGATTTTATTCTGTGTCCTAAAAGTGCAGCAGCCTGCTAGTTAACAAGAAATAAGAGCTTTTTAGTTTATCTACACGGTAGCCAGTCCTATATATGGATGACAAATTGCTGATATTGTGGTTTATGACATCACTTCTTAAAGATTTATGGGAATGAACTTTTAGAACGTGTAAGTTATGTAACTTTCTACTGATATGAGACATTAGCCCCATTAAAATTTCTTCATGAAGTATCATGACGTAATCTAATGATTTTTTATACGACTAATGCTATACACAAATATTTATATGCCTTTAAGCTTAGTAGGTGTGGCGGGCCCTCCAGAACTTCCATACGCAATTTTCGCTTCTGTACGCTTCTGGAACAATTCGGCAGCAAATAAATGCTGAGGTCATTTATGCAAGTTGTTGAGATTTATCCTTGACTGTTGGGTTTTGCAAACCGAGGGTGAACGATGGTTTTTATTCCTCAATTACTATTTACGAACCATCACTTGTAATATAGAATAATATACGCATCTGCCTACCCCTTGTGGGAGATAGGCATGCGTGTATGTATATATTGAGTCCGTATTCAAACAAGATTGTCGGTAGGGAAACATATTGTATAATAAAATGTGATAAACAATACTGATAGGCTGACTGACATTGACAATTGACATATACATAGACGCTGATACAAGCATCAATACAAAACAGTTCTTGTAGTATACAAAATATACAAAACTCATGTTTATATACCAACTAACATGGCGCCAGTATCGTAATGGCTTAGGCGTCGGACTTACGATCAAGTGGTTTCCGGTTCGAACCCCACCCAGTGAACAACCAACGTGAAGCCATTACTAATACAAGCATTTAGCTTAGCTAGAGGGGTTAACAAGAATACTAGTAATGTGTTGCCCACGTTACTAGTAATAATTAAAAAAAAATACATACCACCACAAATTCAACTCATAAATAGTTCGTAATAACTTCAAAATCAGTTAGTGTGTTTGTGTATTAATCTACGCGAAAAAAGGCGTAGAATCTGCAAAATAGCCCGTTGGTTTTTTATTATTTATTACAATACTTTCATAAATTATACAGTTATAATCTCACAGAACATTGTGGTGCACAATCGGGTCTTCTTCATCAGTGAAGGATATTCTATTATTTCTTCTCTTAAAATTACCAATGATAAAACAATTATTTAATAAACCAGCCATACGCGGCTGTCTTCTAATTTTCAATAGTTTTTTTCGTTTGATTTTTTTTTTAAACCTCTCTGCTTGGAAATTTAACATAACACTACTTTTAAAATATGCTTATCCAATGGATTAAATGACTTTGTAGATGCAGGAGAAGCAGGAGTTTGAGCAGCTCGACGGAGCTAGTGGTGACACAAACCAGATTGAAAAATAAACCACATAGATAACCCATTGACTCTAATTTCTTAATGCAATAAGTTATTTATATATCTGTTTGCATAGCCACCTGGTTTCTAAAATAAATTGTATTTCTGTCTATTATGTACAAATATTGTAATTAGTATTAGATAATATTAATATCAAACCAAACACTTACAAAGTTCAACTGCAAAAAATGTTTTTTATCTAAAGTTCTGGTTTGAATATTTTTTAATGTGGATTATTAATAGGATTTTTTTATCCGAAGTGTACCCCTAGAGAAAAAATCTTTACCATAAATACCTATAACAAACCCACTGATCACGTGTTTTAATAGACGGAACCGCGAGCAAAAGTAATAAAATATCAGTTATAAATTTTATATTCAACTGAGGAACCCTAAACATGATTTATGATAGGCACATTTGGTTTTAAATTTAACTGCGATTGCTCAATGATTACGTGTATTTTAACGATTTCAAATTTTTACTACAAATGTGTTTGCATTTAAGATATATGATTTTACAGGGCACTGATATTTTTATGGGTAGTTAAAACATTTTTATGAACTTAGAAACCTCTATGTGTAACACATGATTTGGATGGATTTTTCTACCATCATGGTTAGAAACAAGGTGTCAGTTTATCAGAGAGTAAGTCCTATACGTAATGACCGGTCCCCATGCTTCGCAAACGTGTGGATAGGACTTTTTTCTTGGCTTGTCCAGATTTGTTAGCTTTTAGGACTTAATCCCATCAAGTGTTGGTTCTTTGAAACAAGTCAAAAGAAGTTTTCGAACGAACCATCTGCACGTTTGTGAAGGCCTTGGAGGCTTGGAGTTTGCGGCAAGCGGGAAACATGTGGTCCCGGCAAAAGATGTATAAAAAACCGTACAAGTGCGAATCTGTTTGGCGCACCGGGACCGAAACCAAACACGGAAGCAAACAAATTTGTATGTAGATATTGCCCATTTTTTCCAGAAGGCAAACTTAACTTTGTAGTCCCCATTTATTCAAATACCGTATAATTGCCGTATAAAAACTTGTTCAAAACGAACGAAGATGACGTTATTTTAATCGACACCTACAAAGACGCTTACTAAAACTACAGAGTAAAAGAATGTATTTGTTTAAAACGTGGTATTAAAGTTTATTTAAGCGTGTCAGACTTTAGTCGACAAATAAATTTCTTATTTCGATAGCGACATATGTTACCTACTTGTTTAAATTTGAAATAAGACCTTGTTTCAGAGCATACAAGGTTTACATTTTGTATGAAGAAAATTTAGTCAATTATAGTCAAGAGAGTAATACAACAGAATTGACACCAAAAACTCTCCCATACATTGAAATACAACAAAACAAACTTTCGTTATATAAGGTAGTAATCACAAAAAAAAATATGTGATTTAAAAACAAATTAACGTTTTTCAGAATTTTTCCTTTACTTCTGACCTTCTCCAGCTATTGCTTACACTCTATAATCCATTCGATAAGCAATATACTTTATTTTTAATGAAATAGGGGGGGGGGGGATAAAGAGCAGACGGGTTACCTGATGGTAAATGACTACTGCTGCTCATAGGCACCTGCAACTTAAGAGTCACAAGTGCGTTGCCGACCTTTAAAGTTGGAGTAGGGGAAAGGTGGGAGAGGGGGGAGGAGAGAAGGGGAGGAAAGGGTGAAGGCCTCCGGTAAAATCACTCATTCGGCGAAAAGCAATGCAAGCATTGCTTCACTGCCGGTTTTCTGTGAGGCCGTGGTATTATTCCGGTCAAGCCGGCCCATACGTACCGAAGCATGGCTCTCCCGCGATAAAAGTGTGAAGTTATTATTGTTATTCTCTTTATTAACATCTATAAAACATATAAATTACATTTTTAAATACATTATTATAAAAAACAAATATATATATTTAAAAATATAAAAAATAGTGTCCCACCGGTATCGAGTACAGGGACCAAGCTACCGGTGGTTAGGGTTCCAGAGATAGAAACCTCCTCACAATACGTGCCGTGTCAAGAATGACTGCCTTCTGCATTAGGCCCTTAATCCAGCTGCCTAACGTGAGCCTCTGAAGGTGTTGATCGAGGCTCTTTGCAATCAACCCATGGGCTGATATGACTATCGGCACAATGATTGCCGAATCCACATCCCACATGTCGACCACCTCATGGGCCAAATCCAAATACTTCATTTGTTTTTCTTTTTCAGCCCTTAAGAGATTGTCGTCATGGGGAATGGTGATATCTACAATCATTGCTCGGCGCTCTAATCGGTCTATTACCACTATATCAGGTTTATTGGCAACAATAGTCCTGTCAGTGATAATAGACCGATCCCAGTACAATGTTACACGACCATTTTCAAGAACTGGGTCGGGCACATATCTGTAGTACGGTAATTCCATAGTCACAAGGTTATACTTAAGAGCAAGTTGCTGATGGACTATCCTGGCCACTTGGTTATGTCTGTGCAAGTACTCGCCGTTGGCAAGACGAGAACAACCGGAAATTATATGCCTGAGGCTTTCTCCGGGACGATGACATGCCCGACAAATGTCAATCGTGCCATCCTTCAGGATATGTTTCCGATAGTTGTTCGTCATAACAACTTCATCAGTAATTGCACAGATAAAACCTTCAGTTTCTCCAAAGAGGTCACCGAAACGTAGCCAGGACACAGATGATAATAGATCTACTTCGGGCCCATTTAAGGCCCGATAAAAACGTCCATGCAGCTCTTTGCTCTTCCATACTTCCTTGCGATCTGTAATATTGAGTACTGCAGGTTTGCGCCAGTTCTCTCTACCTAAAGCAAGCGGGGTGAGTCCGTTGTCAACTGCCACAACATCCCGATGCACCTCCACGTTAACAGAGAGGAAATAATCTCTGAGATTGCATACCTCGCGGTTATGTAGTGTCTTGGCATTTAAAAAACCACGACCCCCACATTTCCGCGGGATATACAATCTCATTACCGATGAACGTGGATGGTGCATTCGGTACGCGGTTAGCAATGTACGGACTCTTCTATCCAGGGCATCAAGTTCCGTCTGAGTCCATCTAAGTATGCCAAAGGAGTAGGTTAGGACTGGTATGACCCAATCATTATAGGCCCGCACCTTATTACCGCCTGACAAAAGACTTTTTAATACTTTTTTCAGGCGGCCAAAGAAGCGTTCCTGTAACGATTGCTTCATAGTCAATTCCTTTAAACCTAACGCCTGTGACATTCCTAGATACTTGTAAGTTTCGTTCGCGGAAAGACGTCTAAGGTGTGTAGAATCTGAGAGTTCCATGCCTTCAGATTCCACAATCTTGCCTCTTTTTACATGCATGACTGCACATTTATCCACACCAAATTCCATCCTGATACATTTACTAAAGTTTTCAGTTACCTCTAGTAATTTTATCAATTGGAAATTGCTGCAATTGTTATTATTATTATTAAAGTGCCTGTTTGGGGCAATAGGCTAGCCTTCGATTATGTCAGTGAACCCAAAATATATTTGGCAAAATGTGGTCTTATTACTCCTTTACTTACCCTTTCAGGCGTGGGTGTATATATGAAGGAATACGACAGATTTGCTTTAGAGTGGAGTTACCTGTATATGTAACAATAAATAAAAAGCCGTTTTTCCACAAACCTTGACTTCTTATGTCTTATAGTAGTTAAAATACTTAAAAAACACTATACTAGAACATGTTCTGGAATAAATAGAACACAAGTAGAGAAATCACAAAAACTAAGTGCCCAACTCACGAGCGCGATTCAAAAGTTTCCACATAAGTGAACGCCTCGAGTTGTGTAAGTTAGTTGGAGTTGGCTTCGGTTTTATTCACTCAGTGTCGTCGATGTAGGCAGTTATGGAAATGATAGTCTGTTGTACCTAACAAGTGTACGGCTGGGTGGAATTCTCGCTTAGTGATATGAATATATTTGTGAAGCTGCCGAGGTCATGTTACGTTTTATTGCGATTTGAGGGTAGTTGTACATAGTTCAAAAAAATTACACAAACACTTCTCATAACTTTTTTTTTTTATGGTATAGGGGGCAAACGAGCAGACGGGTCACCTGATGGTAAATGACTACCGCCGCCCATGGGCACCGGCAACTCGAGGGTCACAAGTGCGTTGCCGCCCTTTAAGGTGGGAGTAGGAGAAGAGGGGGAGGGGGGAAGAAAGGGGCAGAGGGGGAGGGGGAAAGAAAGGGGGAGGGGGGTATAAGGGAGAGGGAAGGGTTAGGGCCTCCGGTAACCTCACTCACGCGGTGAAATGCAATGCAAGCATTGCTTCACGGCCGGTTTTCTGTGAGGCCGTGGCAACGAGCGGAGTCGAGCCGGCCCATACGTGCCGAAGCATGGCTCTCCCACTTGTTATAAGAAATTGCTAAATGCTTCTGTCGGTAGTGCCCTGGGTGGGGTTCGAAACCGTAACCACTTGATCGCAGGTCCCGCCAGCCATTACGCTACCGCCGCTTACAATTACACTCGTTTTTATTTTCAAATGTGTTAATATTTCTTTTTTATTGTCAAACCAAACAGTAAAAGAAGGTAAATGATTTGACCATAGCAGCGTATGACGTCACAAGTTGTTCAATTCAATTCAATTTTTGAATATGGTTTATGGGGGGTAAAATATAACTTTGGCATTAAACAAATAGAAACCAATTTAACTTGAGTGTTAACTACAGTATACTAGCCATAATCACAGAATACATAGCAGTACATGTACTATGCCCAAGATAGGTAACAATTGGACGAAAAGTCGCTAAGAAGAGTACAATTTACTTTTAATATTTGAAAGCCCAATTCTTGAGGAAAGTTATAGGCTATTTAACATCACCCTACGACCTTTAGGAACTGAGCAGTGACCATAAACGTGAATGAAACTGTTTGGAATAGCTAGTAATTAATACTTATTTTATAATAAGTCTTGCACTTTAATGATATTACATAATATATTGACATCGGTCATTGAAATGTCAATGACCGATTTATCGATAAATACATTCAAAACTCATGATGAGTCAGTACATTATCTACGACATGACATATTATCAATACTTTTGATAAAACAATCAAAACGCGATGTTTGCGACTGCACCTCGCTATATTTTTGATAATTTGATTTGAAGCAAATGATTACAGTATATATTAAAAATCTTATTCAAGACTCAAGAAACGTTTCACGTTATAGGTATATAATGGCATTTGACATACGATTTTGCAGTTAAATTTGACATTTGACATAAGATCTGTGAACTATGATCGAATCAAAGTGCCTAATCTTGCTTTCAGTAGGTAACTCAAACTTATCTTATCTTATACTTGACAAGAGATTTGACATGCAATTAGTTAATTTTTGCTTTGATCAACCTTTCAGAAACCGGGCGTTAACATTATATAAGGTTTAGTTAGAATCGTTAATATTTTCAAATATGTTATTATATAATGATTTAAAAAAAAAAATTAAAAATAACGATTTGACGATTACAACGTATGATCTCAAAAGTTGTTATTACATACAAGTTTGATAACTTACAGTTTTTAGAGTTCCGTAACCGAAGAGACCAACGGAACCCTATTACTAAGCCTCTGCTGTCCGCCCGCCCGTCCGTCTGTGTCAGCGGGCTGTAATACGAAGACAGTTTAAATTTTCACAGAATATGTATTTCTGCTGCCGCTATTACAACAAATAATAAAATTAAAATAAATTGAATATTACCTACACAGTATTAAATTTTGTACGATGGTGCATAACCCTTCATGTGAGTTTTTACGTTTACAAGAAAAATATTTGACTTGCCAATCAACTGCTGTATTATTGGACATCGAGTAAGACTAATATCGCTTAAATTATTACACACAATTTAATTTTATAAATTACACTCTTGTCTATTTTCCTAGTAAAATAGCAATTTACTCGTAGCTTGCAGTAACTTGAGTTATCGCGCTATTATCATCTTGGGTCAGCAGAGAGCTCAGGAAACAATCTTTCATAGCCGATCGCTACGGAAATTGAATGGATGACAACGGATCGATGTAAGTGTTGTTTAACATCGGTTTTGCAGTCGATAGCCGATAATCGATTGTTGATGCTAATACTTTGTATTAAAATTGGTTCGGTTTCTTGTTGTTTTGCTACCGTTATTATTATGTTGTCAATCTAACATAATATCCAAAAGTTTTATTTGCAGTTACTAATAACGATGTGTTCAAAGTTTCTATACAGGGTGTAAGTAACACTGTACCGAATATTGAAATAGTGTATTCAGACCATCATTCTAAGTCGAAAATCATTGGAATTTTCTGACGGATTTTTTTTGGTTAAATGTGATATATCAAGGAGTAAACAGAACATATTACCGAAAAGAAATTCCTAAAGAAATACCCTATACGGCCAAAAACTGCAATGTAATCAATTAAATAACATTCATGCAATCAGCTGCTTCGACGCGAACGTACGTTTAAGGTCATTCACCGTACCGCACAAAAAGAATACCGCGTACATTGCGTAGCGCCAAATGCAACTAATGACTATAAATCCTTAATCTCGCATTTTTGTGATGAACTGACTTTTGTATTGTGATAAGTATAAACAGAAAGAGGTTTGTGTAAGTTTCCGCTCCGCTCCGCTTAGCTCAAACTTGTACGCTGTATATAAATAGGCAAAATGAAATAGTTAAGAACCATTTTCTTCTATGTTTGTCAACCGATTTTCTTTATTTTTGACGACTTTTAGGAACATCAATATTTTTTTTTGGATCAGAAGTACTTGTCAACGGCTACAAAAAAACTACAGGGTTCCAGATTATATGTCGAATTGTCATCGTACGGTAAGTCAATAATAATAATAATAATGACTGTTTATATTATACTGATCCATGAAATAATCCAATGCATTAAAAACTTAATGAGTTATGGTAGAAATTTGATGATCAAAATTTGAAATTAAATTTAAAAAAAAAAAATTGTATCGTGCTTTTCGGATATGGTTAATTCCAACCCTTCATAGCATGAGTACGATATAAATAGTATTTAAGACGATCTTAGAGATCGATTACTGACTTTTTTGTTTTACTTTTGAGTGGACCTGTTTCGAAGAAGATAGAGCATAGACAATTTATGTTGGGATAAAAGCCTGACTGAGATAGTACCTCTATCATAAATAAGCAGTAATCTTCCTTTACCTGTGACGTAGCGTTGTTTTCTGACTGGCAAACCTTCTACGATATAAATAATAGGACTATCTATGTACGCGAGTGAGGTAAAAAATAATTGCGTTAATCCAAATGAATACTATTTTTTTAATAAATAATTAAATTTATTTCTATCATCACAAAAGTTATCTTAAACTATTACTTGCAAAAGTAGACAAATGCATATAGATTTCACTTTGTGAGAGACTGGAGCCTGATGTAGGTTTGTGCAAGTGCCCTCCCGCAGTTAATAGAAGTACAGAAAGTTCTAAAAGTCTAACAAACAAATCAATAAGAAACTATTACAAATCAAATTAGAAGCCAGGAGCCTTGAGAAAGCTTGAGTATGTGCGGCGTCGGGCGAGCATTGTTTTCTAAGGGTCAATTTAGTAAGGGTGAAGAGTCTTTTAACCTCCAACTCCAAAAGAAGGGGTGTTATAAGTTTAACGTGCGTATTTGTGGCACCAAAGCTCCTATACGGATGGATCGTTTTTGATTTAATTTATGTTTATTTAAAGGTGACTTGACCGAGAGTGTTTTTAGCTATAATTCAAGAAAATTTGGTCAGACGTTTGATCAGCTTTAACGCGCTTATCTCCTGGAACTACCAATTGGATTTGCAAGAGTCTTTGTTGTATTTCGTAGCTCATTTCTTTAACTGGAACTTAAAA
Source organism: Euplagia quadripunctaria (assembly GCA_963859945.1). Lineage (NCBI taxonomy): Eukaryota > Metazoa > Arthropoda > Insecta > Lepidoptera > Erebidae > Euplagia > Euplagia quadripunctaria. The sequence goes on from OY982575.1 coordinate 20,914,785, forward strand.
GATTCGTATATATGTATGTACAACTACGGGGAACGTCTACTTGTATTATTGATGTGATTGAACGGATGAAATTTAGCTCACAGATAGATTGTTTCTTGAATTAAGATACAGGCACCGGAGCCATAATGCACGGGATTTGAGATGCCGGAAAGTCACGGGCGATAGTTAGTATGATATAATCACTACATAGTATAAAACAAAGTCGCTTCCTGCTGTCCGTCTGTCCTTATGTATGCTTAGATTTTTAAAACTACGCAACGGAATTTGATGCGGTTTTTTTTAATAGATAGAGTAATTCAAGAGGAAGGTTTGTATGTATAATACATGCATAATATAGTAGAGAAACACTGATAACTTTAGGGGTTTCTAATGTCATTTTGTAAATAAACACATTTTTTTGCGTTTACATTGCAAACGCTGGCTGAACGCTACGAGATAGATCAAAATAATGTACCACAGTTTTGTACACCTTAAAAAGGTCTACAAAAAAGTCCGCGATGGTATGTGTCTATCTCTTACGGATAACCCACAATAACCATTTTTTGCCCTTTACTTTTTACAAGAAATAATGGCTTATTTACGAAGCGATTTTAAGCAATACAGCATTAATCCTTATTCAATTAATACATTGTGCATTTAATATAGATCAAAATGGCCCTTTACAGCATATAATTTCAATGAATATTTTCGAAGATATTACAGATTTAAAATGCAGGGACATAGCGGTTGCGGCGGTAACGGCCAGACTGTTTTATGTCGCTCTTTCAAGAGTAACCTCTGAAGAAAACATGTTTGTATTGTCTAATTACAAAAAAGCTGTGAACGTTGTACATTCTGTAGTATATTTAGTATCATCATTGCACCCGTGCGAAGCCGGGGCGGGTCGCTAGTATATAATAAATAAGGTTTTTTTAATACACTTATATTATTAGCTTCACTACACTAACTAAACAACTATGTATCCAAATCTTGAATGTCATTTTTAACCTACTTTTACTTTTTATATCAAAATGCAACTTTTTATGAATACTTATGTAGTTTGGATGATAAAATTATAATTTGGCACCTTGGAGACGATCTGATGATGGAGATAATGAGAGATGCAGGAGGTGGATAGTGGAACTCTTTAGTGGCTACTACCAGTAAACCCCTCGAGTTTGGGCTCAAATGATTCGTTTTGACGTGTATATCATTTTAGGCTTGGTTACGATGGATGATGGATACGTGGTCTGATGACGAAGCCAAGAGGTGGACTGAGGAAATATTTTTTTACTTTTTAAACGGTTACATTAAAGCGTGTTTTTTTATTTCACTTATCTAAACTAGCTGCGCCCCGCGGTTTCACCCGCGTAAGTCCCGATCCCGTAGGATTATCGGGATAAAAAATAGCCTATGCGTTAATCCAGGTCTCCAGCTATCTACATACCAAGATTTTCATCGCTATCGGTTCAGTGGTTTTTGCGTGAAAGTGTAACAAACATCCATCCATCAATCCATCCATCCAAACTTTCACATTTATAATATTATATTAGTAGGATTATTATTGTCGCTCAATTCTGGACCATGATGTACCTGTATACCTAATATAAAAATGAATGTCCACATACATAAGATTAGTCCATTTGACCGATCACAATTACATGGGCTAGTTTCCTATCTTACTAGTATTGTTGTTTCTTTATAAGGAACGGTTTAGACTATCCATTTATCTATTTTGTCGTTACTCGCAAAAAACTTTTTATAGAGTGTTCATTACATACAAAGTATTAATTTTGAACATATATCGATATATTAATATGTGAAGAGCATTATTTGTACCCCTTTTTAAGAAAATTTCGCGCGCGTAGTAACGTGAATTTTAGAATATTTACTTATTATACTGGCCAATGAAAAAACCATGGACAAAATTCGACCACCACGCGATCTGTAGTAAATTGTTAAAGGTCTCGGACTTCTCGGCAACAGCCAGTTCGACTTACAGGATTTTTTATATTTGCTACCAACTTTCCCATGTTTAATTCCCAAATTGGCTGGTTGACGGCAATAGGCTTGGTCCCTATTACATGAGTGGGACCAAATTATAGTTGCTTGGTTAAAATTGTGGGCGTTTAATACACCTCTGCTTACCTTTGCGGGGTACAGGCGTGCGTGCGTGCGTGCGTGTGTGTGTGTCTGTGTCTGTGTGTATATGTGTGTGTGTGTGTGTGTGTGTGTGTGTGTGTGTGTGTGTATATGTGTGTGTGTATATGTGTGTTTGTGTGTGTGTGTGTGTGTGTGTGTGTGTATGTGTGTGTGTGTGTCGCGTGTGTGTGTGTATGTATTGTATAGGTAGATTTTTTTGGTAAGGTTGAGTTCAAGCTATCCCCTCTCAAGTTATACAGTCTGTTATCAGTTCAGGTTTAACATTTTGGTTGTACCTTGAAACTTTTGATACGGACACCAGTAATCTTTTTTGTTTAAGAATCTACCCTTACTTCACTGAAGTGGATATATTAAGTGGAATGCTTAAGAAAAATCTTCTGTCGTGAATTTTATGATAAGGTTTCTAAATCGCCTGTTGCCTGGAAGATTTTGCTTCCAGCGATAAGGCCGCCCATTGTGCAATTTATGTACCATCTATTTCTGTATATTTGTTTATTTTTGTGTACAATAAAGAGTGCCTATTTATTTATTTTTATTAATCGACATTGAACATTTAACCCTTAAATTATTGTGATATAAGATTAATACGCATCTCAACCCTTAGCCCATCCATTACCTATTGAAATCAGTTCAAAAAATCCATCTCAGTTTCAAAACCCGTCTAAATAAGCTTGAGGAACAGTTAACTTCGTCCTCTTGCCCTTTAGAACGAGTCGTCGGCAATTTTACAATCACTTCTGTTATTAAAAAATAACTCTTAATGTGACAGACTTAAGATTGTAATGGTCCGCAAATATCGAATGGTGTTGGTAACCGGTCGTCGAGAGTTGCCCCACTACCGAACTACGCGCAATAGTGTTATATGAATCGGAGTGTTTATTTTGTTTTGTATGTAAATGTATGCAGATATAGATAAATGTACGCATGTTTTGGCTGTATTTCGATGTAATATTAATAAAGACGTTGTGTATTATTTTGCATGTACATGTTGTTTCTGTACAATGTCTTTAGGTACGAGCTGCACGAGACTTAGTTTACTAACGTGTGTCGCCTATAAGTTGACTGTAAGAATTTAATTTACAATGAGAGCTAGACTGGAAAAAAATTGTAGAGAAGTGCGGCTAAAATAATCTAGTAGTATTTTTTTACTGTGAGCAAGGTGTGATGCAATACTAGTGGAAGATATAGGGACTATGAATCAATGTATCATTTATTTGACTCTTAAAAATATAGCCTGACAGCTGACAGGTCAATGCCCCTCGATATCAGAAATAAGAAACGTGATTTTATTCAAATGTACGGTCTGTTTTAAAACAGACATGACATGATAATTTTACTAGTGACAGTAGGTATCAAATTTTTATAGGTTTTCGAAATTGGAAATCTTTTTTTTATTTTCCGCAGAAAACACAATATCGAAATATGTTGGATTAATGTAATTCTGATCGATTTAGTGTCTTGACTGTTAAAGTAACTCAGCACTATTGACGTACATCTGGTTTTCCACACGGATAGTAGCGTCGGCACAGTGATTTTTATGGGTACAACATAGACGGGTAAAAAGATGCGATAATGTAATGTTTAATTTCAGACGGGTCAAAGTGGAAGAGGTGTGGGGGGGGGGGGGGGGGAGAGCCGGCTCTCTGCGAATATTTCATCGCATTTTGACAGCTAATGCGTTCCATTAGATACACATTACAGATCTTACCCGTTCTTTTTGAGAATACAACCAATTGGAATAAAAAATATGTTTTTATTAAAAATCCTCAGTGTAAATGAGTCGCATAATACGTAGCTGTCTTGCAATTTCGGATAGGCACTCAGCATATACTGAGATGTAATAAAACCTTCTAGTACTGATTTGCAGTGCCAACCAATTAGATAGCAGTATGTTATTCGAAGATGTGGAGTCGGCTTCGACTGATTTTTATATAGTAATTTGCTTAAATACTTTAGTCATTCGGTCAGTAGTCACTGATTTTACTCCATTAAATCCTTTTGATATCTTGTCATCACACCCTTCAAGTCGAACTTTCACGTACATCTCTTAGTTACTCATCTGTCTTAGTTAAATAGTTTTTTGAAGTAAAAATTTCTTTAGGCACGTTTGTGCACTTTTACTATGGGGAAAAAGCACTAAATTCGTGACCGTCACGCTAATAATACATATAGAGATCGACTAGAGGGCGCTAATTTAAACATTGAGTTCTGTCAGCTCCTTATTAATTAATGTCACCAACCTGCTAATGTAACGTTTTAAGTTCGTCGTTTCGTTTAAGTTTTCACTTCTGTCATCAGTCTATTTTTTCTTTTTGGTTAAACCCGCTTATCTCGAGAAGTACCAGTCAAATTTCAAAAATTCTTTTTTTATTTGATAGTCCAGTATTTCAAGAAGATTACCTATAGTGTATTTAAAATTATGCTACGACCTCTATAAGATGAGCAGTGACTATAAACGTACATGAAACTGCTCAGATATGCTAGTTAGTTGATAAAAAGAGCAATTCACAAGTGCGTGAAGTAAAATATTAGTCAAAACATGCTTCTTCTTTGTACTATTAATTACTCTGACTAAATACACACTTAGTTGAGGCACTGACCCTTACTTATATCAATCAGGAGGGCGTCAAAGGCTATGAATATTTCACATAAGTTTTGAATAATTACTTAGCACTTGAGCAACTCATATAGAAGTGTAACATCTTGGGTCTGAAGAGCCGAGAGATTGCTAATCCATCATCGACCCCAGTTGACCCTTATAGGAACTGACCCCTTTTGAAACTTTCGCTGAACTGGTATTTTGTATATGAAAATCTTACCGAGTAAGGAAACTGGTATGGCCAATTTATACTAGTGATATTAATCTTAAAGTTTGGATGTTTGTGCATATTAATTGATTCTAGTTTTAATATGCTTTTCAATATAAAAATATCAATAACTTTTAGTAGAGTAGTTTATAGGGGACGTGTGCTCGTTTACTGCAACTCTATGCTTTTTAGTGATAGTGATATGGAAGGGGCATGCAACTTATGAGTGATGTCCAAGACGAGTCTCCGCATATATCCGCAGACTCCGTTCTATACTATAGAAAACAAATGGTTTGACTGACGGCAAGCGATGGCGGCTCCTTATATTGTACACTATAGCCCCTCTTTTCATCTATGTTTCTCTATACATCTAATGGTTGCCTGGTAATTGTACATAACATTAGCTAATGATTGAGATTTAAGTAGAAAATTGTAACCTATTGCTTTGAGCACAGTAAAGAGTACATTTATCTATCTATCTAAGGGGGAACTTGTGACTATAAACAATATCAATAACAGTGATGTCTGTCTCCTGATTTTGAATAAACTATTTATTTTTTCAAGCGACTGTTCCGGTCGTGCGTTTGATTTCCGCTTAGTGCAAATATTCGTATGTATAAATTGTATATATATCTGTTTGCGTTAGTCTGGGTGTTTCTATGTATATATGTAGGTATATGCCTTATCCGGAATCTAGAATCCATCCTCTGAATATGAGCCAGGCTTTAAACTAAGAGGTAGTGCGCTAGTTAAGGGCTTAGAATAAATATACCATAGATACACAATCTCCTACAAAAATCGTGTCAAATAGTGGCACTCGATAGTTAAATATTTCTTTACGTACATACGTTTAATATGCCATCGTAATAATAAACCAGACCATACAATGAATGTTCGTGTGAATATGTTTTAATAGTTTAATAAAAAAACTGCAATGTAAAGCGTCTTTAGTTACCACAACGGGGCGTATTAGATTGGGTGAAGAGGACAGGATACATATCTTTTTAAATTAGCGTTTCTTACAGTTTTATTATTATACTTTGATAAATTAAAGCTATGATAAAATTATCATTCTTATCAAAAGTACGACATTTCATACTTTTTTTGCATTTCTAAGGTGTAATTTTAGCATTTTTCGACTATACTTGAAACACCACTACCGCGGGCGCAAAGCGTCTGATAGCTCAACTGTGCTTACAATTACAACTGCATTTAAGCATAGTTTAGTTAGTGTAATTTTTTTGAGCGCCGATCGGACATTTATGGTAAATTTAATCAAAGGTTAAGGGAGTAGAATCACCACACCTATGTGACGGGCGAATGTGATGATCGGTATTCTATGTAGGATAGGACTTGTTACATGCAATAACGTAGCAATCTCGAGCGTAGAATCTTGATGCTAAAATGGGCGAGCAGATTTATCTTACTAAGGATGAAGACAATAATATACCTATCAACGTATAATCATAAATTTAAAATACCCCCGACTCAAAAGTCCCTTCAATCTTCGAACGGCTGAACAGATTTTCTTGATTTATATCTAAGAACACTCTCGATCAAGTCACCTTTCAAACAAAAAATACCTTACTCAAATCGGTTCATCCATTTGGGAGCTATGATGCCATAGACAGACACACAGACACATAGATACACAGACACGTCAACCTTATAACACCCCTCTTTTTGAGTCGTCAACAATACTTTCTGTCATACATGATTTCTTCTAAAACGTAAAATATATACATATGTATATAACATAAAGGCTATGAATTATATTTCCATGAAGCTTATTTGGATATATGATGACTCTAGCAACGCACAAGTAATAGTCATTTTCTCTGAGCGTTTCTTTGCCATTATCAAGCTATGTTCGTTTGCCACCTTATGATGAAACGAATTTTAAACAGACATTATTACGAAATACAACTATTTCTTCTTGTTTAAGCTTTATGCATATTTATGTTAACCTTTAATTAACTTATTTTATATTCAAGGCTTGTCTTTTAAATGTGGTTTATGAACATGGTAAATTTTCCCAATTACTTTAAGTATTTTATTTAAATCGACGATTTATGTAATACTATATCCATTGACATTGATCTGGGAAGTTCTATTAAGAATATGTATGTATTTAAGTACCTAGGTATTTTTAGCCGCATAAAACTTATATTACATACAAGCCATGCTTATTTCGGTCTAGAAAGCCTCATGCCTCAGAATATAAGAAATATTAACAGCTTCAGTAATCTATTTTTAAAACCTGTATTGTTTGAAACCTGTACTAAACAAGTTTCGAACAAACAGGGTTTAGAGGAGATAGCTTAGGGCATAGGATATATTCGTTCGGAACTGAGTCGCTTGAAAAAAGGATAGTGCTCTGTTTATCCCTTTATTTAAATAGGGTATTCAGAGTACAGTGGGGAGACAGACATTACTGTTGTTGCGATTGTTTACAATCACAAGTGCTTACCATCAGTCAAACCATTTACTTGTATTCTAAAGTATTTAACGTAGTTTGCGGATACTCGCCTCGAGCATCACTCAAATGTTGCATGCCCCTTGCATATCATTATCACTAAAACATAGAGTTACTGTAAACGAGCATATATCCCCTATAAACATGGGTGGAAGTACCTCTGCTAATCTGCCGTGTCTTACCTCTTTGTAGGATTGAAGTAATTCAGTCTCTTATTTTAGTGAAATTTTCGTTACACCTCAATAGTCAGTCATCTTTATTTTATGAAATTGTTTGAAATCATCATGTATTTCTTTTACTAAACCTTATGATCAACACACAATGACACTGCAACAATAAGATGCGTAGTCAAAAAATTACATTTATTATATTATAACTATAGAACCAACCAACAAATAACCTCCCTTACTTATCTAAATTTATTGATAAAAGCTTTATTTGAAAAGTTAAATTATTCACTTCAATTGCGACATAATCTATACCAAGAATAACATTACCCGTCCCTCTAAATACTAAAACGATTTCTCATATTGACCAGAAACTTCACAAAACGCACACAAAACCCACCAAACAGGTAGCCGAGTGTTTATAAACCAGGAATAGAACCCAAAACCTTGGTCACGAAGCTTATCCAATAAACCATCGCGCTTGCTCTCACAGGCCAGTGCCATGTGCTAATAAAAACCAGTTTTAAGCCACTTTATAATCTACGACTTTATTGACCGCAAAAGAAATAAGTCTAGTCTGAATTACTTCGATGCGTTATACCACCGACTTATTACAAAGATTTTAATACTAATATTTACTTACTTAGGATTATAATAAAGACTTAATAATAAGTAGTTCATTCTATTGAAGAGTATAATCAGGAGTATATTATGCTACAATTAAAGTACTTTACTGTTTTTGGCCCTACAGACATACAAACACAACTGCACCGGCGAAATGTTATCCACTTTTGGAATTCACATCAAAATGCCTTATTGTAAATTAATTAACAGTTCATTAATTGCATCATACCCATACCCATACATGTTTAAGTTGGCAATTTCTCTTTTTAACTCTTCATCTCGTTTAATAATTACAGATTTTAATGGTAGGTAGTTATCTTTTTTTTTTTTTTTTTCTTTTTTTTTTAAAAGATTACTAGTAACGTGGGTCACACATTACTAGTTATCTCGTTAACCCCTCCAGCTAAGCTTAACACTTGTGTTAGGAGTGGGTTCACGACGGTAGTGCACTGGGTGGGGTTCGAACCCGCAACCACTTGACCGCAAGTCCGACGCCTTAGCCATTACGCTACCGCCGCTTATCTATATCTATCTATCTATCTAGAAACAATATATGTATCTTTACGTACTTGTACGTATGACGCAATGCTAGAAACCAGCTTCTGGAAAGTTATTAATAAATGTACTTCTTTGTAGAAAAGCTTTTAACAAGAGTTTTGTTAAGTGTGTTCGTATATAGCTGTCAGATCGTTAAGTTTACATCCATTATCAATATCATTATCTAACATTTATAGAAAGTCGTCCAGCTGTCGTCTCGTGGACCCTAAGCAATCACCGTCTCGATCACTACTGCGCTACGCAAAACGTGTTTCTAATACGATTCCAAGTATAATTTATGTATATTGCTTTTTGTTTCTGGTCACTCGATATGTTTGGCGATTAAATCTCGTCGAGACGTGGCGCCTCAGATATTTGGGTCTTCGAATTATGACCACTTGCATGTACTTAAAGACAACGGTGTGTTGAAAACTACTTTCAACTTATAGGAAAAGTTTCACCAATTATAAAGAGATAGCTTTGGTTTGGAGTTGTATTCGCTTTGAGATAATTGATGTAACAAATTATCTTGGAATAAACATCACTATAACAATTCTTCTAACATTAACATCATCAAAGGTATTACTGAGAGGCTCATAGGATTTGACTGAATATTACTTCATTTCATTTCATTGATAGAATTAGATGTTATTGGTTATTTAAGCGGCGGTAGCGTAATGGCTAAGGCGTCGGACTTGCGATCAAGTGGTTGCAGGTTCGAACCCCACCCAGTGCACTACCGTCGTGAATCACTCCTAACACAAGTGTTAAGCTTAGCTATTGGGGTTAACGAGATTACTAGTAATGTGTGACCCACGTTTCCAGTAATCTCCTTTTAAAAAAAATTAAAAATGTCAGTCATAATATTTCGTCTTGTCGTATAGATTTTAACATAATAATACAGCGATATTATGATGATGCTAAGATAGGTTATTTGAAGGATTTACTCTCCCATCGTTTTAAATCAACGATGATCATGGTTATGTTATGGGTCTTGTCATGACAATTGTTCAAATCAAATCAAATCAAAACCATTTATTTCAGTTAAACCAATAATAGATATTTTTGCAATGACAGATGTACGAGTCAGTCAGACTAAGTCAGTCGTGAAGCTAGTTGCCTGTTCCAATACGTAGATCCTATGGAGAAGAACAGGCAAGAAACTCCAAGGACACTCTTTTTTAAAATGTTTTTTACAAATTTCTGGCTACATTGCTTATAAGCGTAAATGAAATGTGAGGATAATGTAACATATCTATTATTCTAAAATATAAATAGACGTGCTAATTACTACTATACATATTTAAGTAATAGCAGTCCGGAGATGACTAGCCCCGACTAACGCTTATCAACCATATAGATGTATTAGATGGCTTAATGGTAGGTACTACACGACACACTGGATACGTGTAATCTTACGTTATAAGCTCAAAACAGTGTTGATCAAATTCAATAAAATAAATAATTTTGCCTACGGCTAATATAATGGTTGTGGGTTCAATTCATACATCAAACAAATTAGTATGATCATTATACACATTATTCGATAGGTGTTCTCAGTTCGTGTGTACTTTGTGTAAGTTTTGCAAAGTTCCCACACAAATAATGACTCCCGTTGAAAAATAGCCAAAGCCTTACTTCTAGGGAAGTGATTTAGCCATAATTAATTACTGAAGTTTATTACTTTTGACAGTTAACCGTCGAGATATTCTCGAATAACTCGCGCAATGGAATTTATCAAGCAATTTTTACAGGCCATTACCGATTTGAGCTCATTATTTAAACTTAACACCTCAAGGCGTATTAAACACCCATATTTTATCAACTATGATTTGGTTTGACTCACGTGACAGGGGGCAAGCCTATTGCCGTCAACCGGGCACTTTAGGAATAGGAAATGGGGAAATTGGGAGTATATGAAAAGGGAAAGGTAAGTCGAAAGGGAAGGCAATACCTTGATATACAACATACATACTTGGTATACAACTGATGTAAATATCCTCAGTAGTTCATGCGCTAGTTTACGGGCTCCGTCACCTAACTGGGCGTAATAATTTCTTCGTGGGAGTTACTTTAGCGGATTCAAGATTCCATTAGCGGACAAACTAAGGGTATTATGATTCGCTGGTCTTTCTCCACCCGGTTTGTCTGGGATTGGATCTGCAACGTCCTTTTCGACTCGTATGAACCGACTAGGGTAGGTTAGCCAATTGTCGCTTGGAGGACCACTTCAACGAGGGTGAAGTGCACATGAACAAACTCTAAAACAACTTTATTTTTGAGCGGTAAACAAGGCTCTTGTAGTCAGTGACTTTTGACAATGGGTCAATTTGTGTAATTAACAGACGATAAATATATTATTATTAAGTCTAGGTGTACTTTTTTCTGTTAATTGTAGATTTGTACACGAAATATTTTGTACTAAAAGTAGTCTTTAAAAAAAGGAGGTATCAGTTGCATGCTGTTTACGCCAAAAACAATATAATAAGCATCAAAAAGTTTTTTTTAAAGACACCTCCCGCACTAGGAATATTCTTGTGTCGCGGGGGTCTTCACAAACATTCAAACAACGAACACAAAGAACACCCAGACTCGGGACAACTATTTGTGGCTGACAGAAATTTTATGTCCCGTGTGGGATTTGAACCCACAACACTCAGCGCGGCGTAGTGGCGAGGTGACCACTTAAACCATTGCGCCATCTGTGCAGTCAAAAATTTTGCATAACATGAGACAGAATACAGTTCCCTATATTTTTAGGTTAATCCTTTTCTAACCTCACATTTTTTTGTGAAAGCAATGGATTTCTACTCACTCGATCGTCCCAAATCAAAAGAAAGACTAAAATCCGTTCAATTTATGTACATATATATATATATATATACGCATATATATATATATACGCATTCTAACACGTACGGAAAACGTGAAAGTTTGAAATTAATTGAACTTCGCTTATTTCAAGTATTTACAAGAAATTAAAGCTTACACCGTTCCTCCACCCTGTTTGGGAATCTTTCGCCATAGAGCTAAACACGTGTTAACCATTGATCTGTTATCGCCCCATATAAGTATCGAGGTGTACTTAATAAAACCCATAAACGTTAACAAAACCCCCTTTTATGAAAAGCCTTCAAAAGGTTAGTGTACACTAGGAAGCCTTACTAATTCAATATGTAGTTGTTGTTGTTGTAAATTGTTTTAAAAGCACAACTGATTTTAGTGCGAAGCCAGTACCTATATCACGTGGTTAAATGATGAATACTGAGATAAACTTCAGATTTTACTGTAAATACAAATTTGCCAAATAAGCAGCGCTCGCTTGATTGTAAGCCCTTATGTGTGCTTAATAACACTCATGACATTGGTGATTTTAACTTGATAGTTGCCGACCATATTTTTTATGTGTGGTTTAGTACTTTTACGGGTGATACTGGCGAGGCTTTAACTGAAACTTTGCAGTTGAAATCGAGCTATTTTTGACAACTTACATACAACGCAGGATTAAACTGGTCAATGCGCCAATCTACATTAATATATTTTGTTTAAACGTGCTAATCTCTGAACGTATCAGTCGGATTTGAGTAATTATTTTTATATTGAATAAAGTATTTATTGAGGAAGGTTTTAGGTTTTGTAACATAACACTACGACTTTTTGGAGTGGAGCAGTGATCATAATAAAAACAGACAAATTAAAAACTGAACAAACTTTAAATTTTATTTCCGTCTCGCTTGCACCACGGGTTTGACTGCGTCAATCTCGTTTTGCGTGTGCCTGTATCACTAAATCAAGATCCGTCATTTCATCATGTAGGAAGAACACACAAACTGTCGCACTTACGATAATATTGGATGGAGTTTTAGAACCTACAACAGACAATCCCATCGCAAGAAAACATTACTCATAATGAGTATCGACCTTTATATTGCCAATAAGCAGTTTCATAGATAAAAGCGTAACTCCACACAACACCTCTGTTGATATCGTATCTAAATAGCCTTTGATCAGCCGTTGAGTGATAAAATATTAGTAACTTAATTAAGTGTCCTTTATCTCGGGTATTTTAAAAATAGGGGTGTCACGAATATTTGTTTTTATAAAACTCTCTAAGCTATTTATAATGAATAGTTTAGAGAGTTTTATAACAAAAAATCAGGACCGAAATCTACTCACTAAGCCAATATTAACGAAATTTTTAAAATTATGAGACAACCCAAGTTTAGCTGTTATCCCAAATATATGTTAAAATCAGGTAGACTGAATGTTTGTTTGTTACTTTAGTAGTACTAAAAAGGAAACACACAGTAACACTACCTACCTTTTTTTTAAATGAGAAAAGAGATTTCAGCACCGATTTTAGTTGTGGAAGGATTTTGGCTACGCCTTGACTGCCTAAGTTTTCAATTTGACCATTTATTTACAACCCATCAGTCGTTTTTACATTAATCGTAGTCAATCATCTTAGGCAATTAACTCGTCATAAATAAGAATATATTGACATAAAAAAGAAAACGAATTTTAGCAACAATAAACTTGAAAGCCATATTTACATTTATTTTATTCATTGAACAAAAATTCAAAGCATTCACATTAAAATGGGTGCGATCCGGTGCAACATTGCCTTATTAAAAAGAGATTAGTCATCAGCGGTCAACTACCTCATTTCTAGGGTTCCGTAAACGTAATAAATTCTACTATGAAGTTGTCCATATATTTAATACTGGTTAGTTTGAAATTCGATATTTGAATTCCATTTCAAAATCAAAAACAGACTTCTCCACTACGATTTGGGATTAATTGGATTGAAAAAACGCACATTGATTATTTTTTTTATGAAGAGAACTCCTTTGGCCTACAACAGGTTTTGTTTTAACAGCAATGCTAGCGTAAAATTTTATCGTATTCCTGCTCTTAACAAAGGTCATAAAAACTCAATATAGAAAAGTAAGTGAAAGCAGAAAGCAGCAGTTCTAACTCAAAAATAATTATAATATACCTATTCATTGACTGGCCTGTTGGTCTAGTGGTTAGTGACCCTGACTGTTAAGCCAGATCTCGAGAGATCGTGGGTTCGATGCCCACCCAGGACAAATAATTCTGTGATGAGTACGATAATTTGTTCTGTGGCTGAGTGTAATTTATCTATAATATGTATGTATTTATAAATATGTTACGTTTATCAGCGGTTTGGTTACTTTAGTACAGGCTCTGCCTAGTTTGGGATCAGACGGCCGTGTGTGAAATGATAATAACTCCACAGAGTTATTATTATTCATTGTTCACTTAAAACTGTAAGATAATGGGATCTATGTATAAATATAACTATTTTCAGAGATTTATACTGCGAAAGTCTTAGGCATAAAAATAATTTAAACACATTTTTATAAATACTTATATTTTGTGTCAACGAGCAATTCACGCAGTCCGAGTAACATTACTGCAATATGTACCAAAAATATTTAAAAAACATGCAAACCCAATTTGAATAACAAGTTGACAGAGCACCTGTATTTACAGTAATACACAATGGATTCAAAGCCACAGCTCATGATTTCATTTTTTTTACTCACTACACATTAAATTCCCTTAAAAACGTAAAATCCCGCTTCTTATTGTGGAACCTGATACAAAAATCTCGACATGTTTCAAGACTCCGTGCAGGTACTGAGAATTTTAAAATAAAAAATAAACTTATCAATTTTCCTAGTCCGGGAGTTAAACCCTCACCAATGACTAGTTGAACTAATGAGCCAGTCAGTTCTTTGTTATTACAACAAGTGTACATTGATAGAGAACCCACCTTGATGTTCGAATCAGGATTGACCTTTCTTATATATTTCTTAAATAACCCATTCTTGGTTAATCGTGAATCACTTTCGATTTGATTTTTTTTATTATTTTAATTGATTTCTTAGAATTGGTGGCGTGAGGTTAAGCAAAGAATGTATTCCAGTGGCTTCTCTTAGATTTTTAAGATAATAAAGGTAAGTTTGAGAATAATTTTGTATATTAAATTAATTGTACTTAATTCATTAATTGATTTCTTCATCCAAAATCATTTACTGCAGATAGGGAAATAATAAGACAAGTTACTTTCTATACAAACATGGCAGCGATCGTTGACCGTATGGGTGTGTAAGACATAGTGTGCACACGCCCATTCGGTCAGATTTTTTTTTTTTATTGTATAGGGGGCAAACGAGCAGACGGGTCACCTGATTGTAAATGACTACCGCCGCCCATGGGCACCTGCAACTCGAGAGTCACAAGTGCGTTGCCGCCCTTTAAGGTGGGAGTAGGGGAAGAGGGGGAGGGGGGAAGAGTGGGAAGAGGGGGGAGAGGGGAAGAACGGGAATAAGGGAAAGGGAAGGGTTAGGGCCTCCGGTAACCTCACTCACGCGGTGAAATGCAATGCAAACATTGCTTCACAGCCGGTTTTCTGTGAGGCCGTGGTAACGAGCGGAGTCGAGCCGGCCCATACGTGCCGAAGCATGGCTCTCCCATATATATCCCACTATATGGAGTGTTACAAAAAGGTATGGTAACATTTTAGGAGCGTTAAATGTAATCGAAAATTAATTAAGTCAGCCTTAATTTTTTTTTTTTGTATTTTTCTAAGGCAGGTCTGAAATTAGCCATTATTTCTGTTTAAAAACCGAAATGTAAGCATTTTGGTGAATTTGCTAAATACTACTCTTAATAATTGTATATGACAGGCACTGACAGGCCTGTTGGTCTGGTGATTAGTGATCCTGACTGCTAAGCCAGAGGACGTGGGAATCGATCCCACCCAGGCCTAACAATTATGTAATGAGTACGATGATTTACTTACAATATGTATGTATTTAGTAATTGTGTCAGTAGTTTGAATACCTGTTTCAGGCTCTGCCTAGTTTGGGATCAGACGGTCGAGTGTGAGGTGTCTCAAGTTAATTATTATTGTTTGTTTGTTTCCTACCAGTAAAAACCGATAGTGTACCACAAGGTCACCTGGTACCCATATTTCGTACTGTATAATACATCACTGTCAAAGGTTAAAGAAGTTCCATAGTAGGTACATTAGATAGCTTTGTTCGGTTAAGGAAAATTACGTGTCAAAAAAAATACTAAACGCGTATTCACGTTGCCTTGTTGATAAACTTTGAGCTGCTTTGTCCAACACAGATTCCTATTATTGATAAATCGGTAGGTACAGCTCTAGTGAGTCATCGATCACTACTTACGCCGGCCTATTTACGCAATCACATTGTTTTTGCGTTGCCAACTGAACTGAACAAGACTCATGCTGAGATTTGAGAGGCTCTATTGTAGAACTGGATTTATTTCATGTTTAATGAATTGTAGAAACGAAATGTTGTATTGTATTTGCTTAATAATGTTAAATTTATCGTCCAATTTTATTAAAGGTCTAAGTGTTATTGATTTCAAACAAGAGGTACCCTGAAAACCTAAAATGATTTAAAGGATTTCATGCAACAATTGCGTCAGAAATATGCAATGTAATTTTTCTGTTTCGGAGTTTACTAGACGTGCGCTACAAATCATCTTACACAGTTACACCATAGATTTATGACGCTACAATACCGTAGTCTAAGACCGTAGTTATCTGTTAAGTCAAATTACTTTTTAATCTAACGTAAAATCGTGTACACTTTTATAAAATTACGATGTTCGTCAAAAGTTAGTTTTTTGAAATCCTTAGAGCTTGGTTTGACCTTAAATCCAGGTCTTATATATGTCATTTTCTTTCCTGAGCGTTGATTTGGATCAAACGATAAGAGAGTTCATACTTTTAGTTCTGCATTTGCAGCGAGAGATTCATATAGTGTGTTACCGGCAAAGTAATGGTGTCCAAACTGTGAAACAGCCAAAGAAACAACATAGGGTCAATATTACCTTGTTGTTATATTACTAAAGTCACAAACAAACACGCATTTCAATCTGGTAGTAAATTGAATATACAGTCCAAAAGGTAACAAGCAGAATACAAAATGTACACTTATTTTTATTACAATCATTTTAAATAAAGCGGTAATGAGCTCTAATACAATACAAAGTTTTGATTAACCTGCCAAATTCTGTACAAAATGTAGTGAATAGAAAGAGATTCCGCTTTGTCATCAGGCTTCTGTGTGAACTGTGTGATTAATAATTCTTTCACTTTAAAAAATTATAAGTATAAATACTTGTCTTATGATTTGTTATCAGTTCTTGCATATGAAAGTCACGGAAAGATTGCGCCGAAAACCGTCACGACACGAAACGGGCCACACTTTCTAACTAATTTGGCGCCATGCCTTACAAAATTGGACAGAAGACATTGGGTATAAATTATGTGTAATTATAGCTATAAAAATTACTCAAGTATTCGGAGCAGAGCGGATCGCTTTGTTAAATGGTCTATTAGCTAGCTGATATCTAACAGTAACTATTAATAATTAATGTGTTTATCAAGATTTTAATTATATTGTTAGAAATATAATCTATGTTTGTCAAAATCCTTGACAATGTTTGGAAGATTCCTCTTACCTTATTAATATCTCTTATCTTGCTAATATTAAAAACACGAACTCTCATACTCTTTCAAACAAAAACGGCTGAACGGATTTAGATGAAATTGTGCACACAGATAGCTTATGACCTGGATTAACACATAGGAAACTCAAGCGGGCGTAGCTACTGGCAATAGGTAGATCAAAATATATTTTTTTAAGTTAGTAAAGGGTTTACGAATGACTTTAAACGACTTGTAACCTCTTGTAACACTAATGTGGACACTTGTTTGTATTGCCATCCAAATTCAATCGTCAGTCAGCAATAACGAAAATAGTTTTTTATTTTGACAGATTTTGACTCTAACGATAAAAAGCATTTGAAATTACATGTAATGAGACTTTAGAAACAGTCGCAAATTGTATTTTTTTTTCATTTAAATATTAACTCCCATGTGTACTTTTACTATTAAGGAAAAATACATTATGATTACAAACAAACCAGCTTAAAATAGCCCTCAATAGCAACAAAAATCCCAAATATATA
Organism: Euplagia quadripunctaria; assembly: GCA_963859945.1. NCBI lineage: Eukaryota > Metazoa > Arthropoda > Insecta > Lepidoptera > Erebidae > Euplagia > Euplagia quadripunctaria. Next base: position 20,932,580 of record OY982575.1, read on the forward strand.
TTTCGTTCGAACAGACATACATGATTTATTTATTTATTTCTTACAATACAGCCGTACAACCTACAAGTCGTGATGTTTTTTTTGCATAATTTAATCAAGTCGCTACGATCAAACGTATGTGTTTACAGAACAGGGTATAAATCATATAAATCGACACATTACTCCTCTGAACTTGGTGAACGTAAAGAGGTGTGCACATTTGTAAGGAAAACGCAGCGATTATGAAGTAGCAGCAAAAGGCTGAAATGTTTGTCCTTCATTAGTAGGTTTTTATCTTGAACCTTAACTATTACGAATCAATAATGATCAATAACTAAACTTAGTTAATGACAAAACTAATATTTTGGTTCATGTTATTATGTAATCTTTTTCCAAAATAATAAATGATGGGAATAAATAGGATTATTGATTATTACCATGTTTCGTCAGCTTGTATATGTTTATTTTGTCTCATTGTTCATTTATTTACACCACAATTCACATTTAAACAAATATTAGTAAGTAATATCTAATCAATACTTTTAAATGAAGAAATTAAACAAAAATCAATATTTTTATTACATAATAAGACTGACATGTTGGTCTAGTGATCCTGGCTACTGAGCCAGAGGTCGTGGATTCGATTACCACCCAGCACAGATGATTGTGTGATAAGCATGATCATTTGTTCTGTGCTGTCTATTTATCTATAATATGTATGTTTTAGAAACTTATAAGTGTGTTTATTAGTAGTCTGGTTACCATAGTAAGTAGAGACTCTACCTAGTTTGGGATCAGACGGCAGTGTATGAGGTGCGATATGTCAAGTTATTAATATTTATATTAAAGTTACTAAAAATATCAGTTAAAGCGACATTCACCCCAGTGTGCAAGTTCCTTAACAAATAAACAGAGGCATTAGCAACGACAAGTTCTCGCCGGCGGTTAATTGAGATTGCTGCGCTACTGATAAAGATCCCCTATACGAATATGTAACGTGTTCAATGTACAGAAGTGGGTAAAGTTGTTCCGAAGGTGTAAACTCAACCTCGTACACGGTGTTGAAAGGAAATTTATTTATCGGTACCAATTTATCAAAGGAACTAAAGATTTGCATTATCTTTATCTTTTAACAGATTAGGATAGTGTATAACATCGTGGCCAGATCCTAAAATTGATTACTTTATTATGTGTCCGACTATTTCATGAAATGGTCGTATTAATAAACTGACCGTATACCTAGTTTAAACCTAAACATTTGATGATTTGTCAATCCACGTTTGACCAAATCTCATACTTTTATAATGTAGGATCTCCAAGAATTATTATTAAAAATTCTTAATAAAAAGGAACTTTATATATTGCTCTTGTAACGACATTTCACTGCATTATTTTCTTCTATTTTCTTTTAAAACAAAATAATTATCCGTCGCCATGATGTATCACAACGATAACGATAACATAAAAACCAAAACAAAACGATATCAGCTCCTCTAACTATGAAAAATGTAACTATTTTACAAAATGATCACTGATGTTGGACCATATCATGAAATAGTCGTGCGTTTAGCTATTCATATCGCCAAACACTGATTAATGATTGACGTGGTCAGAACATATCATGACGTGACCGACCATTTCATGAAATACGAATATTTTATGAAATGGTCGGACACATCAGTCGGACGGATCTGGCCACGACATATATATATTTTGCTATACCTCGCAAGTTTTATAGCCACTAAACCGATAATTACAAGTCTTAAGGTTGATCTCTAGGTAACTGCAACTGTTTTCCTATGAATACTCTCTTACAATGTTAATCAATAGTTAATAAGCAGAAGTTAAGTAGCAAAAGTGTATTCCGTTGATGCTCAACTAGTTTCGGGGCTGACACATTTTTATCAATGATGGTGATTCGACGCGGTGGATCTCTCACATGTGTATCTAGAAGATCCTCTAAATACATACGCTTGCACTTACGTATATATGAGTTCAAAATAAAGTTTTCATTGTAATAGGTTATTATCCTTTTAAATTTGTTACTTTTACGTAGCTAATATTGCGAGGACGGACATGAAGTTTTAGATTTTTGTTGGTAAGGAAAGTCATAAGTGCTCTGTATCTCCCCATAGAGTTATACTCTGGTGGTAATCGCCTATGGTAAGCAATTTGCGACTACTTGATATTATTACAAAAAGAAGATATTGACGACCTAGGTCTAGTAGCAGTAGAGGTTTTAATTACGGCGTCAGGGTTCGCGGGTCGATTGCTCAGGGCAAATATTTATACGTTCTGCGTGTTTCTGTATAAAATATGTATTATTTTATGCTATACTTAGTAGGGTCTAGATAGTGTTGTGTAATATATACGAAAATGTAAGTTATTATATTCTAATTACGCACTTTGAAATACAAACCACAATTAGATGTCACAATAACATGACTTATTCCAACATTTTATGGTTAAATTTTCATTAAAATATCGTTGACCGTGATTCAGGCTTAGTAACGTGATTGTACCATCGGATATTGACTGTCCAGCCGTGAGTCACAGCGATAGACCGTTTTGACTTTCACCCAGTTGTACGACGCGGTCTGGTTATCGGTGCAGGCAATGTTACATTGGTTTGTGTACATTGCTGGCTGGATTAATCTTGTCGTTACTTGATGTTATTGAGCCGTTGAATCTATAATGGAATTATTAATTTAAAGGAATAATAACAGTGTTGTGCTAATCTGGTGTCAATGTAATAAGAATGATCACGTGGAATGGATAAAATATTTCTTGGTAGATAAGTTGAACTAAAAGATTGACGTTAATGACATTAATGTCATTCTGCTGTCCAATGATTTTAGACGTATAGGGTTTTCAACACAACAATAAGTTACCTTAAAGGTGCTTGGAATGGTCCGGTAACTTAATATAACTGCAAGTGGGCGATTGGTTCTGTAAATCTTTTAAAATTTTATTAACTATACTCGTAGCTATAGTTAGGAGTTTCGTAGTATAGTCCGCTGCTTGCCTATGATCGGGGGAAGGCGAATCACCGTTGCATTCTTCTACAAAACTACATATTGATTTTCTATTCCAAATTTAAGACAAATACTATGTATAAAAATAAATGAAAAATATATAAGTCAATATTAATTAAACCTTTAAATCCATAATCATTATTTTGTAATTAACATTTTTTTTATTTCGAATGACTAAAATTCTTTAACACAAAAAAAAAATATGAATTCAAATATAGCATTGAAATCTTTAGATTTGACATTTAGTTTCTTTATTAATATCCAAAGTAATTGGAGTGTTGATAATTCCAGGCCAAACTTTTGAAACTCAACTGACACTGACATGCAGAAAAACTGTCAATGTAAATCATCTAATACTAATAGCTCGATGATGACTCACGGCCATGCGCGTACGCACATAAAGGTGTTACGTTGTATGACTCATTTTGTTTAGCTTTTTATTACCTTCGTGTAGTGGAGTTTTATCTTTATGGTCGTGTAAATGTTAAATAATAGTTTCGTAAAATGATGACCTGATTATAATGAGGTATTGAGTGGCACTGACGTAGTATATAAAATACCATTAGTCAGCGTCTCATCTTTATTAATTTTATGTCAATTTATGATAGAAATATTTTTAAGGGTATAGGATACTCGTAGTGGTCTAGGAAATTGCCGAAAAGAGTTGGCCTATCTTGGTAATTGTAGATGGAGGGGTAGCAAGAGTAGTAGTTGAAATTTATATGAATCCTCTTCTCAGCAAAGCAGAGGAAAGAGCGAAACCCGGCAAAAAAATATAGTCACATATTATAGGACTGAGTGAGATTGAATATTTAATTCCAATGACCTTAAATGGCAATGACCTTAATACACGAAAAGATAAGGCATTCTAGGATGACCCTAAACACAGTATTCAATTTATGAAAAGTTTATACACAAAAAGTAAAATGGTGTGTTTCATGTCTTTTCCATTATATATTATATATGTATATTATTATAACCAGGGATAAATTTAGGTAGACGATGAAAGGTGAAATAAGGGATTAATCCTAAAGATGATCCTGATACAAAGATGATTTATGTACATATATAATTAAATATATAATTACGATTTAAATCCCACTAATCCCACTAATATCATAAATGTGAAAGTTTGGATGGATGGATGGATGTATGGATGGATGGATGGATGGATGTATGGATGGATGGATGGATGTTTGTTACCCTTTCACGCAAAAACCACTGAACCGATTGCGATGAAACTTGGTATGTAGATAGCTGGAGACCTGGATTAACATATAGGCTACTTTTTATCCCGATATTCCAATGAGATCGGGACTTACTCCGGTGAAACCGCGGGGTGCGGTGAAACCTTAAAAATATCTTCAGTAAGGAGAAATCTATAAAAGTTTTGATATGCTGGTCATATTGGGGCTGATATAGGTTATGTCTATATTCATTTTGGGTGTGTACTGGTTTGTGATAAATAATATATTCTATGCCTTTATGTTTTGGGTTCGAACCTTTTGTATTACTAATCACTTGCCTAAAATTCGAACATACCCAAATTGCTTTAACCGATGAAATATCTGCGTGTATATTATCATCATTATTATTAAGTAACTCGTGATTCAACATGTTGTGTTTACATCGTGGTCATATTTTAACTAGGGCAGGCCATCATCACAAGTAATAACGCACGCTCACCCATCAACCAGCTTACACAAACAAAAGCAGGCTGTATGTTTATCGCGTAACCTTAGACCTCACAAGGCAAGGGGCGGGCGCGGGGCGACTAAGATTTTTAATTAAGATAAAAAAACGTAAAAAAATAGATGCCATCACTTAGCATGCGTGCCGGCGGCGCGCGGACTGGAAACCTAGAATTATCAACAGCGGATAGGAAAAATGTGGCAGCATTTTATATTTACTTTTTTTATATATTTTTTTTAGAAGACAACTACCGAAATTGGAATACATCCTGTGTCGCTGCGGAATTTACTAACAACGGAAACAAAGAACACCTAGACTCGGGACAACTATTTGTAGATTACACAATTTTTAGTCCCGTACGGGAATCAAACTCGCAACCGACCGAAGACGACCACATTAACTTTAACTACTGCGTTATCCGTGCATATAACTGAGTAGGCTACCAAACTAGGATCATCTGGCAGGAAGTGGTTAGCCATTACGGGTGCTTATAAATATTTACAACACCACTGTAGCCGCTTCAGCATTGCCAATCCTGTCCCATGACAGGGGCTCTGGTAATCCTGCTCAAAGGCATCGTCATAATGTTTTAAAAAGACTCTACGAAGTAATCTCTAAATATTTAGTCGCTAAACTTTCGTCCGCATCTAACATTAGTATTAACTAGTATAATGCTTACGTAAAATAAAAAAATATTTAAATTATTAATTTTTGTTAGACTACTCGTTGCGTTTTATTTCACCACTCCAACTGCACTAAATACTTTTGCTATGTGGAGTTTGAACTCAGAACCACTCAAAGACGTCTGACGCCTTAGTTAATACGCGTTTTAAATTTCTCTGAAGAAATTTATTCATTGCAAGTTGAACACTTTCAGGTAAGAAATGTTTTTGCTTATCAGATGACATTAGAAGAAAAGCGCTTTATATGTATTTGTGGCTTATGACAGTAGTACAAAGCAGACGTAATATTACTCACTCCAGTAACACAAGGCATAGTTATTTAATTTGTACTTTTTCCGTATGGATGCTTCGAAATGTACTCCTGGTAATATATATAAGGTTTAGTTAGTTGTCTATGTAATCGCGGCACCAGTAACGATATAGGCCGGAAATGTTTTATAGATTTCCTATCCAACAGCTACATAATCCACGGAAATATTCCTCCATACTTTACATCCGCGTGCCCAACATTATGGGAGAATGTTTACACGGCTTATTACGATACACCATGGGAACAATGATGGCGGCTATTTGACGACGTTTGTCAGCATTAACGTGACAATTGGACGTAGGACTTTTGTTTAGAAGATTAAAATGTTTGTGAGATGTGGTATTTTACCCGGCAAAAGGCAGTCTGAAGTTATATGTAGATATGTATTTTAAAAGGAGTGTTTGTGTTTTGTTCTTAACAAGAATGGTGGTCATTAAAGCTCTAAGTGTTGATAATAATGTCCTCCTTAAATACCTATTTAATTTTTTCTGCATAGAATATAGTATGAATAATTTTTAAGTATTCCACTCGAGATACTGGTTCCAATTTTTGTTCTGATTACTTTGTTCATAAAGAAGTATTTTTAGAGGTTTATAAGGTTTTGACTATTAAAGTGTTATTTTTTTACCTAAATGACCCTTTTTACGTGGGAGAGCCATGCTTCGGCACGTATGGGCCGTTTCGACTCCGCTCGATACTACGGCCCATAGAAAACCGGCAGTGAAGCAATATTGCATTGCATTTCGTGAGGTTATCGGAGGTCCTAACCCTTCCCTCTCCCCTATTCCCGTCCTTCCCCTTCCCCTCTCCCCTCTTCCCACTCTCCCCCCCCCTCCCCCTTTTCTCCTACTCCCACCTTAAAGGGCGGTAACGCACTTGTGACTCTTGAGTTACAGGTGCCCATGGGGGGCGGTAGTCATTTACCATCGGGCGACCCGTCGGCTCGTTTGCCCCCTAGACCAGAAAAAAAAATGTATAACCATATAATATTTCGTTTTTATTTCACGATTCGACAATTGAAAGAAAACTTACAAGAGATGTAAGAAATAAGAATATTTTTACTTCACTAAATATGTATGTACTCTAAGTGAATGCAAAGAGGAAAAATGTACGTTGCAGTGAAATGCCGCACAATCCTGGAGACAACTGGCTCGAGGAAATACCTTTACTTTACAGTGGATCGCACATACATTGCAATTACACAATTAAACATTGTATTAAGACGCTACCTACGTTAAGCGATGTTTTTTGAGGTTTTTAAGCAAGCGTTGTAGTGTTAAAAAATTACATTTTTACTCCGAGATCGTACACCTGCACATAGATTATTTGTAAGCATTTTAGGGTCGATCATGAGCGATTTCTATACTATAATCTTATCTTATATCAGCTTATCCAAGAAAAGTTTACAAACGTATTCTATGATAATTAATATATGGCTTGTTAGATTTAGAAATACGCTGTTAGCGTAATTGCTAAGGCGTCAGGCTTGCGATCAAATGGTTGTGTGGAAATCCTGGTGCATTATCGATGTAAACGTACTCCTAACACTAGCATTTAACTCTGTTTCACATGAATACTGGTAGCTTCAGAATGTAGCTAGTTCTTAGAATAGTAATAGCTCTATACGATTGCATAACTTATTATTTTTTTCTTTTAGTTTTCTGATAATCTTCTTACGCTGTCAATACTGCTGTGTATAGACTTTTTGGCTGTACAAATTCGCGATTTCTTACTAATCAATCTGCATGGTTACTACTTATACTTGGGCTTCTATATAAAGCCTCGCCTACAGATTCTTAAAATTAACACAAGAACGCCAAACCCTCTACATAAAAGTGTTAACAAAAAGTTGTTCATTCAGCCGCTGTTAAAAAAAAAGGTTAATTTATTCAGTAGCGTAGTGTGACTGCCACAGTTTCTTATGCAAATCGCTTGGATATTTACGAGCTAAGGGTTGGGTTTAGAGCAAGTTTGGGAAGTTTACAGATGTGATACAAGGTACAATTTTATTTTGTTGCAACTTTTTTTTCTTTACTGGTTGGCAAATAAACACACGGTCTTAACGGCAAGGTGTTGCCGGTACCTTTAAACAGTGGTGATACTTATATTATGAGTTTTATAAATGGAGATCTGACCCTTCGAACCAGTATTGTGGGAGAGTCATACTTCGGCACGTATGGGCCAGCTCGACCGGAGTGACACCACGGCCTCACAGAAAACCGGCAGTTAACGATGTTTGCATTGATTTTCGCGAGGGAGTTTACCGGAGGCCCAAAACCTTCCCTCTCCCCATCTTCTCATCTTCTCCCCCTCCCCGTACTCTCCCTCTTCACCCCTTCCTCTACTCCCACCTTAAAGGCCGGCAACACACTTGTGACTGTGACTCATGCGTGACGGTAGTCACTTACCATCAGGTGACCCGTCTGCTCGTTTGTCCGCTACTATACTTATAAAAAAAAGTAGAACATAAAAATTGAACTTTTTTCACTTTTTAATTCGATTCGCCATTAAAGCGTGTTTTTTTTTAGTTTGACTAAAGTATAGTTATTTTGATTTAAACATATATATTTTGGTGCTTAATATTAATATCAAATGACAATTACGGATAATGGGTAATATAATGAGTTATTCGCATTATCTTAATAATCACACCATCCTCAATTAGTTATGGTATGGTATGGAATTCTGAGACACGTTCAAAATGTAATGTCAACAGACATAAGAAGCATTGTATTTCATTTGTATAGACATGATTCAGGTTTCTTCCGGAGGTTTATAACATTACCATCAGCGCTGGTGTGTTATCCAGGAATCGTTCGACACTCGAACCTGGTACTCGGTGAAGTGATAGTCAGTTGTCTCAGAGGAGTGTCCCGTCTAAACATTTAGATAGCTTTGGCACAATAAACGCGTGTGACGATGTGGACGCATTTAGTGAATAATTGCTGCGCTGTTTAACTTGATACACCTTTAGTAATCACTGTGTGTTTCTGTGCGTGTTCAGCACTTTACAGTAAAAGTTTTTTAATTCTACGCGGTGGTTCAGGAATTACATTTTAAAGTGAAATGGGTATCTTTGCAGGTAGTAGCAGTAGTAAACGGTTTTTGTAGGCTCTGAAACAACTGCTTGACACCTCATGTTGTAAATGTCCTACGGAGGCAGTTCTATATAGGCTTGATTTTTACTTAAGTAGTATAGAACATTATGTATTGTAATGAGATTTCAAGAATATAATGTATGTCTGTCAAAAGTAATTGACTGGATAGCTAGCATGAACTTTAAAAATATGATTGACTATCTAATAGATCAGTATTTATTGTTCGTTTTTTTTCACATATTTTTTACGAGCTGTGCCCGCCTCGGTTGCGCTCGCGTGTTCTAATTTATAATTTGTGCCCGGAATTTTAAATATATTTATAATTAATTTGGAAAGCATTCGGGATGCTTTTCCAAATTAAAGCTAGTAAAAGTACCGTGAAAGCAGGCAGGCAGCTTACCATTTGGTTCAGAGAGAGACAGTACAAACAGACAGACAGAAATATAATTAAAAAGTGGATTCTTTTGCTTTAGGTTAGGTTAAAAAGTTGTTATTATTACATAACAAACAGCCACTTGGTTGGTTGTAAAGCAATTCTTGCTAGTTTCTGATCAAATAAAAAAGAATGTTTAAGAAAATGATTAAATATAAAAACAGAAAAAGACGTATAGCAGATTTCGGCTTGCATTAAAGCGGGCTAACCCAGAGATCTATCAAACAGTTAGCAACACGCACTATTGCTCAGTATTTACAGTCACTAAAAAGGATTTAAAATCACAAGAGACGTATGCTTATTTGCCTAATAAATGGTATAAAAATAATACGTCAAGTTATGTAACTAAAATGAACCAGAGAACAAGAAGGTCCCAGAGCACCAACGTAAGTAAATCAACTCAAAATGTGTATACCTAATACAAACGTGTGTGTTCAAACAAGTTAATATTATGGTTGGCAATAGCGAAAAAGGGCCCAGGTGACTTTGTGTTTAAATGAGGTCCCTATTTATTTTTTAGTCTCCTGACTGTAGCCACCGGTTGTGATATTTTGTGGATAGCTAGTAATATTCTCTTGCATCGCAAGCTTGATGCCTTAGCACTTACGCTAATGCAGCTTCAAAAGAAGTGGTATTTAGTTCGTAAGCTGTTTGTTTTATGAGGAAAAAATTTAAGAAACATACCAGACTCGGAGCACCTCCACTATAGAAAGAAGAAAGAAAGAAAGAAAGAAGGAAAATTTTATTTGGCACAGTCAGAGACACTTAATTATAATTATAAGATAGTACCCATCCATTAGGACTCACAGCACTAGGAACATGTACCTTATTTATAAAAGTGAACGGCGCGAAGTCTTGAAAAAAAGAAAAAAAAAAAAAAAAACAAAGAAGGCTTTTACTAGTTAGAAACTAGAGGGGCCTCCCTGAAACATAGGTTAGCAGAAGCCGTTCTCTTTAATAAATAAATAGTGGACATTACTCACTAAAGTTATTATACTAATAATGTACCTACTTAGGATGCTAACAATTTTTCTAGATAACTTATTCTGTGTCTCACTATTGTACCAAATGGGCGTCCAGTTCAACATGTGCCAAGCGAAGGCCCGGCGCTGGTTTTCGACTGGAACCCATGGTGTCTCACGGACGTAACATGCAGCGTCTATTTACTTAAACATATAATGTTGCGTTTACAGTAAATATTACATGATTATTAGACGGTGTGCTTAATATATTTATTATATTATTCATGTGCAGCATACGTATGTTATCTACCTATATAACTTAATAAATAACTTATATTATTTGTATTTTTAAATTATCCCTATATAACTAGAGATGTACTTCTTCTCCCAGAAGACTACGTTATATGCACCAGTAAGAGTCTTCCATTAGGTGAATCTTTGTGCTTGTTACTGTGTCCGTCATCATCGTCACTTTAGCCATAGGACGTCCACTGTTGGATATAGGCCTACCTCAATGACTTCCAAGAAGACCAGATAGAAGCGCCCTGCATTCATAAGGGACCTGCGATCTTTATAAGGTCATCTGTCATCTGTATTGAAGACCATGGACCGGAAAGCGCATTGTATGATGTACATCAACAAGGTGGACAGAGATGACTTTACTGCCCTAAGTACCTAGTAAAAAATATAAATTAAAAAATAAATGACACCTAATTTTACGAGCAAAAGCCAATCTATTATAATGTAATGTTGTCTAAAGTTTGTCTATGTATTAAATCTGACAATTATTTTGACTTTAAATACTAATTCATTGAATAAAATTTGACTTACTCCTTTAAAATTTGAAGACCATAATGACCAAATTCAAGGATAAGACTATAAGTCTATTTTAAAATAACAATGGCGGACTTAATTTATTCAATCGTAACACGTCAAAACCCGATAATATTTTTTTGGGAGCCACTCGCTCGGAATGAACAGTCAACATTGCTTTATTTTTTTCCCTTGGATTCTAACCCTGTCATCTCAAGAACCGAGTTATATTTTCTCTTAATAAATTGTCCGGTTCCCGTTTTTTGGGTTCGGATGTTTCTATCCCAAGCGTCATTTTAAGTTTGTTCGTCTCAGAAGAACATTTAACGATACATTTTGGTTTTATTTTGTCCTCAAATTGTTAAATTATATAATGCAAGCATTAACTGTTGTCTGATCGGGTTATGATAATATTTCTGTTTTTAAGGGTTGATATAAAAACTGGTTTTAGGTTGTGATTCATGTTGATCGTTGAGTAAGCTCTCGACGTTGCATTGGTATTTGTGCATAATATGGAAAAAAATACTAGTTGAGGTGCATTAGCGAAGGTGGACTGATTTGAATTTTGAATTTGTAAACCAATTTATTTAGATTTTAACCCACTGCCGAAGGAGCAGATAATTTAAATATAACTTTAATGTTAAAAAACTAATTGCAGTCGCAATTGCAAAAAAAAAATATTTGCAAATTGTTTCCAAATAAGATAAAGAATTTGGAATTTTTCCCGCATTAAATATATTTAAAATAAAGTTTTATTTAAACAATCTCCACGAAGTATCAATTCATAAATCAGTAGACTGATTCAAGAGGAAGGTTTATACGTATAGTTTTATATTGTTTTAATGTGACGATAATTGTTCACCACGTTAGTATCTATGTCTAAATCACACCCGTGCGAAGCCGGGACGGCGCTAGTGGTATATATTTCATTATTTATTGAGTTTCAAATAACATTCTATAATGAATTATTTAACTATACATTGCACTTGCAAATTTCCATATATACCTATATGTTACGAGTTTGTTTTAACACGCTTTCATTAGCTACAATTGTAACTAACTATTAAACAAATCCTGGAAGTCAACTTTAATCTAATTGTAATAGTCGTATAGAAAGAAACTTTGTATGTATTTGTAGATTGGATGACAATATTATAATGTGGCATCTTGGAGCGATCTGATGATGGAACCTGCAGGTGGATAGTGGGCCTCTTCAGTGGCTACTATTAATATTATTATTTACTATTAGCACGTCAATTTAAACAATATTGATAAAAATACTTACAAGTTTTTTACCATCAAGTAGTCACGTACTTAATTCGAGTAAAGCGTAAAAACATTGTCAGCTGATTAGCGGGACTTGACAGTTTTTACCAACAATTCAATTTATATGGGGCCGCCTTGTTTAAACAGGTAGCTAATAGGTATGTCATAATTTTTATACATATATTATGTCGTATGTTTATGACGTTCTTTACATGATTATCTTTAAGGGAGATTGTACATATGCTTTACGGTTTATGCTACACTGGAGTTTCATTTACAGGGTTTATAATAAAAATAATAATATTCTGGGATATTATACAGCCATGGGCGTACCCAGCTTTTATCCAAGGGGGAGGCAAAATTTGTTTTAAATTATTTGAATGTTTGTTCCAGAGGAGACCAAAACAAAAATAAAAAAAAATTACTCAAAATCACCTTAGTACTACGTAAGCTTGCTAAAGCCGGGGGGGGGGGGGAAGCTGCCCTACCCTGCCCCCCCCCCTTCAGTACACCCATGTACACATTTTATTATTGATTTAACTTTTTTGTAAATACCTACTTCCTACATATTATATTATACATAGGAACACCATCAAGTTAAAGGGCTCGTATTTCCGGACAATTGCCAACTGGTAATTATCGAACTCGACTTACAAAGATATGTGAAAGGCTTTTTCTTATGGTATAGGAGGCAAACGAGCAGACGGGTCACCTGATGAATGACTACCGCAGGCCATGGGCACCTGTAACTCGAAAGTCATAAGTGCGTTGCGAACCTTTAAGGTGGGAGTAGGAGACGAAGGGGAGAGGGGGAAGAGAGGGAAGAGGGGAGAGGGGAACTACAGGAATAAGGGAGAGGGGGGAAAGAGTGGGAAGAGGGGAGAGGGAAAAGACGGGAATAAGGGAGAGGGAAGGGTTAGGGCTTCCAGTAACCTCACTTACGCGGGGAAATGCAATGCAAGTATTGCTACACTGCACTGTTTCGAGCGGAGTCGAGTCGGCCCATTCGTGTTGAAGCATGGCTCTCGAACGGCTCCACGGGTCATCACCTCACCGAAGCTCACGGTGAAACGGTATGTCGGAATCAATCACAGTCACAAGTGGGTCTATTCCAGGGGACCCGGGTATATCCTAAAAAGGAAGCCTCTCGAGAATCCCTGCAGACTTTGGCCGCCTGATAGCAGGCGACCTTCACTGTCAATAATCATTGGCCTTTTTTATGTTTTGTCCTGCAGCCTTTGGCTAAGGTCCTCGACCTTATGTTAATAGTTCACGATTAAATTTAAAAATATATAGTTTTACTCACCCGGGTATGTCTTGATAAAAAGGTGCTGAAATTGGCGCCGATCACGGACATGGCAAGAGGCTCAACTTCTTGATAAAGACCCCCCATCGGGCCCGTAACTAGTTGAGTGTCCGCGAAATATACACGTGAGTAAAAGTGTATATATTTACTGTGAAGAAAGTTTTCATTCTAAGTCGCGTTTTAATATTCAGATACTGAATCTTTGCAAACCGTACAGTGTAGAAGTTACCTTATTACAATTAACTTTATTAGGAGCTGACTTGACTAGTAATGAAATGTAACAATTTTCATATCACATATTTTTATCATTTTCTTTGTTTTGTTTTTCTAACATCGTATAATTAGAATGGTATGTATCTTGTCTGACAAGATGTTCAGTCCAGGTGCCTTAGTGCTCTAGTAAAACAGATACACATTAAATATATTATAAAAGCACCCTCAATTAATTTAATTGGCCTTAATGTTAAGAAGTTTACACACAAACCAGTCTATATTAAATTTTTAAACCACCTAAATATATTAAATTTTTAAATAATGTACTAAATCTAATTATATTAAGACTTGTATCTCCTTTTAAGCAAATTTTGCGCACGGAGAAATTTGAAATTTGGATTACCCAAATCTATACAATAACTGTTCAAGTTATTCTACTGGTCAATGATATGAAAAAAAACATTCAAAATTTAATGGATTAAGGTCGAAATTCGACCACCAGGCGATTTCTAGTATTTATTGATGCGTTAGTGCTTATCTACTACCCTCTAATACTTTTTGGAAGTAATACTTTCTTATTTATGGAAGACCGCTGTTACTCTAATGAGCATTAGTAACACAGTGTTGTGTTCCTACTCTTAGATAGTTTAACCACGGGAAAGGGATAAGTTTTTTATAGCCATTCATGGTAACCATTTTTCATCAAGTGGGTCAAAAACGAGTGTTGACATATTAAAGATGCCTTTTTTGCGGTTAAATTGCGAACAATTTTTTTTTAAACCTTACTATTACTGGTTGGATGAGTGTTTGTTACGTCTATCTATCTATTACGCCAGAACGGCTCAACTGATCTCGATGAAATTTTGCAAAGACATAGATTATAAAATAGAATAGCATATAAGGTATCCTGCAAAAATGTACATATCCCGTGGTTTTGAAAATCCATGCGAAAAAAAAACATTGTTTTCGTAGTACCGATAGGAGAGTCTTTCGTGGTCAGGTGAAACCAATTCGATAAAGCATCTGCTATACCCAATATCTCCTATGAAAGGATTTCGTTTTTCATAAGACCCTTACTGTAACGACCGGTTCCGTTTTCCGTGCCGTTCGTCCCGTTCCGTGTAAGTATATTCTAAACACTCCTTTACAACAAGCAAGTTTACAAGACGCTGCAGAACTGATGGTCACCATTTAAGGGCCATTCATTACCCATACAAACGAGTCACCATTAACAATGGTATAATGGTTGTCGTTCGGTTATTTAGATTGATTTCATGCAACATTCGTTAGCCATTGAGCGTGGATTAATTTAAGTTTGTGAACTAATTAGTTACGCGGTGTTTGTTTTGGTGGAACTGAGGAAGCAAAGTGCATAGTTTTATTTAATGACGTGTTAAATTAAATTTAAATGTTTTATGATAGTTGTGGGTTCGATTCCTACCCATGACAAATAATTGTGTGATAAGCACGATTATTTGTTCTGTGGCTGGGTGTAATTTATCTTTATAATGTATGTATGTGTATCAGTAGTCTGGTTACCATTGTACAGACTCTGTCTAGTTTGGGATCAGAAGGCCATGTGTGAGGTGTTGTGCACAGCGCTATCTTGGACCAAACTAAGTATATCTTGTACTGTGGGTTCGTGGTAGCCCGAATAGCTGCGGACCCCTCAGTGACCTTTCATTATTGGTTGAAGCAACCTGTCGCATGAAAGATAATATGAACACCACTCTTTATTCAAATAAGCAAACCATTCCTTAGATTTTGCCGAGCTACTTAATAAAATTGAACTGCTCGTATCGTCTGCACATACATATATATGTACACTCACGGTTTTATCTCTAAAGAGCTAGACAGAGGCGTATTAAACGCCCACATTTTGCCAATTATAATTTGGTCCCGCTCACGCAATAGAAGGCAAGCCTATTGCTGTAAATCGGACACTTTGGGAATTAAAGATGGGAAAATAAGAAGTATATTTAAAGGAAGAGAAGGCAATGGAAGGAAAGTGATACTTCTTATACGGATGGATTAATTATATATAAGGGTTAGCTCGAGCAGGTCAGGGTCTCATGCCTGTCACTCGAACTGGCTGCTGCTGGAAAGTCATAGTTCTCTAACAAGTCTAAAGAAAAAAAAAGTACTATACGTGCCAAGAACAACTTGCAATTACAGTCAAAATTCATAAATGATCTCAGTGTGTGGAGCGTACTATTTCCTGTCGTATGATTATGATAAATTCTTGGCTAAGTGGTAACCGAGTAGGTTAGTACATTACAAAGTTATGTAATACTAGCCAGGTCAGTCTAGGATGGGTGACCATTCTTAACACATTGAGACCCCTCCTTGCCTCGGAGAGCACGTTAAACCGTCGGTCCCGAGTGCCATACAAACATCTGTGGCATTCGTTATAGATAGTTGGAGTCCTAAAAAGTCCGACAACCTGGTCTAATTACAGAACTTCGATATCGCCTAGTACTTGGGTTGTGGAGGTCTGATGGCAGTCGCTTCGCGCAAAATATCAAAGTTCGGCGGTTTCGTAGTTATACTGAAAGCCGACCCTAACTTAGTTGGGAAAAGGCGCGGATGATGATGATTTTGATGAATTCTTCACCAGGATTAACTAATTAAAACGCTATACGGTGTATCAATTTCTTTGTTAAAATGAAACTTCAACGTTGAGCTATTTATTTTAACACACTTTTTTATTTTATTATTAGCTTCACTTGGAATCAACTATGTAAAAAAATCTTAGAAGTTAATTTTAATCTACTTCTAATTGTCGTACCGTAATCAAACTTAGTTTTTTATTTTTTAGTTATTAGTATAGTTCGAATTTCAATGCCTACTATGATTTGACAGCTTGGAGCTGATCTGGTGATGGCGCCAGGTGATAAATAATGGTACTGTTCAGCGACTACTGGTAAACCGTTTTGACTAGTCCAACAGATTGGACTTAGTCGATGGTCTGAAGATGAAGTCAGGAGCTGAAGGTGGTCGTTATCTCAACTGTCTTCATAGTTTAATACCTACTGACTTCGTATACTACAGTTATCTAAATTTACTTAAATGCGAAAACTTATTACTGGCTTTATTACACTGTAATCATTCGTTATCTATGTGTTAGCTGCAAGTTTTTCTGAAAAAAAAAAACGTACTACTTTAAGTCAAGGTATACTATTTTTTTTCTAAAACCATGATTTTATTATACAAGAGTATTCTGATGTAGATAAATTCAGGATGATCTTTAATTGCAAACACCTTACACATAACACAAAAAAAAACATTAAATAAAAATGACAATAAAACCTGTCAATTGAACATAGACTTACTTTTAAAAGATATTGATCTACATAAAACGACTTTATTTAGTTTAAATTACTTGGTACCATGCCATAAACATTGAATGTTTAAAGCTGTACTCGCACTTTTTAATTGTAGTTTCATTAAAAATGTGGTAGGTCGTTTAATATGTTCCACATCGTACTTTTTAATTAAATAACGTTTAACTTATTGATCTGTAAAAATGTAAGGAATTATAACTTTTAACTTTAAACAATAGAGTACAAAGTTCTTCGACGTTAAGTTTCAGCTGTTCCAATAATATTGGCTAGGTCCCGCGCAAGAATTTCACTTTCAATCTATCTTTGTGTATAATGTTAAAATTGTTTGTTTGTCTGTTGTTCTGATGAAGTTTATTATTGAAATCGACTTTTAATATACAAAATTTTGTACTTTCTATTAAAATGATTCGTAAACTATATTAAATTACTTTACCAAAGTTAGGTATATTTTAAGATATATTAGAGGACGTAAGGCTAAAGTTTCTGCTTAAATTAGAGCATCTCGGCTTTGGACCAATTTCCACCTTAGTTCGTGCTTAGCCAGTATCCATGGTCACAACACAGAAAGCAATTCGAACAATACTTGGTGTTGCCAGTAATAAACCATAACATAAAGCTATGAATAAATGATATGATCACTGTCGTAAGCTTATAACCTCCAAGAAATATACCTCGTTCTAGCGAGGAATATTAATAAATAATGTAATCTGATAACTGAAGATATTAATCATACTAGCTGCGCCCCGCGGTTTCACCATCGTAAGTCCCTATGCCGGTCTCCAGCCGATATTCAGGTCTCCAGCTATCTACATACCAAGTTTCGTCGCAATCAGTTTAGTAGTTTTTGCGTGAAAGACTAACAAACATTCATATATCCAGAAATCCATACATACTCACAAACTTTCACGTTTATAATATTAGTAGGATAATGCGTCTGTCCTCTAAATTTAAACCAATATTAACATTAATTGCATACTGGGCCATATGACACAGCGCGATCTAAAGGAAAAGAAAACATAGCTATTTACTATGGGTTAAATACATATTATACACAACAAAACCCAGACCAAGGCATACATATTCGTTCATACAAACATTTACACTGAGTGGGAATCGAACTCGCAAACTCTGAAGCTGACGTTGCAAAAGATCCTTATAAAAATATTCTATTACAGTACGAACAGCTGATTATAAATAAATAATAAATCGACTTTTACAAAATTGAAACCTAATGGATTCAAACCTTCTTGAAAATATGTAGAATTCGTTAGTGAAAAGATTATGAAAATTGGTCCATTACTTTTTATGAAAATTACGGACATACAAACCTAGTGACACACACACATACGGAACGAATACATAACCTCTTTTTCGAAGTTGGTTAAAAATAAGTAAAATTTTGCAAGAAAACCCGTATGTAAATGCAAGTGTTAAATGAATTCCCGCATTTGCGTGACATCATAGGCAGATGTTTCGTATTACCTTATCAAAAAGAAAGTGCTCAATTTTGTATGTAGCGATAGTGTGACATTTCTATATAGGTTGTGCACACACTTAACTACAACTAGCATGCATATTTATTATTAATTAACACGCTTGTAAACTCTATATAATATAATGGTTTTGCTTTTTACTAGACTGTGGCAAAGCCAAAAAAGAGAGGATTTATATTAATAATTCGGTCAAGGGGTAGTAGACTCGATTGATACCTTACCTGAATAATAAAACATACAAAAAAAACTGTGTGGTGTCGTGGGACACCAGATAGGAATGAAGTTCCTTATTATAAAAATATTAATTTCAAGTTCTATTCGAGGTATAAAGAAAATAATTATTCGGGTATATATTTTTTATTATGATTTTTTTATCGATAAAAATAAAAAAAAATACTACTTTACAAAATTATCTTAACACCTTTATTTTATTTACAATAATTTATAAAAATATATAATAATAATAATAGTCATCACGTAGACTATACATTAGACACTGTATAGCCATCATACATAGACTATACATAAAAATCTTACATTAAGGACGTTTTTTGCCGGTTAGGGTACCACTCCGCAACGCCCCATAAGGAACTTCGTTCCAATAATGATTTCGAGTCAACAACATACATCAGAGATTCGGAAAATTCGGATTGTCGAGTATTTTGTTAAATTCTAATGGTGCAAATGGCAGTCGTGGCCACTCGTATGCCATCTTGAGTTCGTTAAGGCCGATTCACACGTATCAGTGTGAAGTTACAGTTCCGTCCGGTCCGGCACAGTGCCGCCATATTTTCTATGAACGCATCATCCCTATCAGTCAGTGTCATTGCCAACTTCTCGGGTGAGTACTCATTCTATGAAACTAAACCATATTTATGATTTTGTTTTTTAAAAATCTACCTACATTTTGTAAAAGATTGTGTATTATGAGTCGGACATTTTACCCGAGCGAAGCCGGGTTTTCATCTAGTATGTATGTATTTCCGTCACTCTGTTTGAACCGATTTTGCTGAATGATGGGTTCGTCTTTATTGCGCGAGTGTCACTGGATGTATTGTAAAAATTAAAATGACGGATTTTTGGCACTAAAATGTATGTCTTCAAATATTTTTTCTATCAAGTGGGATCAAAATGTCCTTCATTTTGATCTTTAAAATTTGTTTTAGATTTTATTTTTTTATGGCAATAGGCTTGCACAAGTGCTTGACCACGATCGGTGCAATTCGATCCAAACGTCAGTCGGATAACCAAAAAGTTATTGTACCTTTTAAATATCATCGTAATTAAGTCCTGAGTTCCACATCTATCATGTACCAGGATATTATTGAAACATGGAACACATATTATTAGTGTTCTCATTAACTCCTTCATGTAAGTTAGAACTGATTTCACGACGATAGTGTACCAGGTGGGGTTCGAACCCACAACCATTAAATCGCAAGCCCTTGCGATTAATACTAACGACGCTTTAAACTTAAACTTCAGCTCGAGATGTCAATGATTGATGGACTCTGTCATTGTAAAACATCATATGATTCATTGTAAATTAACTACTTTAAATAAAACATACAAATTAAAACGCATGAGGTTTCTTTGGAACACCAAAATATAGTAAAAATATTGTAAAAATTAAAATTACACGCTCCATGAAAGTTGCCCTAACTAATATACGGATAATTAGTATACTTACAAGATATTACAGTAGTATCGCGCAGACTATACAGATACACAAAATAAAATAAATAAACTCGCGGTCAGCATTTTTCGTTGCGCTTACACTTTTTTCCGGCTAGCCGCCTGGACGCCGAGCGTCTGAAGTGTAACGTGCGATTAGGCACTTCGTTCCAAAAACTACGATAAATAACATAATACATAAAGAAAATCCACAATTACTTATAACACCTTCCAAGTAAATGCATCTCTGGTATCACCATATCCAATCACCACGTTCTACCCATCCCGTAAGAGTCAAAGTTATGGCAAGTCATATCCCAATTACTGCCATAAATTGACCTGTGCAGCAATCCCAGCCGGGAAAGCCAACTCTAGTGAAATAAACCTGAACTACTTTGTCTATGTACTAGTATTAAACCCCGTTAAAGCTTGTAAGTGGTACAAGGGAGAGGAGAAAAGCTAAATTATGTTTTTATTACTTACTAGTTTACACCCGCGGTTTCGCTGGCATTAATGTCCAATACTATATTTTTTTGGGAAAAAGGTACTCTATGTACTTTTTTGTATCTTTGACAACGTGTATGCTAAATTTCATGATGATGGGTTGAGTAGTTAAGGCGTGAAAGCGTTACAAACAAACAAACTCACTTAACCAGTTATAATATTCGTTTCTTATAAACTACTTAGGAAACAAGTTCGTGGTCCACCTAATCGTAAGCGGTTCTCGACAAGCAAGCTTACTATTTCTACTCATAGTTTTTTTTCGACGCGTCAGGACGTGTTAACGCTTGAGCAATACTTAACCTTTGTTCCGCTCTGGGCCCAGTTAGATAGAATACCTGATTAGTCTATCGAACTAACAGTTACTACTGCGATATTTGTGACAGTGTACGATGTATGTACTTTAAAAGACTGTTTAAGGTTTTTTTCAGTATTTTTTCTGGATTTACACATTATGCGTGGAGATTTATCTGTAAAGTAACTGGTTGACATTTTTTTTCTTTTATTATATAAAAATAATGTGATGTTTAAGATAAATAGAAAAAAATCCATTTGTCCTGACTGGAACCGGTAATTACTAAATCTAGACATTATCCTTACACCTAACCTTATTAGGTCTTAGCAAAATTGAGTCAACTTATGGACTAGTCGGAAATGATTATCTGTCTGATATGTCTGACTTTATAAACTAAAAGCTCATAAAATCGCTTCATCTCTATCTATAGACCGTTCACAAAGAGCAACAGACCGAACGCACGTCCGAACCGCCGGGGGCCAATTCGACCAGAGCTGCATCGCACCTGTTATTATAATCAACTATTGTAATGATATGACGGGAATACACCCAAATTACGATAAATGTCTCGAATTTTACGTTCGCTAATGGTCAAACAACCAATAACACTGATACAATTAGAATTTCGGTTGGTTATTGAATGAATGGTTTGGGTTAGATAAGTTCATTAGGTCAATAATCCACTATTTCGGGTTAGTGGATGCAATGTTTTAAAGCAGGAACCTATTTTTATTGTAACTTTTGTTCACCCAGAGGTCGAAATCCGAAAGTAAATCATTAAGTTACTGACAATAATTATCAAGTTTCATCAAAGATTGGAAAAAAAATTATTCGAAATCTTTTTTATTGATAACACTAAACGCTTATGTTAGAACACTACTGATTACCCTTAATTACATTTGACAATATCCGTACAAAGGTTGTCTAGAAGAAATCGCCGTGTGTGATAAGACCATCGATTGTTATACCTAAATATTTATAACATGTTTGCATACAAATTAAAATTTGTACAATAAAAAGAAAAATAAATAAACTAAATAACGGTAGTTAATAACTACTAAACAAAAAGAAATAAAAATCGGTTGAACATCAGAGGAAAACAGGTACGTTATTGTTTTATCTTTATCTTTCCTTGTCGTTTGGTCATATCAAGTTATAGCTGTCATATTATGTCGCAAGAAATACAGTAAAGAACGATCGCCTAGCCAAGATGGAACTAAAGCGACTCTATAATATACTAGCAAGCTTCGCACGGGTAGCAGGGACATCTTCAACAATCATCATCATATTTCAATTATTTTCACAAAATCTTAACAAATTATACACCTAAACCTTCCTCATAAATCATTCGGTCTATTAGTGAAAACCGCATGAAAATCCGTTCAGTAGTTTTTCAGTTTATTGCGAACAGACAGACAGACGCGACGGGGGACTTTGTCTTATAATATGTAGTACTAGTGTAGAAAGTAATAGCCAGTAAAAATGCTCTCAAGATTAACAAATTAGCAGCGTTTTAGTCAAAGTATACAAAAGATCTTTAGATTTCGCCTGTGTGATGTGGCAATGTGTTTCAAGGAGGCAGAGCTTATTACGAGGTACAAAATTGCAGTTTTCAGTAAAAATTAATGGAATTTGACTACTTTCACCCTGCTAAAGGGTTCTGGTAAAAAACCCTATTAGCATTGCCTTGTATCTACAGACTGGTGTACAGGGTCGATAGAGCAGTAAGGTATGGGGAGGATTCGGTGCTTTGTAGAGGACTATAACCCCATATTGTGAACGCACAGAGTCAGGAATTGCAAGTGGCTAGAAATGTTGTAGGTATTGGTCACCATTTCCCATCCAAAGTATCTGGCCGTATGAAAGTTGGCATTAGCCAAATTGATTGTGAAAATAAAATGCACTAATAAATACGTTAAACAATCATGAAAATTTGTTCATTACTTTTTACGAAAATCGCGGACTTACAAAAATACACACATACGGATCGAACATAGAACCTCCTTTTTGAAGTCGGTTAAAAATGGGTCATGAGAGGAAAATCCAAACATTTTATAAGTAAATAAATAATTCGTATTTGTTTTGTAGAAACCAGTAGCTAAGTAATTCCTGATCTATTCATATCTAGAAAATTGAATTTTACGAGTATGTTCTATTTGAAGTTTGAAATGTCTGTTCATGGCTTATTCTTCATGTTCTTTATTAAAAGGGATATTAAATTTCATTAATATATATGAAGGTACCTTTCTGTAGCTGCTATGATATTTTTTTAGTTTTTTTTTCTGTTTTTTTTAGTTAATTTTGTTATGTATCGGCCGTGGTTGTCTCTTAACTAGTCATTTTGCAGCGACTTACTTGCTGCATTAGTGGGCAATGGAACTTTTGTTAACCGATTTCAAAAAGGAGGAGGTTCTGAATTGGACAATTTTTATTGTGTATGATATATATTTAATTAATTGTTTTTTTATTGAATTGGGTGTACTCAAGGTAGGATCCATTTCAATTTGAAGAAAATATTCCACCTCTAAGAGTGTAAAATTAAAGGATTTAGAACAGCTTAATACAATTCATGATAAAGACGCATTGAAGTTGGTGAAATTTTTATAACTTAATTATTTAAAATATGAAACTGATCTCACTGTGTCCAGTGCTGTACCTAAAGTTCCCTAAAGACTGCTAGACTGGGCGGTGTAAGAGTGGCAAATGTTAGGCTGATTTTAAAGTGGGATTGTGTATGTGGTTTTGTTTATTTTTTACAACTGAGATACAAAAGCAAGCATAGGAAAGATTCTAAAAACTGAAACAACGTTTTAATAGAATTTCTTGCTACCAAGTGGTAGCGGGTTCAAATCCATCCACTACAAACACTATTTCTACTACTCCTATTACGTACACTGCCAACGTGACCCACTGCGCTATGTTATATCTTAGTTACTTATATAATATATAGAAGTATATATTTATTTTATTTATTTAAAACTTTATGTACATAAAGTATAGAGGCGGACTTAATGCCTTAGGCATTCTCTGCCAGTTCAACCTTCAGGTGATGCTAAGAAACCAAGAAGTAGAAGTAATCAAAATATTATAATTTATTATATATGCAAAATAATATGTATGTTTATGATGTATATATATACTTAATATATATACATAATTATAAATATGTACACACATAATGTATACAAATATACACATATATATATATATACATAAGAACATATGACGATTTAGATGATAAACTATGTGCGAGTTGATTCTGCCCATTTTTGGTAAAAGTACTCCTTCACTTTAACTTTTGATGAGTTGCGATTGCTGGCCATCCTGATTTCGAGGGGAAGCGCATTCCAAAGCAGAACAGACTGAACGAAGAAAGAAGAGCTTATAAAACTCAGTGTGAGAGGGACAAAGAAGAAGAAAATTTTCAAGGAACGAAGGTTTCTAAATACATTGGGGAAGATGGGGAATTAAGGATGGTAAACAGGGTTGTATGGGCTACATACGGCGCTGACGAATAGGCAACCACTTAAGCTGGGAACGGACAGTGGACACTAGGTATATATAGATACTAATATATTTATGTACTACTAGCAGCACCCCGCGATTTCACCCACGTAAGTCAAGATCCCGTTCGAATATCGGGATTAAAAGTAAGCTATGTGTTAATCCACGTCTCCAGCTATCTACATACCAAGTTTCATCGTAATCGGTTCAGTAGTTTTTGCTTGAAAGAGTAACAAACATCAATACATCCTCACAAACTTTCACGTTTTTAATATTAGTAGGATTATTATTTTATTTTAATTATGGACATATTATATACAGTTATATACATTGACTGTCACCACAGAATACATTCTGTCACTAGAAAATGAACACTATGGTTTTGGCAATAAAACCATGTTTTCTTTAGGGTTTTTTCTTTCTTTCTTTATAATCTGTGACCCATGTTGTGCGAGACATTAAATATTTTTAGTAGTTATAGATGTATTTTATTTTTAAAACGTTAAGAAATATTTGTTGAATTAAATTATTTATTAAATTTCTCTCTGAGAGTCTTATCGCATTTACCTGCATCTTGTTCTATGTAAGGAAGTCAACCGTTTTCGCTACAATCTGATGAAATTGTAACAATTTCATAGAGCAAAGAGCAAGGTGATAAGAAAACTGCTAGAATTTTCCTTAGCGTCGCAAATGTTGGTCCGGTAAGTTCTAAGAGATGGGTATCTTTTCCAAGGTCTTACTTAAATGAAATATCTAGGAAATTATTAGCTTCTTACCTGAGTACTTGTAGTACTACATAGTATATAAGATACGACTATAGTTTTCAAAAGAGTTCAAGTATAAAGGTTAATATAAAAAAAAAAAAACAAAAAAGAAAGATGGCGTTTGCACATGCAAGAAACTTCAGCTCTCACACTGCACTTTGTGCACTGCAGTGTACAAAGAGTGAATTTGAAATTGTGTAGTTTATTTAATCTACGAGATTGGTTTATAATTTAGCAGGGTGCTGACCTATGTTGGTTTTGATGAGATTAGTTTTTTTTTTCTTAGATATTGGCGGTTCTTAGCTACTGGCAACAAGTGTATCAACGACTAATACCTTTTTTTACAGTTTTTCTTATTATCGTGTATGTAACCTAAATGTTGTCTCATAATATCATATAGCTCAAGTGTAACTAAAAAATGGGAACAAAAATGATTTATTTTTTTCGTTTTGATGATCTATTTGGTACCGAGGTTGAGAATTTAACTGCAACGTTATGGATCACGGGTTCAGTTCCCCCTCCTGCAAATATTTGTATGAATCAATTTGTATTGTCCTTGAATTAGATGTTCTTATGCATAGTACGTGTTTAAGGGTTTTTAACTAACTTCAAAAAAGGAGGTTCTGTATTCGATCCGAATGTATGGGGCAATTTCAACAATTCATATGGGGAAAAGGGGAAAACGGGTCACCCGTCAGCACCCGGGTGGATGGTAAGTGATTACCGTCAACCATGGGCACCTGCAACTCAAGAGTCATAAGTGCGTTGCCGACCTTTAAGATGGAGTAGGGGAAGGGAGGGAAGAAGGGGAGAGTCTCTCCCACTAATAAATTTATAATTAAGGTCTTCTTTGTCTTAAATTATTAATAAAAGTCTTCCTATGTATGAGATTTTACTTATGAATGTACCAGTGCCGTCTAATTGTAGCCTTAGGATTACGCTCAACATAATAAATACATATCTTTCGTAAACAAACAGATATAGGAGCAGGTACAGCTCACGTTCAATGCATGCGCCTGGTGGACGTCAGACGAATCCGCTTTCCTCATTGTGTGTTCATCGGAGTTCCGTTGCTATATTATGAGGACAGATTTAAATGAAATTGGGGAATGGATTTGCTGTTCATTTAACGTATATTTTGCTTACTGTGTATTGATAGAAAGAAGGAAGTTTCTAGAGGGTGAAAGATTGTCAAGTTTTGTTTTGGAATTGTAGATTTGTGATGTAGGGATATTTATGTGTTTAATTTTGGGCGTTAATGACTAAGGTACAGTTTTCAATTAATGCATACATTTTTGCATGCAATCTTTTTATTGCAAACTCCTTTTTAGTCCAATGAAAATTTGAAAAATCTCTAATTTGAACAAAACTGCTCTTGAGTTTAGTAAACATGAAAATTGAATGATTCGACTTTATTTTATTTAATCTGTGCTACCGCTGCTGTAGTGGACGAAATCTAGGCATGGCCAAGAGTGTTTGTATACTCTTTGGGCATGGCGGCTTCATTTCAACAGAAATCTGCTGCTTATATTCGAAAAAAAAATAATATCGATAGGTAGTGAATACACAAAACTCGGTGCATTGATTAATTTTACTCCAATCGACTGATTGTTGAACACATTACTACATAACGTCAAAGTTTAAAATGATCTCTTAATATGTCTAAATAAGAACAAAAAAAAAGTGTGTATGTACTTATGTACGCACGTAAAAAGTTATACTTTTTTGTCGTAACAAGATAAAAATCTTTCTAAAAGTTTTATCTAATTCGAATCAATTTTTTTTTTAAATTTTCTTTTTTTTTAATGTTTTATTCGGACTGATACAAAACACGTTTTGTAGGTTCAGAAACACTTGAATAAATATCGTGAAGTTGATAACTTTTTCTGAAAAAATAAAATGTTGACTAGCTAGTGTCGGTTTTTCGTGACGGTGTGCGCGCGCATCGTAACAATTTACCCTCATCTTTTTTCCCTAACGCGCCAAAAGAAGTATAACTTCAAAAATTTTCTGTATAAACATACTTATCAATGGTCTAACATATCAGCAACAAATTACGTCATCTAAAGGAAATTCCAAGGTTCAAAGTCACAATTTATATTCGATTTCAGCGTTACCTTTAACACTAAGATGCATACACCCAAGCTATTTCGCTCTTAGTAAATAGTGCCATCAAGATTCAAGGTGCATCCAATGATAGAAGGTTCGAAGACTTGACTCCAACTTTTCTCGAAGTTCTTGACCACAACATATGCGATTTCTATTTCTCACACGTGCTGAATGGCGATAAATTCCCATCTACTGCAGATCAAATTAAAGTATACACCACTTTCACACACGGAATTACAGTGCAGGGAGCGCACTATCAGGGGCCTTAAAAGGCGGTATATCATTCCGTTATTTTGAACGCGAGTGTAATTTCGGATTGTACTTTATGGGTGTAATGGCGTATGTGAAAATAAGTGGTTGTGGTCTGTGGCAATCTTAGTGTAGCTTATTGATAGGAATGTGTTCTCACCTTCCTATTCTTAATAAAAATACTCTGAGATATCTTACACAGCGCTACTTAAACCCAAACGGGGCATAGTTTGTATCTACTATGGGTTCTAACACGGCAAAGCTATGAGCTCACTGTGCTCATTATCCTACTATAACAAAAAAAAAACGGTGGTCAAAAAGTCGGACGATCTAGAAGTTTATATTTACACCATCTGTTTATCTTTCTTCAATTACATTTTTCTAGGGTCTCTGGTAGCCACTTCCGGAGGCTTCCTTCTTAGGGTATTCCCGGGTCCCCTGCAATAGGCCCACTTGTGACGGAACACCGTGTGGTTTTAGTCGGTTCGATTCCGACATACCACTTCACCATTAGCTCAGGTGAGGTGATGACCCGAGGGGGTTTCCACACGAAAAAAAAAAAAAAAAGGGGTAGCCAAAACTCTATTCTTTTAATTATATATTCACACGGGAATTAACGCGATCACGAAAAGGTATTACATACCTCTGAATTGCCTGACGTTTCGACCAGGTTGTACTGGCCGTGGTCACAGGCTGACTGGCTCAGTGGTGGTGGTAAAAGGTTCTTCAGCCTTAATTATATATTAATAATTATAATTATATCATGTAACGCGAAAGTTTAAAAGTTAATAAAAAAAACTCTATTCTTTTCTTGAAAAAAAATATGAACGTATTATGTATTTATACAGGAATTAACGCGATCATGAAATAGATATTACGTACCTCTTAATTGCCTAACGTTTCGCGCAGGTTGCACTGACCGTGGTGACTCAACTCGTCAGCCTGTAACCACGGCCAGTGCAACCTGGTAGAAATGTCCGGCAATTCAGACTCGGCAGCCTGTGATCACATAATTAAGTATATCATGGAACGTGAAAGTTTAAAAGTTAAAAAATATATATAAAAATTACTTTTTAGGGTTCCGTTCCTCACAAGGAAAAAAATCACTTTAGGATCACTTTGTTGTCTGTCTGTCAAAACCCTTTTCTCAGCAACCCGTGGAAGCATCAAATTGAAATTAACATCAAATACTTATGTCTCAGGTCCCTTAAAGCTATTAAAAGTCAAACTTCTAAGTCGAAGGAATCATAAGATACGGTCATTTACGCCAAAGGTTTTAACAAATTTGAACATTTCGCAAGGAAATCAAAACCTATAGAAAAGTTCCCATTGATCTAGAATCATGAAATTTAGCAACAAGCAAGGTCTCGTAAAGGAAAAAATCCGAAAGTCGTTAATGTGTTGTTATATAACATTTTTTTAAATTGCATATTTAAATGTTGAAGTTGGGAAAGTTGACTTTGTCGTACATTGGTGTATGTGAGAGTATTTTTAGGACTACAAAGTTAGTCTTTCGGACAAAAACAAGCATAAATCTTCCAGAATCGATTCGCGAGCTGAACGTACTATCTACATACAAATTGGTTTGCTGACGGAACCCTAGGTGCGAGAGTCAGACTCGCACTTGTCCAGTTTTTGTATTAAAAATTTATCAAGTTACTATTAATTAAAAACAATAGATTTATTGTCTTGCAATTCTTACTACTGAGTTGCACAGTTCAACATAGCGCACGGTTCGTACACATTATTTTACTGCGCCGTATCTCCTGCAAAACATTTATATGCTGTCAAATAATATGATTGAAATCTTATTTCAATATCAACACTAAAATTTCAAATATACACTTACGTGATTCGAAGAACAAGATGGAAGTAATCAGGGCTATATATCGGACAAGCTCATAACTTGGGAGCATATAAATTTTTACAAGTCGCTAAAAGCATCGCTGGAGGGGCACGTAAATTGTCACCGAGACTTTTACGTCGCAATCAAACGTGATAAACCATTATTCTTGAAACGTGAAGGTTTGGTGGGTGATTTGGACATGGAGCGTTTGTTTCAATGATGACTTTTATTTATTTTATTGGAATGAAGTCCCTTATCGCACGTTACACTTCAGACGCTAGGCCGATGGCGGCAAGGAGAAAAAAAGTGTTAGCGCAACGAAAAATGCTGACTGCTGATTTATTAAAGTGAAACTTCTTTAAAATCGTTGTGATTTGAAATTCGATGAAACGAAAAACTCACACTAAAAAGAGACAAACAAGACAAACATTCATAAATAGGATTTAGCCTGCGAGAGAATGAGATAGAATACAAGTATACAGTGTTTCCTATAATCTTTGTGTTTGCGCCTGCGTACTACGAAGCCTTCAGAAAATGCGTCAATGTCAACGTGGTGTCATTTTTGTGCATTTGCGTATAAAAATTCGTTGGTTAATTAATTTATGTTAATTATTTAACACACCTGTGTTAATTTGACCAATAACTTTTATATAAATTATCTAAAATTAAATTGATTAATATTAGTAAATTATTTGTGTTGCTTTTATTTTTTATTTCTCATTCTCTCGTAGGCTACTTTTCTGAAGTTTCATTTCTGCCGTGTGTGAATTGCACACACACTTTTTTCTTATTGTACTACTGTACTTTGATGTTGCTGAATACTAATTATCCATATATTAGGTCGCGCAACTTTCAGAGATGGCGCAATGTTAATTTCTAGTTTTTAAAATATTAACTATATTTGATAAATATATTTAAATATAGTGAAAGAAACTTTGTTCCAACAGTGTGTCCCAAAGACACCTCACGTGTTTTGTTTTCATAGTATAACGGACAAAACTCTAGACTTACGATCAATGTGCAATAAAATCGTTGTACGTTCGAATACCACACACTTTACTATTACCATGAACACAGTCCTAACATAATACCTTTAGGAGTTGCTTAAATTTAATGTGAATATAATTATAACATGATAATCTTAAGATCTATAAATTCGATTTGGTAAATCCAAATAAGTAAAACATATAAGTTCCGTACAAACTCGTTTGTAGGTCCATCTCGAGCATCGAAGATTCGATTTTTGCTCGTTTTTTTTCCGAGTGCCAAACTTAACTTTGCCGTTCTAAAACTATGCTCCTATAAATCAATTTACGTCATACTTAATTTTTCAAGCGCAAAATATACCTAAGTTTGTAATCGCATAAAACATTTTTTTATGTTTATAGCAACAAATTAGCAACTTTCGGATTTTTTCCTGCACTTGTGCTGTGAGACATTGATTCTGGTCAAATTTCATTATTTAAAGTTAGTGATAAGTATCCCATAGATTTTGATTTATCAGCAAAATGTTAAAATATAAGGCAAAAATGGCCGTATCTTTTGATTGATTTTTACAGTTTCACCTTCACGCGTACCTGAGATAGAGGGCCTTGACAGACTGACAGACGGACAACGAAGTGTTCCTATAACGGTTACTTTTTTATTTTGAACAACATAACCCTAAAAAAATGAAACAGTCAGCAAACGTCAAAGTCAAACTTACAAACCCACTCTTATCAGTTCAATTTACAAGATTGTAATTTGAATAGCCATCTTCAAAAACTAGGGCACATGTACCGACGGACATGATCGAAAACACATCTATGCAGTTTCTTGGAAGAGGAGAAAATAGTCGTATTAAGATTAGCAAGACTAAGATGTGATAATAACCGCTCAGTACAACATACATTGAAAAGCTTATAATTTTCTCTTGCTCGGTGCGAGCGCCGACAATTTGCCAGTCGATGTTTCCATTTGATTAGGCTGAACTGATCTGGGTATTAGATGATAATCTTGAACTGTGAGGACCGGCAATTTGTCAACTTTCCATACTTGAAGTAATTAGTAGTGATAACTAGACGCTTGTAGATCCTGACCTACATTCATTCGAGTGCATCTAAGGGATTGTCCATTAATCACGTGAGGCTCGAAAGGATGGGAGGGCGTTAGGAAAAAATCACGAAATATCACACAAGGGAGAAGGGGGGAGTAGTGAAATATCACGTGTATTTATTTTTTCATAGAAGTTTATATCTTCATTTAAAATATATTTTGAACTAAAAAATACACGTGGCTAAAAGGGGGGAGGGGGCGGGGGTTAGTCTAAAACCTCACACTTATCACCAGTTTATGTATAACTAGCTGCACCCCGCGATTTCACCCCCTTATGTTAATCCAGGTGTCGTGCTACATACCAAGTTTCAGTAGTTCAATCGGTTCAGTAGTTTTAGCATCCTCACAAACTTTATAATATTAGTAGGATTGTTGCCACCGATATAATATTGATTTCCAGCTACAAGGGTTTATTTGTAATCTTCTGTGCAACGTCACTTTACCGATTGAAATCCTCTTATAAAGCTTGGCGAGTATAAGCACATCGACACAAGAGTGCTACACTGTGTATAAAGAAAGTGCTGTGCATCCTACGCCCCATAATTTTTTTTTTTATGCTATAGGGGGAAAACGAGCAGACGGGTCACCTGATGGTGCCGCTGACTGACTGACTACCGCTGCTCATGGGCACCTGTAACTCAAGAGTCACAAGTGCGTTGTCGCCCTTTAAGGTGGGAATAGGGGAGAGGGCAGGGTTAGGGCCTCTGGTAACCTCACTCACGCGGCGAAAAGCAATGCAAGCATTGTTTCAGGGCCGGTTTTCTGTGAGGCCGTGGTATCAAGCGGAGTCGAGCCGGCCCATACGTGCCGAAGCATGGCTCTCACACGTAAATATTATAGTCATTACATATTATTATAGTCAAGCGACTTTAAATCAAGCAGAAGTCTCTTGTATACTTCCTATACAATGTTGCTTAAGAAGCATTTATTAATAGTAGAGTATTATGATGATAGCAGCGTTTAGCAAGTAAGTCATTTATTAGCATTTCCTAATCATCACCAGCAAAAATGACGCCTTTTTCTGTTGGCCATGTTTAAAAATTCAAAATCTTACTTTAATTCCAATAACAAAATACAAATGAAATAAACACTGCATCGAATAAATTTTGATTTATTACACGATAAAAGCGGAGCTAGGGATGCGAAAAACTACAATAAAATAATAATTGTTATGCAAAAAACCGCTAATGGAATCACTCAATCCGGTAATGTAGCAAATGATTTATTACTTGTCGAATAAGAAAAATGACTATAAAATACATTAGAGCATTTGTATCGTACGACACGGGACCGTAACGAAAACGGTTTTGGGCGGAATGAAGTAAGTAAATCGGAAATTTAGTCTTGTTTTAGTCCAAGGAGTCGAGTTTACAGCGTTCAATGGCTATCAAAATTAAGACAGGGACTCGTTGCTGTATTGCGACTTTTAAAAATATTTACTTCTAGCAGAGTAAAACACTCACGCTTAAGCTTCTAGCAACAACTACCTACATATTTTACGGGAACACATATAGTGGGAAGCTATGAGTGCAGTAATTCGACTGAAACCGTCTAGGGCTGAATTTTTCTTACAATCAGCACATGCAAATCTTCGATATAGGATACAAAATCAATTACTTTTCAAAGTTCCGACAAAATGAAAACAATTTACAGACGAAATAAAAAAAAAGTATAAGTAACCTTTAGTACAAGGTATATATTTAATACACATCCAAGTCCCAAAAGTAAATGATAACTGAACTTATTTCACGAAAAAATGTTTTAGATAATGTTGCAGGTCGATTGGTACTGGTAAAAGTAGATGGTCCCGGCATTTCCTATGGCTAGCCTTGAGAAGAAACGACCAAAAGAACTCAAGGATCGAAGTTTACACGGGTACCCTATTCGAAGTCGAATCTCATTTAGTCGAACTTCATTAGCGCGGAGACCTCTTTTTGAATGACTTGAGCTCCCCAGAACATGAGGTCGACTGTTTGTTACCCGTACATCAAAATGTCGAAAGAACATGTCGACGATTTAGTAAGAAATTATTTTTTTAATACAAAATTATGAATTCATAAGTTATTAAGTGTTCTAGTACACTGGTCATTATTAGTAAATTGGTTTTAACTTGTTTGACGTTAGTGGTAACGAATCTGATACAGTTGGTCTTTTCCTCGTTTGATACCAAATTGTTAAAATTGAACCAATGCACTATTTAGATAGTGCGTTATTTATATCGTCAGCGACAGGTTGCTGATGTTTATGTGTAAGTTTTAATGAAAACGATGTGTCATCTGCAAATAACACGTTTAAAAACCATTTCAGTTTTCGGTCTGAAATCGTGAATAGTAAAACAAAAGTTTTCATTAAAATATACCTCTTTAGCAGATTGTAAGCTAGCGTGGCTTTACTAATAGAATTCGCTTATAAACGATATGAATCAGTAATGTATTTTTATGTTGAACACAATTGGTGGTGATTTTGATGGATGATAAATATTGAATAATTCATATAAGTCTGAAGTTGTTCATTAGATTATTGCCTCATGTGTTAGATTTGGTAGCAGGTTGTAAATAGTAGTTTTTTTAATCAACTAAGTTGTGCTTTCGTTGGTAAACGGTAATCGATATCTGTAAACACTATAAGAAAAAAAAATCGGACAAGTGCGAGTCGCCGAGAGTTCCGTAATCAAACAAACTGTACGCAAGCAAGGTCTCACAGCACAATTAAAGAAAAAAATTCAAAAGTCGTTACTTTGTTATTATATTTGTCTGTGTCTCTCAGACCTTTTATGCTCAGGAACCTATGGACGCATCAAGTTGAAATTAACATTACATCTGCGGTCCCTTGAGCTGTAAAAAAAATTAAGCTTCTAAGTCAACGCAATCAAAAGATACGGCCATTGCCATTTGAACATTTCGCATGCAAATCAAAACCTATAGGGTACTTCCCATTGACCTAGAATCATGAAATTTGGTAGGAAGTAAGGTCTGGCAACACCAGTGAAGGAAAGCATTCGAAAGTCATTAATTTATTGTTAAATCACATAAAAAGAAGTTATTACAAACTTATATTTTGCGGTTGCAAAGTTGGCATTATCGTATATCGATGTATGGGAAAGAATTTTTAGAATTGCAAAGTTAAGTTTGTCTTTCGGGAAAACGTGCAAAAATCTTCGAGAATTGATTCCCGAGATGGACGTACTATCTACATACAAGTTTGTTTGCTTACAGAACTTTTTTAAAACAACATTGATTATGTAATGTTTTATTTGCTTGAAAGGATCGTCAAACTTTTATAGAAAACTGATAGGTTTCGCTACCCACGAGTAAGTTGGGACGGGGACCAGTAAGTTGTGTTAAGGTTTGTGTATTTGAGCATAGGCACTAATAAATATAAAATATTATGCTTAACCTACAGGGTCTATTAAAATATTATATTAATTTCTTCTAACTGAAGTACAATACCTACCAAGTATGTACCAAAACAAAGGCTTATAATTTAATAAATAAAACTGTTGACCTTATTTCATTATAATATTTGAACACACTTGAAATCAAAATGGTAAGATTCCATGGAAGCATATTAGTAAGTCAATGAACTAACTGGAACTGTTAATTTACACAAAGTATAACTTCGATCTATCTATCTCCGATGATCGAGTGAGGTTATGATAGACGACTGTGTAATATGTAAAAGCACACAAGTTCTACATATATATACTACTGCATCTTGGTTCTCACGTAATGAGAAATCTGATTCGTACTTGCAAACTCCATCATGCTCGTACCTCTGGCATATTGCTACTTGAATTACTTTGTCTTAAATTATGTGGATTCGATTTATTCTCGTTAGCCAGACTTACAAACCCGATTTCTAAGGGACATGACATTAAGTTCGATCTAGCATCCTGAACTTTGAACTCCGACAACAGGTTTAAACGAGGTATTGTTGCTTGAATACAGAGTATAATAAATACGTAACGCAGTTTAATCTGTACAGATTGTGCGAGATACAATGTGATAGATTAACTTGAGATGAGACTACGCTAAATATGGAGCTAGGACATTCATGAAACAAATGAACGTACAAAAGCTTAGTCGCACTTATAAGGAGACAACATAGTGGTACTTTTGTGTTCAACCATTTTCACAAAACAATTCGGTAGGTAGTTGAGCGTTCAGTCAAATCAATTTTTAACGCGCTGTTATTAGCTTCTCTTGTAACGAACTAACTAGCTAACTATGTAAACAAATTAATTTTAAGTTGGAAGTCAATTTTAACCTACTTCTATAATCCTAACTAATTTAACCTACTTCTGTCATGTCAAAATGAAACTTTGTATTTATATGTGGTTTGGATGACAATACTGTAATTTGGCATCTTGGAGCTGATCTGATGATGGAGCCATGAGGTGAATATTGGAAATCTGTTTTTTTTTTAATTGGGTTCGCCTTTAAAGCATGTTTTTTTAGTTTGACTAATGTATAGACAAAGTATATCATTTTGATTAACTATTAAACATCAAAACGAAAGATTTGTATTATCATAAATCGCTTAGTCCAATCATTTATATAATTGACTGCACATTAAAGCGTTCGCCTTGCCATTACGCCGCGCCGAGTATTGACGATTGCATTTTGTGACTGGATAAAAATTTGTGTCATAGACAAAAAGTTGTCTGGAGTCGTGAGTGTTCTTTCTATCACTTGTTTAAAGGTTTGTAAAGTCTGCGCGACACAGGAATCACTCCTAGTGCGGGAGTTGTCTTTTGCAAAATACAATAAAAGTATCGTTAGTGTTTTGTTTGATGTTAAAAAATAGTAACAAACGTCAAAACAGTAACGGATCTTATGTGTCAAAGTCATGTGTAACACTGAATTTCATGTGTACTATTAAATAATGTATTTTAAGTAATATATTGGAACGACCCAATTTACGGATTACAAAGGGAAAATTATATTCTTGGCTAGAGCAATATGTCGAGATATATGATGGCGGTGCCTCCCAATATCGACATACATATTCGCATCACGAAATTGAAATAAAACCGGCTGCAGAAATCAAGTTCCAAATTAACTTTCGCTAACTTTCGCGAAGGGATAACGATTTCTTGAATTTAGATAATTTGTACGATGTTTCATGGTAATGATTCAGTCAATATGGAACTGGGTTTGAATAGGTATGACTAAGAGAGTTCTATCATATTTTCCGAAGCATGATTGGTTCTCACATACCAAACATAGTCATAAACTGGATTGGTTCCATCATTTACCGATGATTCTGACAACGTCAAGGCAAGAAGGTAGCTGACCCGCGCAACTTCGTCCGCGTTTTTAAATTTTCCTCGTTTTTGCAACATTTTTTATTGATACTCCACTTCTATTGGTTGTAGCATGATGTTATATAGCCTTTAGTCTTCCTCGATAAATGGGCTATCCAACGCTAAACATTTATATGTACAATTTTCCAATTTGAACCAGTAATTCCTGAGATTAACGCGTTCAACTAAACAAACCAAAAAACAAACAAACTCTTCAGCTTTATAATATTAGTATAGATAGGTAGAGAATTAGAGATACAACATTTTTAAGACAACGGTGGATAATATTAACTGCTTATATTTATGGCTATGGATTCAAAAACATAAATTAAACGTTATAAGACGCAATGAATTATGATGTCACTTATACGGATGAATTGGAGACTGTCATTAAATTACGTAATCAACGTACAAGGGCAAATTCAGCCCAAGTCCATACTGTTTGCAGTATATTACACAGAGTATTCCTCTAACCCTATCTTTGTGGCATACCATTCATCACGTTGGGTGTTTTGTTACCGCCTGTTTACCCTGCACTTAACTTGTAACACTTCGCCAACTATGATGAATAACTTTTTGGCGTGATTGTCCCCATTTTCGGGGAAAACTAAAAGACGTATATTTCTACCAAAATCTTGAGTTGATTTACTTGCTGGTATGCTGTTCGTCTTGATTAATTGTTGAAAACTAAACTAAATTTTTATAGTAATAATGAAATTGATTTCTCTTTGCTATTTCGGATACAAGTTTACTAGGTTTTACCGCAGCTTTGCTTGTGTTAATGTAGATTTTATCAATCTATTCAGGAATCCCTCTGTAACGTGGTCAGGGAGTCAGCCTGGTGTGCTCACACATGGTCGATCCGGTACTGAAATGATGGAAGAAAATTAGTACACGTTAGATCGAGGTTTCACAGTTTATAATTAAACTTGCAAGAACTATTACAAACAAATTGAGTTAGGCTCAAGACCTGAGGGTCTTCAAAGGCTTTATCAGGCATAGGCAGAGTATTTATCTCGCAGTGCAGGAACCGTATCGAAAAGAGGCCGCATTTTGTCATCCATTCTTTTTATACCATCGCGAGGTGTGCGGTTTCGCGGGGTGCAAGGTCTCGAAGTGGGGAAGCGTGGTGGTATCCGTGCGACACCTCTCAAACAGTTCTTTCTTCTTCTTTCTTCTTTAAATGGCATGATGATCGGTCGAGTAGTTAAGGTGTGAAAGCGTAGCAAACAAACAAACAAATAAACTCACATTCCCATTTATAATATTTTCTTTTTTGTAAAGGCGGCAAACGAGCAGACGTGTCACCTGATGGTAAATGACTACCGCCGCCTATGGGCACCTTTAACTCAAGAGTCACAAGTGCGTTGCCGGTCTTTAAGCTGGGAGTAGTTGAAGGTAGGAAGAGAGGGAGAAGAGGGGTTAGGGCCTCCGGTAACCTCACTCACGCGGCGAAAAGCAATGCAAACATTGCTTCACTGCCAGTTTTCTGTGAGGCCGTAGTATCACTCTGGACACTGTGGTCGAGCCGGCCCATACATGCCGAAGCATGGCTCTCCCACGAATTAGTTAGAATTGTCGAAGGTGAATTGTTTTTTTTTTAGTTAATGCTTAAATTTTATACACAAACCACATGTCTTAGATATTTGACCTTTCTAGCTAGAGACTGGTCTCATATATTATGTTCATTACAGTATACATTAAAATAATTTACGATTCAAATGAAACAGTGATCCACTGCTAATAATTATTATAATTTAATTCCTAAGGGATCCACTTATAATTTGTAATTCGCAACGGAATTACAAAATACAAATTACAGTGTTTGGAGCATAAGTACAGTCAAGAAAAATTAAAATCTTTTTATTTTTATTTCAACTCTAGTATTTTGAAGATACACATAACCCTGTATATTTTCCTGCTGTTACATAAAAAAAACCTTTTAAAATAAAATATACGTATTTCGGTTTGGCAGTTCTTAAGATTGCCACCACAAACGCATTTTGTTGCTGATTGTACCATATTATGTTTTTAAGTAACTTAGGTTTCCGACCTGAATAATTTTTTTTATATATTTCTGATAACTTCCACGAGGGATCAGATCGGAATAGAATATAAAACGTCATAATGTAGTAGATCAGAATGGAATAACAGTGGGAGAGCCATGCTTCGGTACGTATGGACCGGCTCGACCGGAGTGATACCACGGCCTCACAGAAAACCAGCCGTTAAGCAATGCTTAGGCCTTAAGGTTACCCGAGGCCCTGCCTTCCTTCTCCCCCACTCTCCCTCTTCCAACCCTTCCCCTGCTCCCACTTTAAAGGCCGGCAACGTAGTTGTGACTCTTGAGTTACTGGTGCCCATGGACGGCGGCACTTACCATCACGTGACCCGTCCGCTCGTTTGCCCCCTATCCCATTATCCCATAAAAAAAACTCAAATAAATTAGGCATCGGCTAAGAGATACCATAAGACTGTGTATGATACTTTTCAGTCTTTAAGTAAGACCCACTCCTAACACAAGCGTTTAGCTTAGCTGGAGGGGTTAACAAGAATACTAGTAATGTGTGACCCACGTTGTTAGTATTCTTTAAAAAAAAAAAAAAAAAAAAAAAGAAATGCTATGCAGTAAGTTGCACATTTTTAGTAAATTTACGAATGAATTCCCCTTAGTCTGTTGCACATTTTAAAAAATGGAAGCAGATGGGACCCATACTGTTACTGTAGACTTAATATTCAAGTTGCGCAGTTTTTTAAATGCAATTTCGGTGTTTTAGATTCTTTAAGTTTTAGTTACTTGTACAGGGATAATATAAACATCTTTTGTTTACTTTATACCTACATTATATACGCTCTAAAAGATCTAATCGTTTAAATGAATTTAACTACTAGTTCAATACTGGCTCGTACAGCCTTGAAAGCACAACTTCTGCCGAGCCTCCCAAAGATAAGGCCGCAAATGAATAGATCATGGGCACTCGTTCTCGCACCCAAATATTCAATAACCACACAGCCAAAGTATTTATTACACTATTAAGATTTTACTTTAGATTGGACCAAATCAAATTGTAAAATAAACAACAACTTTACTTACACATTCCAAAAATAAAAAATACTCAAAAATAAACCTTATTCTGGATAAATTAAGAGTCAGTTGCAACTTTTGGAGACGCAAAATAATTTTGATCAAAGTATCTACTTTATTTTTTTAAGGTGAGTGCCTATTCAGTGTACGTAAGTATTGTTAAAATAATAGCAATGTTAAGGTTGTACTGCTTCGCGTTAATAAAAAGGAAGTAGCTTTTGGCTTACTGACGTAACGTGTCCTTAAGTGAGGAGATAAGATCAAACCTTGAAGACGTCTTGTAGTTTCTATATCAGTGATGGATACCAAGGTCGCTTTGCACTTCTTTTTATAGAACTAATAGTGTAAATGAAGTACTTTACTGGGAAGCTGTATGAATAAATACTTGCGATGATAGTAGTGTTACTGCGTTGGCAACCCTACCCTCTCAGGGAGCTGTGACACTAACAGTAAGTTACTAATTTAAAAATTTAAAATAACACAACTGTCCTCCCAAAAAACGAATTTGTGAAATACAGCCGCGATATTGATACTTTATTTTATTTTTAGCCAGTGTCAATCAGTCTGATGTAATAATTCTAACGACATAATATATATCAAAATCTGTTCAGGCATTTTGCAGTTATGTTGGAATAAAGAAACTCACATACATACATGAACCCTGAAAACATTATACTCTTGTTTTGGCATTCATATAAAGACTCCGACTCGAATAGATTTATTTTGTT
This sequence comes from Euplagia quadripunctaria, assembly GCA_963859945.1. Taxonomy (NCBI): domain Eukaryota; kingdom Metazoa; phylum Arthropoda; class Insecta; order Lepidoptera; family Erebidae; genus Euplagia; species Euplagia quadripunctaria. The sequence goes on from OY982575.1 coordinate 20,973,361, forward strand.
GTTAAATAAAAAATCAATTGTTCATTATCAGAGATTTATGATTAGGAAAACAAAGAATTAAAAAATAATTGAAACGAAAACTGCTATGTCTTACGTAATCTTAAGGTCTATGGCAATTCCTATACCTTATAAGCTATTTATGGTATTTCGTTTGCCATGACTTAGTAATTCTTTTAATCTCCCAAAGCAAGTACCTTAAAGCAAAATGATTTTGGTATTAGTAAGCATATTTTTTATTTTATATTAATTCATCCAACTAGCCCTAGGCGTAGATTCCGTTTGAATCAATTACGCCAAATATATGATTTTTGTTCCGAACTCAGCTCAATTTAATTCTCAACAATCTTTGTTTTTCTTTTATACGTCTTGTCTCCCCTTATTATTTCTTTTTGTACTTGATTTGTTTTCTCCTAAATATTTACTTATCTTTTTGTATTTCAACAAGTATTATGGTTCTCACATTTTTACTCCTCCAATTAAACTAAATGCTTGAGATAAAGTGGGATCATGCCAGTAGCGTAGCGTAACCTCACGATTCAAAATCTTTTGTTTTAGCTACTATGAAGATACTTAGTTGCGAAGCAAACATACAATTCAACCTGGTATCCAAGCGGTCACCTTGCACGTCACACGTTGCTGACTATGTCAAAACTTCCTTAAGTAATATCGATGAATAGTATAAATACATACACACATATACTCACGCCTATATCCTCGAAAGGGTAGGCAGAGTAATATTAAGCCCCATATTTTGCCAACTATATTTAGTACCACTCATGTGGGAAAAGAAAAGATGGAAAAATTGAGAGTATTGAAAGGGAAAGGTAGTCAAAACGAGAAAGCAATTCAAGGAAATGATGGATGGATTGGGGAGAAAGCAATAACTCGAGCCGATTCGTATAGCTGTAACTCGAACAGACAGACTTCCCGGCTACAACCAGTTCGAGTCATCCATGAAGCTTATAGTGTCGTCAATGACGAACAGACTTTCCGGCTACAACCAGTTCGAGTCATCCATGAAGCTTATAGTGTCAATGTCAATAACGAAAATGATGGTTTTAATCGTAAAGATTACAGAAAATAATTTAGGGTAACTCAATTGCACAATGTTCGATTTGATAACTTATAATTATTCTCTGCCAAACTCTGGCCATGAGTTAAATGTTTGTAAACCCAAAATGCATTAAAAATGTTTTATTAACAATCGTTGATTAAGAGTTTATTGAGCAATGATAATAAACAGCAGTGCCATAAACTACCAATTCTCATTAATGTCAAACACACGGGATTGGACCAGACTATCGTAGTCAAAGCTCTTTGAATTCAATAAAACTGATAAATTGTCAATTGGTTTGCCATGATTTGAAGGACAATAACTTGTATGCACTTGCTAAACGCAATGGACCGATTGACCTAAATTCATTTTCTAGTTATATTCAACAATTACAAGAACTTGTGTAAATCAGTGTTAGAAGGTTATTGTAAATTGTAAGTCGTAAGTTTGGTAAGCTATTAATGTTATGAATGCAATATATTTTCAGTTACAAATGAAAATTTCAAAATCAAATAGTTCAATAAAATTAATATATTATACTAACAAATGTATGTAAAACTGTATAAGATACTACTAACAAAAACTAATGGTAGGTACAAAAGACTTTTTACATAACACGCTCGACACGACAGTTTTTTTTTTTTTTATGGTGTAGGGGGCAAACGAGCAGACGGGTCACCTGATGGTAAATGACTACCGCCGCCCATGGGCACCTGTAACTCGAGAGTCACAAGTGCGTTGCCACCCTTTAAGGTGGGAATACGGGAAGAGCGGGAAGACGGGAGAGGGGGATTAGAGGCGAAGAGAGGGGGGAGAGGGGAAGGAAGGGAATAGGGGAAAGGGCAGGGTTAGGGCCTCCGGTAACTTCACTCACGCGGTGAAAAGCAATGCAACCATTGTTTCACGGCCGGTTTTCTGTGAGTCGAGCCAGCCCATACGTGCCGAAGCATGGCTCTCCCACGTAAGTTTTTTGTTTTTTTAAAAAGACAACTCCCGACCTAGGAATTACTTCTGTGTCGCGGGGGACTTTACAAACATACAAATAACGGACACAAAGAACACCCAGACTCTGGTGTGAATCGAACCGACGACCTATGGCATAGCAGTCAGGGTCACTAACCACTAGGCCAACAGGCCAGTCAACAGTGGAATTTTCATTTATTGCGTCCATGACTTACATCATCATCAATTACTCTTTGTGTGTAGAAGCCTCCACGGCTTGTCACCTCACCGGGTGGGCCATCCCAAACGGCAACGGTAGACTCGAACCGACTAAAACCATATAGTGTTCCGTCACCGGGGCCGGGATCTCAGGTGTACCCTAGAGAGGTAATCCCTGTGAACCCCAGCAGACTTGATTGCCTGTTCAGCAATGCGACCCTTCTATGAGGTGCGGAGGGTCCATCATCAATTAGCCTATCGCAGTCCACTGTTGGACATATGCCTCTCGTAGTGTGCGCTATAGTAGTAGTTTATGTATTTTGCCGTTTTTTGTAACAGAGGTCTAATTAGGTCTGTTTAGAGTAATGACCCTGTAGATCACAGTGGGTTTACCGTTTACTCTGTATTAAACATATACGGACTATGGACAGACGGATACTTCATCGGCTGCTGCGTCGGTGACTAGTCCCAAATCAATATCATTTATTATAATTAAACCAATTATAATAATTATATGTATTTGAGTCAATCAGTCGGACGTGAAGCTAGTTACCTGTTCCAATGTGTAGATCCTATTTAGAACTACAGTCAAGGAACTCCAGGAATACCCTTTACTTGCTTTAAAACCTAGGAGCATGTATGAAGCAAATATTCAATAGATATATGTTTCAACCAGCACATATCTCATCATCATAAATATCACCAGAGCATTTCTCTCAAGCCAGCTTTCAATTCTGCCATTGCAAGTTACCGTTATGAGCACAATACCTACATGAACACATAAGCGAAATTGTTGGCTGTTATGGTATAAAATTGAAAAATGTGTACTCGATAAAGGCGAAACGGTGAGAAATAATAACATCCTTGTGTAAAGCTAACCAATCGTGACTTGGAGCTTTCGTTGGGATAGTGTTGAGTTGGTGTGTCGATACATAAAATCTCGATGATTATTTTAAGTTAGCTAAGGTGCTAGGATGCTGGGAATGTATGCTGAGAGCAGTAGCAGCAGTTACTTCAAGACGTTACTTATATGGGCAGATAGATTAAATCTTGTAAGCTAATTTGAAATCACTCACCTTTTTCTTACTCAATTGAAATTTTGGATGTTGGTTCTGTTCGGATGACAATGATTTTTTATAATAAGCATGACCTGATTCTGCGCACAGGATTGTCTCCAGATGAGGGAACAAAACATTATATTTGCTTTAAATATAAAAAAATATAGTTTTTTTTTACAATATTTTTTTAGATATAGGTAAGAAAACTTATTGATTCTTGCATTGCATACTTGACATTTGGGAGAAAACTCTTATTTTCCACATGCAAGACAAGGATCATTGTTATCAATATTACAAATAGAAAATGTAAATAACTAAGAAAAAGAAATTAAATAAAGATAAAATAGAATAAGTTTTGGAGAAACCCTTTGTAAGCCGAGGGCCAGTACAATGCAATAAGACACTTTATCTTCGGGAATTTGTATGAATCCTTTCGTATTTATTCGCGTATAAAAATACTTCAAATGCTAGTTTTGGGTCGACTTCTTACGGTCTAATAGTAATGAGTTTTTTTTTGACCTGCCCTTTGTAAAGGGTTACAATAGATTTGATATTGTTACTATACATAATAAACTTAACAATATGTACGTGCTATTTCTTTTAGAATAAACAAAGTATAATTAATGGTAATAATACTGGTGGAAGAAATAAAAGCGAATCGAGTATTAAAAAAATGAAAAAAAAATGTTATAATGAAATCAGAGCGTAAAACCAGAAGTATGTACTTCTCTCTCTCTTGCTTAAGATCTTTTCTTCATTCTTTCGGTCTTTCCGTTATGATTTTAGTTATATTAGAGCCCCTAAAACTACACTATAACTATACATTTTATTATTGAAAATATATTAAGGTTTACTGACCACTAAAACTAATTTATGGAGGATAAGCACGGTGCAAAAAATTTGATTCACATACAACATACAAAAATGCACAATAGCGTAGTGCTGTTTTTCTGCTAAGAAGGCTTGAAAGAGCTTCTTAAGGGGATGCTTGTCAATGCTTCTTAATGAACACAAATTATAAACAGACTAGGAACAAATGACGACCTGACAACTATGTGTCGTGGCAGTAAGATGTCGCGAATACTTGATTCTCTCTAAGGACAAATACTTATATGTATGAATATATATATATTTGCACTGGTCTCGATGTTTCTATGTATAATATGTGTTTAATTCCAAATAAATATGTACTTAAGTATGTTTACCCGGGCTTTAGAACACATAGTGGTACAAGCTATGCTTTAGTTTCGGTTTAGAGCTGCGTAATCTATATACGCGAGGAGAATTCTTTGTACCCCTTTTTAATGAAAGTAAAAGTTGGAACACTCAAAGTTTATATAGAAAATAAGTATAGAGAGCTAACATTTTAAACAATATGTGTTGTTTGTTTGGTTGAACGCGCTAATCTCAGGAACTACTGGTTCGAATTGAAAAATTATTTTAGTGTTGGATAGCCCATTTAACGAGGAAGGCTATAGGTTATATGACATCACGCTATGACCAATAAGAGCGGAGCGGACCATAAACGCAGGTGAAACTGCGGGGATGGCTAGTGTGTTATAAATGTAAAAACTATGTGAAAGCTATACCTGTCCAGTATTAAGGCACGGAGCATCTATACAATGATAGTTCAAATCAAATCAAATCAAATCATTTATTTGCATGAGACAGGTTTATGACTGGTATAGGGTACATAATAAATGCATAGTTGCGCTGTTTCATAACCTCAGAGAGGTGTGCAGATTTAAAAAAAAAAAAAATAAAGTAATTCACATGCAAAATAACATAACCAATTACACAATCAGATAAAATTCATTAATTACATACATGACTGGCCTGTTGGTCTAGTGGTTAGTGACCCTGACTACTAAGCCAGAGGTCGTGGGTTCGATTCCCACCCAGGACAAATAATTGTGTGATGAGCACGATAATTTGTTCTGTGTCTGGGTGTAATTTATCTATAATATGTATGTATTTAGAAATATATAAGTATGTTTATCAGCAGTCTGGTTACCATAGTACAGGCTCTGCCTAGTTTGGGATCAGACAGCCGTGTGTGGGATGTGTGAAGTTATTATTATTATTATTATTATTAGTCAAAGTCAGAGAAATTTATAATGTCAAATATTTAAATAGGTACATAAATGTTACATGGTCATGTCAATAAAATTTAATATAATTAAAATAATAAAATAGTTCTACCTTATTCTGGAATTGAATACCTTGGTTTTTGTTATATACAGGTCAGATTATAGACAGGTCAATGAAATAAAATAAAACATTATAAATGTAGGCAGGCGACTAGTTTATTTATTTATTTGTTATTGTTACTAGTTGTTATTTACTGTCCCAATCGTTAATTTTAGTTATTTGTCGATAATCGATAAATCAGTTTTACTGGTCCAACACTAAACGCCCGGGGCGATCAAATCGTATCCATACATTAAGAGCATTCATAGCTCGTAGAGGCCCTGTCGCTTAATGCAATTCATTGTACAAGGATCCTTCCAGCAGCTAGAATTACAATACCTCCCACCCCCCTCTCAACTACAAACGAGTCCATACTATAGTACGGGAAAAGGTTCAACACGAGAGATCAATATACACCGGTCAGTGGATTGCTTGCATACATTTTACCCATTTAAACTAGATACGCCCTGCCTCTCTTGATGTTAGTAAATACAGGTTTTCAGACGTAAGGGGAAGGAAGTGTAAGGATCAACTGGTTTTGGTCGACGTCAGTCAGATGAAGCCTGCACAGTGCTTCGATTTACAAACTTAAAAGGATTGGCGTCGAGATTTAAATTTTTTTAAGATTAAAAGTTGTATAACATGCTTAAGGACTGTGGCGGACATTGTTTGAGATGTTATTTTATGTAGTTGTTGCAGTTTTGTAAAGAAATTTGCTTAGTTAAAATAATATTAACTTTTTAGTACATTATTAGACTACATTGTTCATGGTAAATAAAAATAATAATATTAAATCATATTATTAATACGTGAAGATAAGTCTTTGAACCCCTTTTTAAGCAAATTTCATAGAGGAATGTCATATATATATTTTTTTATTGTATAGGAGGTAAACAAGCCAACGGGTCACCTGATGGTAAATGACTACCGCCGCCCATGGGCATCTGCCACTCAAGAGTCACAAGTGCGTTGCCGGCCTTTCAGGTGAGAGTAGTAGAAGGGTGGAAGAGGGGGGAAGGGGAAGGTTAGGGCCTCCGATAACCTCACTCACTCGGTGAAAAGAAATGTAATCATTGCTTCACTGCCGGTTTTTTGTGAGGCCACATACATTGCAAACAAGCCCGAGTGAGATGATACAATGTTTTGGTTTGCAGTATTTTAGAGTAGGTATGGGTGTATAATCTAGAGCCCCTTTTATACCGTACAAATAAGATAATAGTTACTTCGTATTGTGCGGTAATTCTATTTATTTAATCTATTTATTTATTTATTTAATTGATTTTATTTAGTTACAATGCGAACTTCAAAATATTGTGTAGTTATTTAAAAAAAAAATTTCAGATGTAATAAAAAAAAGATGAGATATGTCTGTTTTCTTATATTCAATCGGCTCATGGGTTAATTGATACTTTTAAATATATATTTTTTTAATGTGAATGTATTTAAAAATGTAAGTTATACGTACATGAAATAAATAAAGAGAATAATAATAATGACTCTACACATCTCACATACGGCCGCCTAATAGTAAGTTATATGCCTTGTTTTATGAAATAAACTAATTTTCTGTCTTTCTGGTAAGTAAAACTTTTAAATAATAATATGTTATATTTGTATTTTAATTGAGTTACACCACGCTGACGGTATAGAAAGTACTTGCATTTATTTGCGTGACAATAATGGGATTCATATTTGAATAAATTTCTAAAATGATATAATAAAAAAAGCGTTCAGCACTATTCATTAGATTTGTAATAGTTTCTTGGCCAACTACTGTCAGCTTTCAAATTTATTAAAAATAATGTTGTATACTTAGATTATATATAGGTCCAGATGCCTAATCCGTGCCTCAAAACTGAAGCCAAAAAATACAAGCGTCTAATATAAATACAAGCGTCTCACTCGTCACACGCGAGCGAACGTTCGCCGCTGAAGTACGTCTCGAGTCGCTACTTATAATATTTAAAAATGCCTGCTTGTGCTGTCACATTCTGTAAAAATTATATAAAAAAAAATCTTAAGTGTCCGAACATCACATTTCATATGTAAGTATTCTATTTCCTAATGTATTTATAAACAATAGAACAAAATTTCAAATTAATAAAATTACGACGCCATTACTAGAGATGTTGCCACGACGTGAATTTCATTTACCCATAATGCATTCTACCAGTATATATATTTTTCTTTGCCAAACTTGTTATTTATAGAAAGACGAGAAATATGCTTAATGTTAATGTTCGCGAAACTGGAATCCTTCAAATATTCTTAATTTCTAAACTCTAGCACCCGGAGTTCAATATGTCCGTCAAACGATACTTTAGCTGTGGGATTGTACTCGTATTATAACTTATTATTACTACTCTTAACGAACACAGCTATAGAGCACTTAGGACTTGTAAAATTTTGCTAGTTTCTTGATACTTTATAAAAAATATATATATATATATATATATATATATATATATCCAAGTCCTACAAACCAAGGCAAAACATTTACTTTATTTTATCAAAATACCTTTTGTTACTCTGTTCCTGTGAATAAAGTTGCATTTAATTTTATTACTCAAAAGTGCTTTTATGTTATACTTACCATAAAAAAAAATTACTCTTATTCTCATATTTTTTTCATACGGCCTTATATGAAAATCGATTCTTAAGGAGGCAACTCTAAAAAAAACGTCTTAAAAACAAACCAAAAAATATTGTTATAAATAAATAGTTCCTACTAAGTAGTTTTATTTTACATTTGTCTTTTTAACTAAACGAATTAAATGAAAAAACGAAAAAATGAAATAAACGAATATTTGTAACTGATTTAAATACATTCAAAATGTATTTATTTAATATTACTTACATCAAAAAAAAAATTATGTATAATAAAAAAGTCCCTGAATTTTGGGGTAACCTCTATGCACTGGTAGTAAAACCGTCAATGCACACAAGCATAAACATTGTACGTAGACACTCGCGTTGGGCGGGGTTCACTCACACAGCACCAAAAAGTGGCTTCAAAGTAAACGGTGACTTTTGTACTAGTCACGGTATCTGGACCTATATATAATCTAAGGTTGTATAACAAAAAAAAAAATAGAGTCTATTGAACTCTGATATATAAAATAGATATAAAAATCACACAACATCACAGGTAATGGGGCAAAATAAAATAAAAATAACAACAGAACACATTGGAAATCAATAAAAACGACTCTATAGGGCAATAACAAAACTTATTTTGTCATATAAATCTTTTTGACGGACTCAAATAGGACGGACGAATATTTTTTTTTGCCCCTAACTGCCCTCTATAACCCATTTTTTACTCTAAAACTTTGTTAATAAGATTGAAATTAACTAAGCATGAATATTCCTTACTTTGTAGTAAATAGTTTTATGAAAACAGGCCGTTTTATGACCGGCAGCCAAATGTCTAGGTAGTAACTTAGCAGGTGAAAATTTTAGCAAATTTCCACCTTATTACATACGAGTGAAAGTGTAATTTAATTTTGTGAGGCAATTATAAAGGGTCATTTGAAAATGTTCATTGTCAATCAATAGATGAGGCAAGAATGTAAGGCTTCATTCATTTACTTTGATGTTGCGCGTAAAGTGAATACAATGAAGTTAAGTACAGATGAAGTCAAGGTTTATAAAGGAATAGATACAAAGTTATTTTATACGTAAAACTTGAATTTGGCAGGACGTAAACACTGACTGTGACTATAAAAGGGATGATGATGTTCGTACGGCTGAACAGATTTTCTTAAATTATAGCTAAGTACACTCTTAATCAATTCACCTTTCAAACAAAAAAACTAACTCAAAATCGGTTCATCTATTTAAGAGCTATGATGCCACAGACAGACATAAAGATACACATGTTAAACTTATAACTAATTGTTAATTGTTGGGGGTTAAAAATAGTTTTATTTATCATAATTCCCTGTTGCAAAATAAGTTTAAGAGAATCATTCTAAATTTTACTTTGTAATCTGTTTTTTCAAAGAGTGCAATGCAACAACCATCAGAGGTTAATATAAAAAAAATATTGCCCGTACAGCACATATGTGATAGAAGATCTCTGTACGTTATAACTTCGTTCTCTCTCATGTAACGAAATATTCTAAACGTGACGCGTTCCTTAAATTTCACTCTCAATTCTTGTGCAGTTTCAAGAACGAATTTCTTTTCTAGCTTGTGTCATGTCATTGCCTTGTATTGCTAGCTTCCCGAGGTGTCCTGAAGACTAGAAGTCCTTCCTCAATCTTTACGTAAACATCTTGTTATTTTAGTTTTTACACGACTGCCTGAAAAAGGAGTGTAATCTTTTCAGGGTTTATGTAGTTTGTTCATGTTGTAGTTTCTTTATTCCACCGTAATTTCTAAATGCCTGAACAGATTTGGATGTATGGAGTATCGTACATAATCCTGACTTACACTGGCTATAATTTTTTTGAAAAAAAAAAACCAACATTTGTTGTTATCGCAGGGCAGCTTTTAAAAGGTGTTGTTTTTTGTTAAAAGCTTGTCTTTGTGTCTTCTTTAATGATGCTTCCCTAATACCTAGTAATACTAAGGTAGAAGACTGAATGCGTAGGTACTTATTATTATTACAAAGTTTGGGTCTAAACATTACAGTATTTGTGTATATATAAACAGTTAGGGGACATAACAGACGAGCGATCGGAGAACGGAACACTGCGTTTGATTTATAGCGCATACTGGGAGCGGTGGAATAATAAAATTGGGATTTGGTTACGGCCTTCAGGTTTAGTCTGGGAATTATAGATTTAGTTGCTTTGAGATATTATTTTGTTGATCAGCGTAAAAGTACAATGTACCAGCCAGAGGGGTATATTATTTTGCTAGACTGAAATACCCTTTTTTATGTTATAGGTACATAATAGTACACGTACGCTATACTATACAAAACTTAAAGTACGTAAAGTAAAGGTTTTAATATTCGATTACCTTTACGTACAGTGTGCAAAAGATAAAAGATATAATAATAATAACTTGACACATCTCACACACGGCCGTCTCATCCCAAACTAGGCAGAGCCTGTACTTACTATGGTAAGACTGAGACAGACTGTTGATTAACATACTAAATATGGAAAAATTACATCTAGACACAGAACGAATGATCATGTTCATCACACAATTATTTATCCTGGGTGGGAATCGAACCTCTGGCTCAGCAGTCAGGATCACTAACCACTAGATCAACAGGACAGATTTCAAGCACTATTCAACTGGGTTGAAGTTTAAATACTTCAAACTGAACACTCGATATGCTACAGTGACTTAATTTTGATAAGTTAATTAGAACATCTTAAATATAAAAATCAATGTTTGTTTGTCCGTATTTTATGCGCTGCCGTACCATTCATCAAATTATGCATACACGTTGCCAGGGATACATCCAGATACCTTTCATCCAGAAAAAAGTGCTCTCGAGGGATGGAATAATTACTTTTAGGCGAATGAAGACGAGGGCAAAACTTGTAGTCAATATTATTCTACTACACCCGATCCCAAGTATTTTATCAGGTATCAGTAACGCAAGGGATTACAATATTTTTTAAGCCTTGTCATATTTTAGTCGCGCAGGGTCCTTGAAAATTCGGTATCATATTGCGCAATGAATTCTGTTAATAAAAGTAATACGCAGAGAGGCAAGATTGTCAGTTGCCAAAAGGTTAAATATCAGCGCTTTAGCTACTCTACCCATTGCAATAAATTTGTTTAAAAGTTGTATGAATGGTGTTTACTCATATCAAACCTTTTAGTGCAAATTATATACATTTTTTTTTAAATTTTGCAAAACTCATTCAGACATCAACAGAATGATAAACATTATGTTGCATTGTTCTCAAGTATAATTTTCACTTATAAGCAATGTAGCTAATCTAAAAAAGTAAAACAAAAGTAAAAACATATCGAAAAAGAGTGTACTTGGAGATTCTTGCCTGTTCTTATCCATAGGATCTATATATTGGAACAGGCAACTAGCCCCACCACTGACTCCTGAGAATTCAAAAGTACCTATAATTAGTTTAATTGAAATAAATGATTGTGACACTTCGTGCGATATTAATATTTTTTTTCTAACGAATGTTTCAACGACGCGTTGAAATTGTTAAAATTTATTATCAAAATCAGAGCTCTGTTCGCCTTCCGTTCCGTGCTTTGCTTCTAATTTATGGCATTCATGGTAGTCCTGCAGAGTCCACAATCCGTCGTTTATTGAATAAATTTGAGACTTCCGGGTCGGTGATCGATGAAGCCGTGCCTGTACGTCAAAGAAACGCAAGATCGTTGGAGAATATTGTTGTTCGGAACAGTGTGCGAGAAAACCTCATGCGGATTTTGCGTCGAGACTTGGGTTTTCATCCATTTGAAGTTCAATTAACATAAGAGCTAACCTAACAACCACAGACAGCGCCGTGTACTCGCTGCTTGGGTTTTAGAGCATATGGCGGCCGGGTCTGCCGTCGAAAAAAATCTGAAATGAAGATCATTTCTGGTTGAGTGGCTTTGTTAACAAACAAAATAGCTGGATTTGGAGCGGAAATCCACGGAAAATTCATCAGGTGCCGCTAAATTCTGAAAAAGTCATTTTGGTATGGATTTTGGTACTGCGTTATCATTGGCCCATATTTCTTCGAAGATGCAATTAGCCGCGCTCACTGTCAATGGCGACCGATATATGTATATGGTTTCAACAGGACGGTGCCACTTGCCATTGAATTACAAGAACAATTACACATAACCTCGGGCTTCTTCATCTCGCGTGATGGCGACATAAAGTGGCCACCGATATTGTGTAACTTAACACCGCTCAACTACTATGGAAGGCCAACATAACTCGCGTTATTCATGACATTGAGTCCCATTTTCTGCGAAGATGTCGTCCAAAATTAGTCCACCCCACCTACGGCGGAATTACATTCCATACATAATATCATTCAGTCCTTTAAAATAATGTATAATTGTGGCAATATCACTTACACAGGTGGTTTTATTTCATTTCAAAGTTTAAGCGCTCTTAATGAAAGACCTTGAGTTAGCTAATTTCTTATATAAGATACTCAATTTTACAGTAATAATGAGAAAAGGAAACAAAACAAAATATAGACGTCATTTTTTTGTTTTCCTTTTAAGAAAAAATAAAATATCCGTTAGTCGAAAAGATGTGTGAATCTTGTATATAAATTGCATTTTCATTAGCTTTTTGAAATCATTCAACCCTGGCCTTGGTATTAAATCCTAGTATCCAAAATCACTAAAATGCTTTACTGCAATCATAGTTTTTAATCATAGGTTACTGCAATCAAAATTGGATTGGATGTCAAAACCGAAATACAGACAGAAAAAGCAAAACTTCACCGCCTTATTTTAATAAGATTGCAGAAAAAACTATTTCAAGTTAACTTGTCTGTATTTATTACTGTTCGCGACCTTTGAGACACAACTTCACGACATCCACGGGTTGTTTAAATGGCTCTCAAATACATAAGGTATCAAAGAAAACTATTAGAACACCATATACTTTTTGATTTAAAATAATCTATTCTTTAGAACGAAATATGATAATCTGTTGAACCGGGGGTCGCATCGTGATCTCGATATCACTCGAATACATCTCGATAGATGTTATCGAATCGATTTGAAATTGGTCGACCTTGATACTGATGAGTCGTAAAGATCTCAATATTAGATAAATGGGCGATACTGTTCGGTGGTATTGAGATTCACTGGTTAGATATAGAACTTCTACTCTTGACTAACTCTATGGGGGTAGTTTTTTTTTTACACTACTCCCCTAAAAAAGGAGTGTAATGTTGTCAGGGTTCATGTATGTACTATATAAGTATGTGTGTCTTTATTCCACTAGACCTTCTAAATGCCTTTATATTATCATACCGAATGACACCTTTCAAAATATTTTTTTCAAATTTTGCATTACTGTTTCCCTTAGTACAAGTATTTTTGCTTTTTGGGGTTCACGATGATCTAACGTAAAACGCTGTAACATTATGCTGTAAAAGTAACATTATTGAACTGATTAGATTGATTTTAAAATGAGTAACTTGTGATTAAAACAAATTATTAAACAGTTCTCTTTAAGTTGAGTATTATGTAGGACAGATTTGGTATTATTTTCAAGTTCACTGTCGTTTTTTAATTGTTAAATCAAACTATAAATAAAATAAATGTTATGTAAATGTTTTGACGGTAGGTAAGTATGACGTCACAATATGTCATTGGGAAAGAAAATGTCCTACACAGAGTACAATTTTGACGTTTAATAAAAACAAACTGCTTTGACTTGACATTCAACTTCTGTTTCAGTTAATTTAATCGCATACCACAACTAAATACGATGATGTGATGTTATTAGTGTGGTATAGTATATATGCTCTCGATGCATGGAAACAAGAGTCAATATGGAGAAAATAAACTAAACAACCAAATGAAATAGTGTAAAATAAATGTTTATTAGTTGAAAATTATAGTTATATTCAAGTAACTAGGTATATCTTTTTAAATTTCAAATAATTTAAATTGAAATGTTCATCTGTTTGTTTAGACATGACTACACATAAGCTTTTATGTTTCTTTTTAAAATGGCAAAATAGATGAAACCCTACTGATTACAAATATATTTTTTTTTACAATTATTATTAACTAGCAGCGCCCCGCGGTTTCACCCGCTAAATCCCGATCCCGTGGGAATATCGGGATAAAAAGTAGCATATGCGTTAATCCAGGTCTCCAGCTATCTACATACCAAGTTTCATAGCAATCGGTTCAGTGGTTTTTACGTGAAGGAGTAACAAACATCCATCCATCCATCCATCCATTCATCCAAACTCACATTTATAATATTAGTGGGATTGGGAAACGTCAGCGTCAATTTAAACAAAAAGCCAATTCAAAAAAAGAAATATTTGTACTAATTCTAACCCAAATTTGCTGTTGTGTAAATATTTTACAACTGCTGCACCTGCTAAATGAGATCAGAAGGCCCATTCTCTTCATTAAACACAGGCTTATTACAATCTATGCCCATATAAGCCAACTATTAATCTTCCTAAATGTCACAAGGCCTGTCATATTTCGATTTAATAGTGTCTTTGCTGACATGCAGTTGTTTATTTATATTTAAATTGTCTTTTATGAGAACCGTAATTATGAATTTTGACCTTTTAACAAATATAGCAAGTGCTTAACGGTGCTTATTTCATAACTTGGTGGGAGAGCCATGGTTCGGCACGTATGGGCTGGCTCGACCGGAGTGATACCACGGCCTCACAGAATGTGAAGCAATGGTTGCATTGCTTTTCACCGAGTGAGTGAGGTTACCGGAGGCCCTAACCCTTCCATCTCCCTCCTCCCCCTTCTTACCCCTCTCCCTCCTCTCTCCCTCTTCCGCTACTCCCATCTTAAAAGCCGGCAACGCACTTGTGACTCAGTTGCCATAGGCAGTCATTTACCATCAGGTGACCCGTCTGCTCGTTTGCCCCCTATACCATAAAAAAATAACTAATATATATGCAAAACTATGTTTGTTTGTTTGTTACGTTTTCATGTCTGAACTACTCAACCGAACATCATAAAAAAATTAAACAAAAGGACCTTTCACCCTGATAAATAACTTTACTGACTAGATGGATGTGGTACATTAACGCAAGAGAAACTGCAGACAAAACCTATTCCTACATAAATTCAAACTGCAAGTAAACTGCAATGACAAAACTATTATACATTGGTTACCATCTCGCCTTCTTCGTCGCTGTTCAATTCAAATATGGGACTTTTAGTTCGGTATTTGTATATCTGTGGAATAAATTGTCACCTCTATTTCCGAACCGGTACGACCTTCAAACCTTCAAGAAAAGAGCGTACTTCCCCCTCAAAGGCCGGCAACGCACTTGTGAGTCATGGACGCAGGTGTCCCAGGGCGGCGGTAGTCACTTAAATTCACGTGTCCCGTCTGCTTCTTTGCTTCCGCTACATCGTCGTCGTATTACATACCTCTGAATTGCCTGACGTTTCGACCAGGTTGCACTGGCCGTGGTCACAGGCAATTCGGAGGTATGTACCTTTTCGTGATCGCGTTAATTCCCGTGAAAATATATAATTATATCATGGAACGCGAAAGTTTAAAAGTTAGTATAAAAAACCTGTTAGTCGTAGGACTGCACGTCAGAAGTAAAGACATAACTTCACACTCTATATACATATCCACAAACAAACATCTGTATTGTTTATGATTGAGGTTTGAGGTTTGAGATGTCTTTATTTCTCATAAGAATTTCAACAGTTCACTTAAATGAGAAAGTTTAAGCACATACAAACAAATAATTATCTTATCCTAACCGAAAGTGCCCAACGCGCATAAAGAAGTTTTCACTTCATAAATAGATAGTTTAGTAAGGTTCAGTAGGTAAGAGAATTTTCTTAAAAGTGGAATCTAAAATCTTGAGTTTTAGCACACGATTTTGATTAGCACGTGATAGATAGATGCCAAGTTTTAATTTATTTATTTAATACGATCAAATCATTCGTCAAACACAATGCGAAATGTTTAGATATCAGATTAGATTGTTCATTATTACCACAAATGTATTTAACAATCAAAGGTTATAAGTTCAATGAAGTCTTGTTGAATCATATCCACTATCAGTTCTATCAGCTTTTGTGGTCACTTGTCTGTTTGTAAGCAATTATTTCTATTTAAAAAAACTTAACATTATTTTGGTTATTTATTTATGCGCGATAACTAAAACGGTACGTAAAGGTGAAAAACGAATCGGGTGTTGACAAAGGTTTAGGCATTTCTTCGGGTGTTCATCGCAGTTTCGTTTGGGTATTACTCTCAATTGAAGAATTGACTAATATATAATTACAAGAAAAGTAGCGAAATACAACGAAATACTCGTAGAATCGTAAAATCCAACTCGTAAAAACCCTTGTAGCTGCAAAAAAGCCAAACAATGGTTTATTTGTGTATGTATTTGTATAAATTTTTTACCACTTTTTCCGCTCCACATTGAGTTCTGCTGATTCGATTCCCCGGCAGAATTATAATATAAAACAAATTCTTATAATAATAATATTAAGTGGCAAATAAGTACACTTGCCACCTGATACTATTATTAAAATATAGAATACACTGCTTTCGTGAGTATTAATATTTATTAAATACTGGCAGCGCCCCGCGGTTTCACCTACGTAAGTCCCGATCCCGTGGGAATATCGGGATAAAAAAGTAGCCTATGCGTCAATCCAGGTCTCCAGCTATCTACATACCAAGTTTCATAGCAATCGGTTTAGTGGTTTTTGCGTAAAAAGTAACAAACATCAATCCATCCATCCATACATCCATACATCCAAACTTTCACATTTATAATATTAGTGGGATTAGTGGGATATACGGCTTTACTCACGTGTATATAGATATATGTATTATGTATTCTATGCTGATAGTAAGCGATTACTGTAACCTAACAAATTAGATTATCTATCGAATTTTTCTATAGAAGTTTTAGATAAGTACTATTTGGTGGAGGATCATTTACTTGGGTACTTAAATGTGACCAATGCGCCTTGTTATAACATTTTCGAAACAATGTAGTCAGTAAATTTCTCCTAAACTTTTTCTTTCACTGCAGTGTATTTATACCCAATTAGAGGGTATATAATTATGTAAAAAGTGTACAAAGATGACCATTACAACGGGTCGTGACACGCGGACGAACAGACGCTGTTAAAGCGACACGACGCACGACTCAGCGCAGAGACGGACTTGGGAACGAACTTTTTGTTACTCTAAAGGTGGAGAAAGAAATTATTAGGTGATTACTAGTAATCCAGAAAAGGTATTTCGTCATTACGTGGATAAATGTGAGCACGAAACGATGTAAAGAAATGACCTGTTGATATAGATCTACTTATACAGTTGTACGCTACAATGAAACCCAGTACGGGTATTAATGAAACTGACGGCTTCCACGCTGTTATTCGCAAGAAAACGGCATCGTTGATACTAGGAGCGCGCGATAGTGACTACAGCATTCTAACAACAGTGGCAGAGAGCATCCTATGTTGAAATTTCTGGTGCGAAGGCCAATCTCTTTTCACCAAACTCTTTAATAATTTTCCATTTTTTGTAATTTACTAACACAATGGATTTTTGTTGTCCGAAAATAAATGATTAATAAAAAAAAATAATTAATACAAATGTGTTTGGAAAATAAGTACAAAATGAGAAACCTGCCAAGTTTAAAATAGTACACACGCAATAAAGGTTCCGTAACACTTCTGTTTTATATTATTTACTTATTGATTTAAGCTTACATGGTACATGGGGGCACTTAGCGGAATTGACATTTTCTACCAGTAAATAAGTGAAAAAAAAATGTACACTGCCATCTATAATTTGGTCCCTCTCACGTAATAGGGGCGCGCCTGCCGCGAACAGGGCACTTCTGGAATTGAAGATAGGAAAAGAAGGGGGGGAGGGAAGGGTTAGGGCCTCCGGTAACCTCACTCACTCGGCTAAAAGCAATGCAATCATTGCTTCACTGCGGGTTTTCTGTGAGGCCGTGGTATCACTCCGGTCGAGCCGGCCCATACGTGCCGAAGCATGGCTCTCCCACGATGACATGAGTTGGTACGCTTAAGTCGTCATTGCATCTTCTTTGATTAAAAAAATTCGCTTCTGATCCTGGAGCAATAGCCACTGTTTACTTTATTGTCTGTCTTTCGACTAATTGACACGAATAACGTCCCTTTTTTTCCCTTGACAATTTTATGAAATTTTGTCTGTGAAGAACGAATCTGAAGAATTGAATGATTTTTTTTATTTTTTAATTTAAGCCTATCATCTTCTCTAGCTAAAAGTTTCATGTGTTCTTACTTGTATGCGGATCAATTATTTATAATATTTCCTTAAGAACTTTCCGACGAACGAAGAATTTTACGTGGGAGAGCCATGCTTCGGTATGGGCCGGCTCGACTCCACTCAATCCCACGGCCTCACAGAAAACCAGCAGTGAAGCAATTCTTGCATTGCATTTCGCCGCGTGAGTGAGGGTACCGGAGGCCCTTACCCTTCCCTCTCCCCTATTCCCGTCCTTCCCCTCTCCCCCCTCTCCCCTCTTTCTACTCTTCCCCCCTCCCCCTCTTCTCCTACTCCCACCTTAAAGGGCGGCAACGCACTTGTGACTCTCGAGTTACAAAGTTACAAGTGCCCATGGGCGGCGGTACTCATTTACTGTGACCCGTCTGCTCGTTTGGACTGGTGGTTGGTGATGGTTCGCACAAAAGAACATTTGAGAAACTAACTACTCTATTACTACTACTACTAATCTACTTTATTTTAGTACCTTTAAATACTTTGTTGATTCCTATTTGGACTGGCTGAACCAGAGGTTGTAACTTAAGTCACAAAAAATCTTCATCATTCTCCGCGCCTTTTCCAACTAAGTTGGGGTCGGCTCTCAGTCTTACTACGATACGGCCGAACTTTGATATTTTACGTGAAGCGACTGCCATCAGACCTCCACAACTCAAGTACTAGGCGATATCGAAATTCTGAGACATTTTAGGACTCCAACTACTCGTAACAAATACCACAGATGTAGGTATGGCACCCGGGACCGACGGTTTAACGTGCTATCCGAGGCACGGAGGGGTCTCAATGTGTTAAGAATGGTCACCCATGCTAGACTGACCTGGCTAGTGTTACTTAACTTTGTAATGTGCTAACCTACTCGCTTACCACTTAGCCATGAGCCCTTCTAGTTTAAGTCTAAGTCAGAAAAATCAGATAAACATAAAATAACGCTAAAAGGCATTAACGCTCGTTAAAAATGGAAAAAAGTCGTAAAAGTAATGCCGAGGCCGAAGACCATGAAAAGACTGATTAACAGATCTTCGTAAAACGTTGATTCTTTAATACGTTTAGTTATTTAGTGTCGACATAATACTCACCATGCAGATCGTAATGAGTACGACTCGAGTCACTTGAGTGACATTCGTACCTGTAAACAGGATACATAAAACATGAAATATAAGTTGTTAAAGTCCGGTCCTCAACAATCCATTTAGAAAGATAGCATCGACTAGAGAATTATTAAGTCATTATAAGTACGCAAAGGTCGCGGCTTTATTATCTCTGCCTTCGATCATAAATGAAGCATTGTACCCGTAATGTATTTCGTTATACTCTTCTTACCCCTTGGGGGGAACCACGGCTTGTCTCTTGGTATATTAGTAGCTTTTGATCAATGCTAGTGACTACGTTGAAATAAAGCTTAATGAATTTACAAAATGATAAATAACGGTTGCTTGAAAAGTAGAGAAACAGGAGCCCAATTCATTGATGTTTTTGATACCGTGGCACAGTCTGAAGTTTTATCTTAGTAGCGGACATTCTCGTTTTATGCTTTGACTTGACAGATTTTATTAAAACAAATTTAATTTAAAACACCTGATTAGCTATTTCACTTCCTTTTAGAGAGATACGATCATTACTTATATAAGGTCATTGAACTGACTACAAATGACGGCAATCCCGAACGAACAGGTCTATCAGAACAATATCGCTGCCCATTTTCAGAAATTTTTGGTATAGGGCTTGTTGATGACTTACATACAATTTTGTTAGCGATATAGGATAACTTTACAAACAGCCTTTTCAGACTAATATCACCGCATATTATTAGAAATTGTAGGCGTAGCTTCACAGCTTGTTGATGACTTACATACAATTTTGTTAGCGATATAGGATGACTTTATAAACAGCCTTTTCAGACTAATATCACCGCATATTATCAGAAATTGTAGGCATAGCTTCACAGCTTGTTGATGACTTACATACAATTTTGGTGTTGATAGCGGATGATTTTACACACAACTCTATCAGACCAATATCACCGCACATTTTCAGAAATTTTAGGCGTAGAATCATGGCTTGTCGAAGACTTGGTACTTTGGTAGTGATATCGGATGAGTTTACGATTGATGCAGATAAAATTTCGAGAACTTTGTGAATCAGCGGCTGCAAAAAATGTTGACAAATATAAGTGGGTCTATATGCCAGTCACTTTACATAAAATTCTTTTACACGGTCGTCAAATAAACGAAAATTCCTCATTACCAATAGATCGGAAGCAGGAGAATCCAGTTATAAATACTTACGGTAGAATAAACACTAGGATATTGGATAGTGAAACAATAAATACTGATTTCGTGACCTTGAATAGTCCAATCCATGTATATTCTCTGCCATTCAACATATGACAAAATCCCTATGCCGATATCTAAAAAAGTCCTCTGTGTTTTAAGAACAATTGAAAACATACCCACTTCTCAATAATGATGAAGCTCATAACGTTACCCCTACCACAAACGACACGTTAATAGAATCAGACGGGGAGAATTTAGCATAAATTTATAATATTATTCGTCCGATTCTACTAACGTTTCGTGTTAAAGGCTCATGAACCCTCCCTAGACAAACAGACCTACACACAATTGATCTTACAAATGATTAGTTTATTTTTAAAGTTTATAAAATAAACTCCTTGCGGGCGATGAGTAATACTCGTATTTTTGAGTGAAAGACCATTGCAGCCATTTCATGTTACATATAAAAGTAGGGTAGCGACAACCCTAACCTAAAACATTAAAATTAAATATTTCTGTATTCCTGTGCGTGTTGCGTCTTTTCTTTTTGTCGTGGTACTTATTACTGTAATTAACACGTGTCTTTAATCTCAAATTCTTTTTTCGAAATCTTGGAATATATTTTATTTCTTTACCTGAGTGGTTGATTATATTTGATTCACTAGATATAAGGCATGCCTATCTGGCGCTTTTATATCTGGAAGAGGTAGACAGAGTAGTATTACGGAGGCAAATTTGTTTTCCAAATGGGACGCCAGTTCCAAAATCCTTAAATAAATCCAATTTAAGCAAGAACTGTAGAACATCAACTACCAGCCTGATTATATGCAGAAATAGTGCCACAACATGAAACTAAAAATTATTTGTAATATCACTTTTTTATAGTACTTATCACTGTAATAGTAATTATTACTTTAAAGCTGATCTTTTCTGCTGAGCCTAAATTAATAAATAGCGTCATAAACTACATATACTCACTTTCCTCAAAGAGGATTAGGGAGTGCTATACATACCTACGTATATTATAAAATATACATTAAATTCTTAATGAATTGCTGCTTGAGTAGAACATAATTAATTACACATTTCAGTAGATATAACGATAATATTAATCATAAGCTTATATGATTAATTTAGCTATTCAAAGTAAAAGTTCACTTTCATGTAAGTATATTATGTTATTAATTTATTCATCTTCGAGTAATTCGTATACATATTGTTTCGCCTACGGTTTTGCCCCTTTGAAACTCCGTTACTGTGGGACTATGTTTTAATCCACATGAACAACAAACATGATCATTTCTTAATTTTTCCACATTTCTAATATCTTATTGGGATTTTTCATAGTACTTCACTTCATTATAAGCAGTTATCTCTCAAATAATCTTCTCCTCTTAAATGTTCAACTTAGAGTAGATTTAAAATTCTTCTCCTTTGTTTTATAATCATTTTTAACATACTTCTTGTACAGTCGTAATCACTGTTACTCGGCCTCGTCACTATTACCGAAGATTTCGGTGGGAAAGTGTGTACAAAACGAAACGCCTCAAACCACACGGTCTATCATAATACGCCCGTGAATAAGTGGGGAGTTCCAGCGCTATGGCCCCGACCATCATCACTCTCTGACGGTCAGAACCGTGTCATATTCTAGGCAGTGAAGACTCTCATCTACCGGCACACCTGACCAAAAAACAACTTCTAACGCGGGGCTAAGCTAAGCTGGCTTCTAAGCTTCATCGCATACCACGTAACGTGAAAGCGGTCGACCCATTTGTCTAGCTTCTATTATTATATTATATAACTTACTAACTGAACCTTGATTACTTAGTTTAACATAATCGTGTTAAAGAAGGACGAGGACCTATACCGAAGTTTGTTGTGTATGTTATTAATTTAAAAAAATATATATTATACGCTTAAAGTCTTGAAATAAGTAATTAAATTCATGAGCTTCGTACATAATTTTCCAACGAATCGCTGTTCTCTCAATAGCGTTTTTATTCTAGTCGGGTAGCAAATAAGCAATCAGAATGTCAATTTGATAGTAAACGCGAACAGTATTTTAACTATGGATGCTTTTTCGTAAAAACCTACAAATGTTATTCGGAAACAGTTTGTTTATTTCAGCATTATCAACTCTATTAATAAACCTCAGCCATCAGTGATACCACGGCCTCACAAACAACCGGCAGTGAAGCAATACTTGCATTGCTTTTTATCGAGTGAGTGAGGTTACCGGAGGCCCTAACCCTTCCCACTCCCACTATTTCCCTCCCTCTCCTCCTCTTCCCCAACGCACTTGTGACTTTTGAGTTGCAGGTGCCCATGGGCGGCGGTAGTCACTTACCATCAGGTGGATCGATTGCCCTCTATACCATAAAAAAACCCCTTAAGCCTCTATACTGTTTTTCTTTTCTTATTTGCTTCAATGCCAATTTACCAACTTTTGTTCAGAATCAGAATCAAGAATATTATTTGGTAAAACGAATAATAGTTTTATGATAATCTTCTTTCTAAGAAAAGCATTTTATCTTCAACAAAATAATTCCACAACAAAGTAAATAAGCGGCTTTACTTTCATGTTGAATAGTACACACTTTTTTTATTGATCGATGAAATATCTACCAAGTACTCGTACTTATCTTTTGTTTGAGCAAAATTTTATAAAATATATGCCTTTAAATATCACTTACTATTTCAATATTTTATTGTCCTGTTCTGTTGTATAGGTACGAGGCCACATTTTGTTACAATCTAAATATAATTATCATGTCTAACTGAAAAATGAATTAATCTCGAGAAGAGTTTCGCGCGATGTTATTTTACGATTTCAAATCTGGCCTAAAACTGTTAGAATCGCTTTATAGAATTCAAATTGCGTTTGTAGATAAAGGCCTTTCTAAGGCAACTGTGTACCGATTTTTCAGAGATATTAAGCGAAGTCGGCAAACTTTACGTTACGGAAGATAACGTGTCAAAACTTAAAAAAATCATCTAAGGGAATTGGTGAATCTCGTATAGCGAGATTCAGTATCTACATATTGGAGATATCTTCGGGAATCATAAACAAGATTTTACATGAGCACCTTCGCATGAGGAGTATAGTTTCGCGTTGGGTACGACTAATCTCACTGATGCCTAGAAGCAGGATCACGTGGCATCCATACTGATTGGTATTCTACTAAATGCTGGCCAGAAATGTTCACTGCTGTCAGCAGTAAGCGACGGAATACAAGACACCGCGGGCTGGTACTTTACCATTTACCACACCCGTCAAACTTCTGTGTTATCTTTTTTCCAACCTTAAGTGGACAGTGACTTTTTTAATTCCCTAAAATATAATAGGTATATAGTTTTCATTGCCGGACGATACACTGGCTGCTTTTGAGCAGATTGTAGAGGAAGTGTCTACAGTCTGCTCAAACGCAACTTATCTATAAACTTTATTTTCTTAACTATTCTATGAATTGACCTCTAAAGTTACTACTAACTTATGCTTAAAATAACTTAATTTAAGACCGCCAAATAAACGTAAAAACTTTAAAAATGAAACTTAAATAAGTTCAACACTTTAATCAATTCCACACGAGTGCAAAGAATTGCACATAAATATTTTTCATTGCACAAACATGACCAATTACTGACACTGCCAGCAAAAGAAACGATATATCTCTTAGGAATTTTAAGCGCATACCGTTTTTACATTTAAACATTTTACAAACTCCAACTCACGGCGAAAGGACAATAACTCCAAAAATTACTAAAAAAAACACAAAATGATTGACGAGAAAATCGTGAAGAATTCCGCTCACAATGCCTCAATTTAAGATTCTCTTTCATAAATATAAATTGTAGGCCGTTACAAATTTTTGTGGAATTTTAAATATAACAAGTCCAAGATGTTTCGCTTTTTTTTCACCGCAGAGAAAACTTAAATTTGCATGAATTACTTAATTTATGCCTTTTCCGTGTCCATTGTCATTTGGAAAAAAAATGTTATAACCATATTTATGCGACCTGAAAAATTGCTACAAATTTTACCGAATTATTCTATACACTTGTGTATTTTTGCATTAACTGCTTTGAAAATATAATGACATTCTTTAAATTGTTAAATTAAAGCATTTTTCTTGTTTTTAACACTGCTGAACATACAAAAGACGGGTTTAGACTTATCAGTTTTCGTAGAAACAGTAAGTTCAGGGAAATACAAGGTTTCTTAAACATATATCTAATCATATGTACATACATACGAATAGTATAATATTTAATGATATTTTTGTTATTTTTCACCTATATATACGATAAGTTGGTAGAAGTATATCACTGTACATTATTTTGCGAGACCTATCACGTGATATGCCCATACGGTAATCGTTTCGATATTGTTTTTGAAAATTCGCTATGTTCTTAACAAAATACCTCACGACCGCACTCAAATATAAGTGCAAACTTACGAGACCCAGATCAATAAGGCAGTTTACTACATTAAATAAAATAAAATATTTGCTCATAATAACGCGGGTAAAAGCTTCGTAATTTTAATAACAAATTATTTAAGGCCGTCAAATACAACTTATATAAAACACGACAAGGACAAGGAGGACAAAAAATTTTATTATTCTCAAAGTACGCGACATCAAACAACACTCATTTATGAAATTCAATTTACAATAGAAAGTAATAGTTCATTAGTACGAAAAGTCGCGTATTCAAATCTCGAAACGTTTAAATTAGCATTTGATTTTATTTTGAACAAATTTCCTTTGATTACACATTGAAATTCGGAGAAATTATCATAATGTTGGTATAACAATAGTTTTCGTTTAGAAATAATTACTGAACTTTAGTTTATTTTCTAATAATTTGTGTTTTATTGTTTCTTAGCACCAGATACGTCTGGTTCATTACAAAAATATTATTCTGAGTAAACGTTTTGTAGAATATTTAAGGTTTTTTTTTGTGAATTAGGCACGAGATAATTAAATATATTTCAGTTAGTATAAAATAAAGTAGGCTCCACAACATCTGCACTAGATGCGAGCAGCACAACATTTTAACAATAAACTTTAACAAAGCGCGTAATTTTAATGTTTTTTCTTTCGTGAAAATGTACTTTCTATCATTATGGCATAAATGTGGAAGTGGTAGGGTAAGGTAACTTGCTCAAATTACCTAAATTAGGGTCCCTTAGTCAGGTAATTCGTGTTCTTATTCACCCTACTGAAAGCCAAAGTTAACAAGCAGTGCTAGTGTAGTGCTTTGTGCTTGTGAATAGGAACACCGCTTACACCAGGCAAGTCTTATGATTGAAGGAATAAATGAAGGGTGAATGAACAAATAGGAAAATAAGTGAGTGAATGAATGAATGAACGATTGTATGAGTGAACGGCTGAATTTATGAATAATTGAATCAATGAACGAATTTGTTTAAAGTACTACATTTATGCATTTTAAGGGTTCCGTTCCTCAAAAGGAAAAAAAGGAACCCTTATAGGATCACTTTGTTATCCGTCTGACTGTCTGTCTGTCAAAACCCTTTTTCTCAGGAATCCGCAGGTAAATCAAAACTTCCAGGGTTCACCAGTACACCAGAGGCACTGGCATTAAGGGCTGTGATGGAATACCGTGTGGTTTTAGTTGGTTCGTGTCCGACATACCAATACCCTACCGCTTAAACCCGTTGGGGTGACGACCCGTAGGGGTTTCTACACGTTAAAAAAAAAGGTAAATTAGCGCTGTAAAAAAAACAAGCTTCTACGTCAACACAATCAGAAGATACGGCATTAGATGTTAACAAATTTGAACATTTCGTAGATAAATCAAAACCTATAGTACCTTTAACCTTCCCGTTGACGTAGAATCAAAAACTTTGGTAAGAAGCTAGGTCTAAAACCACAAATTTAGTAATGGAAAAAATCCGAAAGTCGTTAAAATTAAACTTTTATTTTGCGGTTGGAAAGTTGATTTTGTCTTACATCGATGTATGGGAGAGTATTTTTAGAACCGTAAAGTTAAGTTTGTCTTTCATCATTGATTCCGATTCGAAGTTTGTTTGTTTACGGAACCCTCGGTGCGCGAGTCAGACTCGCACTTGTCCGGTTTTTACAGCTTGAGCAGATACCACAATGTCCTTAAACAGAAACACTCACGACTTGGTCAAAGTCGTAGGGAAAGACCATTGTGGAAGTCACTGAAATTATTTTATTTACGGATTATGGTTAACAGTAGAAGTTATTTAGCTGAGATAAAGTGAAATGAATTGACACGAGTTGAATTATTTGTTCTATTCCAGGAATGTAGAGATACTCTTCGTAGATTCGTAGTTTCTGTATTCTTCTGAGTATCTGCGACATAGCTATAGGGATACATATTGCGAAGAGTTGTAACAAAAGTAAACGAAAGACCCCTTTTCGAATACAGGCCCGTAAAAGAAAGTGATCATAAACTTTTTAAGGAGTCCTAAATTAACAGCAAGGATTGGCCGAGTAAATTACACAGTGATGCCTCAATTCCTAACTCATGCACAATACATGGACTATAAAGATAATTTTAAACGCATCATAAAATCCTGAAATCGAAATTCAAAGAACTTTTCAAACACAAAGATTCCGAAAATATTATTTTATGAGCGTAAAAGTATAATACAAGTTTATACTGCGTATTCTGCTGTCGTTCATAAGATGGTATTACGGCGATAATTTACGATAATTTTTGGCATTTATCGTTCTATGTCAACTGCGGGTCGATGAGTTTTTATGCGCACACGCATTGTGAATCATTCGCGAGACAAACATTGTCGCGCAGATGCGTCAGCCGTTGTCACGTAGGTACATTTTGCTTGCTTTAAATGTGTAGATGTAATAAAAATGTAATATGTAGGAATCATCTTGTGCAGATCCAGTCAATGGGACTTCTGAAGATATGGGAAACAATTCTGTAAAGCCTGGGATTTTTAAATGATGATAGTTATCACCTACAATTTTCAATATAATCATTGATGTTTCCACAGATAACATTAATGCCTTGTAGTGCTTTTCAAGTTTAAAGCAATTTTTAGCTTTTTTTAAGAGTAGCTGTTTTTCAATTGATTGCCAAAAAGTATTCATCTTAGGTTGAACTTTACGTTTTAACAATTAGTTGATGATCATTCACAGAGTGGTTTGGCATTAGCAAAAACTACATATTTTTAAATTTGGTACATCACTTATTATATAACCGCTTCAATGGGCCAATACTTGCAGTCTACGGAAGAACATAGCTATAAAAACTGCTGTGGTTTATAAACAATACTTTCCTGCCTATGGTTTACGAGGCCTAAGAAGTCTATACAGTGTATGATGTTTATTGACCTTATACAAACTATCGGCACATCTATCCCAACTACTTAGTCTTTGACAAAACCTTTCAAAGGCGAGATTAATCCACGTCAGAGCAGTTTCTACATTGTGTTCACATCGAAAGTTTACGAGGCACGACGGCGAAGTTCAATTTATTCTTATGCCACTTTTATGCGTAACAGCTTATGTTCAAATCTTTAATTGGGCGGTATTGCGTTTTTTCTGACATCAGGGTTTCATCGTTAATGTCATTTGCGAGGCATGTCACGGGAAACAAAAATAGCTTGGACAGAAGAGATGGACTGGACAGCTATCATCGTAAAGAAGACTGTATTTCTTCTGATAATTATCTATCTGATCTTTATGCTTCTGTGGGGAGTAAATAGGGTTGATAAAATGTAAGAACAAAAATTTATGTAACAAGTGTTTATGAGTATCCTTAAGGTCAACATAGATTGAGCGTTAAAATGTTCGAGCACTTTTAAAATGTGAATAAATTATTACCTTTATCCCATTAAAATAGGGCTGCAAATCGTCTGTCTGCTGTCCGTTCACTAGATTAAACTTCTTGCATATGATTTTCAGCTCTATTTTAAAGGGATAAAGTTAATAAAGGTCAATACATAGGGCACACTGAAAGTTTTGCGCTCCTGGCCGCTCATAAATGTTTGAATTTCGAATGTTATATTTTTTAAACATAAGTAACTCAATCATTGATTCAAAAAAATTGGCGGGATATCGTGTATCAATTGTTTTTTATCACAAGTTGAAGTTCGTCGTCCGTAGTAAAAATGGGATTAACGCGAAAAGATTTTAGGGCGATGATTTTTTATGATTTTAAAAGTTCACTGACTCCGCAAGACTGCACTGCTCATCTTCAAAAAGCTTTTGGGAGAGAAGCACCTCATTTGAGCACCGTAATGTTTTGGTACGCAGAATTTGATCGTGGCCGTGTTTCTCTCCATTATGAAATTCGTAAACGTCGGCCCTCAACTGCTATCACTAAGGAAAATGTGGCTACTGTCAGGCAACTAATTGAAGAAAACCGGCGTATCACCTATGAGGAGATTCGAGGACATTTGGGGATTGGTATAAGCCTAATTCAAAAAATCTTACATCAACATTTAAAAGATAGATAACTTTGTTGCCGCTGGATTCCTCATGAACTCACCCCAGAACAAAAACGGACTCGTGTTGATTGGTGTAAAAAAATGTTGTAAAAACATGCCCTTAGACCAATGGTGCTCCTGGTTTTAAAAATGGTTTGACCGAATGAAAAAGTAATTATTCCCTTTGCTCTTATAGTATTAAATCTTGTACGATAGTACGCAACACGTCACGTGCGAGTCCGACTCGCACTTGGCCGGTTTTTATTCTAATTATTTATTGAAGTCATAGAATATTAAATCCAACGCATTGTGCAGTTGCGCAATGACCTGCCCCGCAAACGTGTACCTTCAACTTTTCCCTGTACTACAAGTCGTTTCACAGATGCGTCTTCTCGACGTGTGATATGTCCAAAGAAAGTGAGAATGCGACATTGGACGATGGAAGAAAGTCGCTGTTTGATACCGAGTTCTTGGAGGATTGAGACGTTGGTTCGAAACTGTGTCCAGGTTATGCCAAGCTTTATTCTCATAGACATAAACATTTCTAAAGCGTCTATCTTCTTTTTCTCACTTTCTCTTAAGTCCACGTCTCAGGAATATGGGCAACACTAATGCCGCAAATGCAACAAGTCGCATTTTAGTGGCCTTTGTGATGTTTCTGTTTCTCCATATTTTTCTAAGGTGATTCACGGCGGACCTAGTTGGAGCCAGTTCAGTTGCTGCAGCTGCTCCCTTAACTAAAAAAGTATGCATTTAGTGTAATAAAACTTCTTTTACAATATTTTAACCACCGCATAATATCCAGCGATGACGTAGCTACTATCAAAATGGATTTAAAAGTAAATTTTATGACTACTTTGGGCTTCCCTCTATAAAATTAATCCACATATATATTATTCGTACGGTATTTCACAAAAGACCCTTACAATCAGTTAAACCTCACAATGCATTATAATTTATACCCATACCGTACGTACAAAGTAATGATAAGATGACGTCATAAATTTAACCGACTGCACAATAAAAATGTAAACACGAGATCCCTAAACAGATAATTATACAATGGCCTATTGAATTGAAGTTATGACCGTAAAGTGATAATACGTGGAGAGATATATAGTATCAACAGTACTTGCTAGTAACGGTTCATTTTTATAGTTTTTTTTTAAATTTAGTGGTACAGGATGTGGTACGAACATGTTCTTGGAAAAATTCACTCTATAAAAAAAGAACAGTATTAACGTAATTTGAATATATTATAGACTAGAAGACACAGCTTTTAAAGTATTTAAAAAATCTTCAAGTATTCATACCCATATATTCGATATAAACTTCCTATGATTTCTTCTAAATATGGTCTTTTTTTTTCAATTTAAAGCAAGAATGTTTTTAAGAAACTGTTTGCAGTGATAAAGCCGCAGTTTTTATAGATAAACTTTGTAAATATAAACGGTGACCGAGCCTCGCTCGGTAGATTTTTGTAAAATTTACATTATTTTTTTTTGTAAAATTCCGGTTTTACAGGAAATACAACTTTGAACGTTGAACTTAAAATGCAAAACTGTATCTGTATACAACATTTTTTTAAAAATCGTTAGAGCTGTTTTCGTAATTACATACATAAATAAATACATTCATACAAGACTTGCTCGTTAAAGTAATGAAATTGTTGTAAGCACATTTTTTTTTTATTCCCTTCCGTTTTGGAGTTGAATTTGTAGTGAGATTCCTATACCATATCATTATTTCTAAAGACAAAATATATTCTCAATTGCAAGTATCGATACAAACTGTAAATCTAGTTGTTTCTGTGGAAAATATAAAAAAAAATTAGACAAGTCTAAAACAATTTAACATAAAAAGTTTTAAATTGTCGGGCTCACCTCGACATTTCCATTTATCGCCATCTTCGTTTTCCTAATTAGGTAACATCTATAAACTATATAATCTCAAAGATAAATACACTCTCGCTTCCGAAACGTTTTCAATCTGACGTCATTCGGGAAGGAAAGCACGCAATTCCGTTTTACGCTAAATTTCATCATCAAACATAATATACCCTAAATGTTAATGCATGGTTCCTTGCTGCGCCCTTCAGTTCATGGTTGCCAACTAATATTAACAAAATAAGTTTCTGATAAATCAAGCAAATCTAAACCTTAATACAAAGACAAACGATTGTGTGCGACTGCTTTCTTAATTTGTTCTAGAATGCAAGGACAAAATTAATACTGACTTTTGATACGTTCGATTTTGCGCTTTATGTCAAGGTGGTAGAGTGGTTAGACACTTTATTTAAGGTTGCTAAGCAAGGACAACATTATTAGCAATAGAAGGTATTACAATAATTGTTAGGTTGTTTGTATTGTACTTATTATATTTTAATGGTCGTTATAGCTCTATTGCTAGTAAGGCGTATGTACCTATGTACAAAGTAATTTTCCGAAATGTTCGCACTAATGGGTCTAGTTTTTCTTTTTTACTTGGAGCCGATCTCGAAATAAAAACAATAAGAAAGTGCCACGTATCGATCGCCTGTGTATCAACATAATGAGGACATCGACAACATTTACTGACCTGCTCGATCTGTTGCCTATACTCCCTAATATCCCTTTTTTCGATTGCCTTCCTATGTTTCCCTTTAAGATACTCCCAATTTTCCCATTTTAAAATCCAATAGCCGGCGCTTTACGGTAAAAGGCTTGCGCTTTGTTAAGTCAGTGGGAGCAATTTATAATTGGCAATAAGTGGGGGTTTAATCCGCTTCTGCCTATTCCTTCAGGGATACAGGCGTGATTGTATGTATGTTACTCGATGTATCACAACTTCTGAAGAGTTTAAATGACCAATCATCAGCTTGCAAGTGGTCCTTGTACACATGGTATTTCCTTTTGTTTTTCTTTTACTGTGGTTCTAATAATTACCTACGAAAAAACATATATTTTTGAAAGAATACTCTGGGTCACATATTGCTAGTATTCTTGTGAACCGCTCCAACTTAGCGAAATGCTTGTGTTATGAGTGGGTTCACGTCGGTAGTGCACTAGGTGGGGTTCGAATCTGCAACCACTTGATCGCAAGTCCGACGCCTTAGCCATCACGCTGCCGCCGCTTCAAATTTAGAACAAAAATCGGTAAATATTGGCTACTTCTTTGTCTTTGTTGTATGAAAGGTACTCTATGAAATTTTTTTGTACCTATTAACGTGTATGAAAATGTTATAATGATTGGTTCAGTAATTAACAAAACAAAAAAAATCACACTAGCATTTGTAATTAAGTGGTTTTATTAATCCAAGATATATATACCTCTAGCTGTCTGTTCTTATGAAGGGTTATGAAGCCGGTAAAGCGCAATAACACCTTCGATGTTGTAAGTGTTTATATAAACTGGTAACCGCTCCCCATAGGCCGTGTGCCTGATTATTGAAAGCGAAACTAGTGGTCGCACTGAGATTTTCTATTACAATAAGGTTAAAGTAAAATAAACATTTTGCAATTTTTTTTCATTGATAACAAACACTAGGTTCTCAATCCTAATTAATATAATAAATGCGATTGTAAGTATATTTGTGAGGCTTTCACGCCTTAACTACTAAACCGTTCATCATAAAATGTTGCAAACACGTTATCAGAGATACAGAAAAAGACATAGGGTATCTTTTATCCAGGAAAAAAATACTGTTTCCAGAATACCTGAATTGATTGACAAAATCTACATAACGTGAGCGAAGACTCCGAAAAAAGCTAGTAGGTAGCTACTATTAAAAGAAAGCAAAGCTTTATTTTTTCTAAAAAAAATAAAAAGCCCATTGACAAACACCCGAATAAAAAGTACAGTATTGTTTTACATAAATACTCACTCACGCAGAAGAGGTAGGCAGAAGCGGCCTGCGTTTAAAGACCCATAGGCGGCAAGGTGGTGGCAAGCCTATTGCCGCAATCTGAGCACTTTGGGAAATAAAGAGTGGAAAATTGGGAGTATATTGAAGGGAAAGGTTAGGCAAGAGGAGAAGACAATGGAATTAAATCATACGCATATATTAATACAAACATAAAATAGGTATTTATATAAAGTTTTGAAATCGATATGCTTTTAAATAAATTAAATTCCAATACTACTTGCATGTACTTTTACATTAAGCTAGATAATATATTAACAACTGTATAAACAGATAGTACAATCTGTATAGTAGCAAGTACATGTAAATGATTCCAACTCCACTGTTTACTTGATGTTAGTGATCCAAAGAATATTGTTTATTTACTACCAGATACGACAGCGCTGTTGAAATGTTTTAGGATTGTTACACATTCAAGCGATTATGATAGCTATGGAATTTATTTTTCAGTCGTAAAAAAATTAAAGTTAAGTGATTTTATGTAACTTTAATGCCTAGCGTTAAACATATATGACTACTCTATAAACACTTTAAACATTATTTGTTATACTCAAATTATACATTATTGTACTGTGTCAAAGTGTATGAAAAAATACATGAAAATCGGATGAACAGTATGGCACCACATAACATACGAACAAACAAACATTGATTTTTATATATAGGTTTTTTAACTCGTCGAATATGCTTCTAATTAAATTTCGTTGCGTTGCGGGTTCTAAGGCAGTATTTCACTGCCTTACAACTTAAAGCAACGCAACGGTATGTCCCCTCTTCTCCCCTTCCCCTTAAAGAACCTTAAAGATCAGAAACGCACTTGTGACTTTTGAGTTGCAGGTGCCCATGGGCGGCGATAGTCATTTACCATGAGGTGACGTCTGCCGTTTGCCGCTATACAATAAAAAAGAAATTACCTATATCTATAGCATAGCCTAGACATCTACACCAAAGACCTAAAACAGTGTTATCCACCAAACGCTTTTATGAAATTGGAAAATTCTAGAACCGCATAAGGGCGAACGTATACAACAAAATAAAAAACTGTTGATATAAATATTGGAAAATAATATCGGATTCTACATGAAAACGATATTGAATCTATTAGAATTATTGTGTTTTGTGTGTAACGAAGGTTTTCTGTTTTTGTAAAATGTAATGCAGTGAATTCACTGGTTTTATTTCATGATTTTGGGTAGAAGTTAATTGGATCTGCAAAATTGCATGCAATTTCCCATTGTGCTATATCAATGTAACGTTAAATTATCTAAATAAATTCAGTCCATTGGATTGTACATAGGTTTCTTGGTGTAAGATATAAATAGAATTATCTAAATCTCAAAATAATCTCTGGATCTCTCGAAGTTAATCCGTGTTCTAGAACTCTTAGTGTTAACAACAATCTCACAACAGTTGTTATAAACTATCAAATTCACCAAATAACAGTATCTACTATGTTGTTCGTACCTTAATTAGCACTCAAGTGATCGTTATCAACTTATAATGCATGCCTAGCCTTTTATCACCCCACCATTGAAATGCCAGCTAATGGCGTTGCGTTATCGGTATAACTAGTCATAATAGTGTCTATTAACTCATTTTTATTAAATAGTAAATTGTTTTATCATCTATTATTGTTTGCCCGTATTTTTAATAAAACAAATATGATATTTTCAAGCTATTCCTTAGTTTGGATTTAAAAAGCGCTGTGTAATATTCCCCGTAATAATATTATTATTAAAGTTTCAAGTATGAAGAGAGATAACTCTTATTAATTCGAGGAACGTTATGGGTGGCTTCTTGTACCCTCAATATTGGCATCTCCAACACGTAAACGGAAGTAAAGATAAAGCAATTATCAAAACAACAATATTACGTCTTAATTGTATTAATAATATCAATACGTGACAATTTGCGGCCAGGTGTTGATAGTGGCGGTCGGTGTGTTTGTACATGTCACGTGTTTGATACTACTAAGGAAGTGGACAAGTAGGTCAAAGTGGATAATAAAAGGAAATATTAGTATTAGGACCAAAGGCGAATCAATGTTTTAGTTTTTAACCGACTTCAAAAAAAGAGGAGGTTCTCAATTCGACTCTGTTTTTTTTTATGTTTGTTACCTCGGAACTTTCGACTGGGTGAACCGATTTTGATGATTCTTTATTTGAAAGCTGGTGCTTCGCGTGTGGTCCCATTTCAATTTGGACCAGTTCTGACAATGGCATCCATGAGAAAACCATATATAAGTCTTTTATGGAATAGTTTTTTTGTTGAAATCGGTTTTTTTTTAAAGAATTATTAAGGTACATTTTTAAAACTTGCTGAATAGCAAAATTGAAATTTACACATGTAATATAATAGTAATAATAACTTGAGACACCTCACACACACGGCCGTCTGATCCCAAACAAGGCAGAGTCTGTGGTATGGTAACCAGACTATATATATTATGTTTTTTTTTATGACATAAGGGTAAACGAGCACGCGGGTCAACTGATGGTAAGTGACTACCGCCGCCCATCTGCACCTGCAACTTAAGAGTCACAAGTGCGTTGCCGGCCTTTAGGTGGGAGTAGGGGAAGGGAGGGGCAAGCATTGCTTAACTACCGGTTTTCTGTGAGGCCGTGGTATCACTCCGGTCGATCCAGTACATACGTGCTGAAGCACGGCTCTCCTACATGAGAGCAGAAATCACACCCAGAAACAGAACAAATGATCGTGCTCATCACATACTTATTTGTCCTGGGTGGGAATCGAAGCCTCGACCTCTGGCTCAGGAGTTAGGATCTCTAAACACTGTCCTGTATAAATGTTTGGTTTCTTTTTTACGAAGAGATAACATATCATTTGTTTTTAACCCTAGACGGAAATAGGAGGATATCTGTATATCTATGTATCTATCTATCACAGTTGGTCCGATTTCTAACCGACTTGAAACAAGGAGGAGGTTCTATGTTCCACTGTATATTTTTGTTCTATATGTTCACCGATTACTCAAAGACGCCTAGACCGATTTGGAAAATTCTTCTTTTGTTTGAAAGGGTATACTTCCCAGGTCGTCCCATGGTCATCGGGTCGGGATCTGATGATAGGATCGGAGAAATCGAGGGAACTCTTCAAATTTTATAGGCATACTTAAAGCGATTTGGATATTTTGAGGCGCATTGAAGACGGTGATACTTTTTAAAAGATAATTATGATTTAGTTTTTTTTTTTGCCTAAAATGTGACTTAACGATATTGTTCTTAGCTATGATTAATAAATTCTGTTCAGTCATTTAAAGATAATCAGGTCTTTTGTAATCCCTGAAGAGTAATAAAGAGTGTTGCATTTTGCATATACCTACGCTGAAACGAAAAAAAAGAAAATAAATATACGTCACAATAATTTTTGTATACTTAATCTCTCCCTAGAGGTTCTTACGCAATCACACGTGTATGAAGAAACTTTACGTTAATTTCTTCGATAATATAATAATATTGCACAAATACACTAAAACCACAAAATTACTAACTACAAATACACAATTTTCTACTCTGTGTATATTGGTGTCAAGGTTGCTTACCTACGTATCGGTTTAACCGTGGACTTTCTAACTGTGCTTGAGTTGTAGGAAGACCTATAGTGCCCTTCGTTATGAACAAGAAAGAGATTTGAAAAATTAAACTTAAGTTAGAAAGGATTTGTCTGCACTTTACAGTAAATTACAGTTTTTGGATTCTTGTTTATGTCGTTAACTTCTGCCTTCTGACCGTCATGAAAACTTATGTGATGCGGCTGTAGTTCATTCGACTTTAAAGTCGATTCCCGATCAGTGCCAATATGTCTATGCATGACACCCCTAATTTTTCAACAGACCTACTGTGTTCAACAATAAGCGATTGGTTTTTAATGAATTGTCGTTTTATGCTTGAATCTACATAGATTCCTTAAACTATTCAAATTAGTATAGTAATCCAAAGTTTTTTTAAAATATAAATTAAAATACTCCGCATCGCTCAATTATATACGTCCGTATAATGACGTGTTTCAACTTGACAATGGTTTACTTTTAATAAGTGTAGGTAAAAATGTATATTGCAAATTGTAACCAGGGAAATGGGTATAAAAAAGTGGAGGCAATGTATTTAATGACAACAATTAAAATGCCACTACTACAAGTAGGTCAGAGAAGAAAAGTGTTTATTAATAAGAAAAGTGCCCATACAAAGACACAGGTTAACTTGAGTGCCTTTTAACAGCCGCTAAAGCGTTCAAGCAATTTCAACCTGGAATTACGTACAACCAATTTGTGATATTAGATTCTGTACATTGCAAATTTTATTAAGAAATCTTATCTCGATTCTAATGTTAATTTAAAGATAACGGATCTTAATCGGGTATATAAATAAATGCCTCTGATTGCCCGACGTTTCGATCGAATGCACATTACGCGGTGAAGGAAAGACGGCCACATGAACATGATGATCGATGCAAGTTGTCTTTAATTTTAATATTTGAACCAATAAAAAATAATATTTTTTTTTAAAATAATTGTTGTTTTATTTAGATACCATGTCACAGTAGTATATTATTGTATTAGTGAAGAGCTTCAAAATATCTACTTGCCTTTTACTTTACTTTCTTAGGATAACAATGTCGCACTCACTCAGTATTTCAAAGAACCCCTACTAGTGGTTATCTCTACACTGTAAAATATAGATTTTTTTTATATGAGAAGATATGAAGTGTACAGCTATAGTAGTGATTGTAAGTAAGCTACGTTTTGACGATAAAATCGCTAAAAAAAAAACCTTTCGAAGTTACACTGAGGTCTTGATCAAGCGCATTCTGAAAATAATCTTTTGAACTTACTACTGGTACTTCTAAAAACGATGGGCAAGGAAGCTCTTTCTCACTTTTTGAAGTCCTAACTAGACGACTACCAAACGACTTCCTTCTTAGGTTACACCTCTTTTGCTTAAGACTCACTTATGGTGGAAAACAATGTGGTTTTGTTGGTACGACTCCGACATAACAGGTCATTGTTAACCCCGATGAGGTAATGAAACTCAAAACTCTCAAAAACGGGATATGCAGAGAATTAAAAATAGGGAACATGTATGTAAAGCATGTCATGCCAGCTGGTGTTTCTGTCCCACGGGCCTCTCCAGTCACAGGAAAAAATATAGGACAATCGGGTACCCGACCCAGACCCCTGCATGCTACTGCAGCCTTAGTCCTATTCCCCTCCCTATGACCCCACCCGAGATTTGCGGTATTCCTTACCCTAGGTTCTCTCTCTACCCATTTTCCCTATGCAAATTTACCTTCTTCCTTGTTTTAGATTAATTCATTTAGATTTATTTATATAAACCATTTAAGCTTACAGTTTATGAACCAAGACGCTTCCATGTTAGGTAAAAAAAATTATTCTGAATATTCATATACATGAAATAAATAAAAAATAATAATAATTCAATTAAGTACAAATACCTTGAAAATAGAAATGTCAACAAAATAAGATCATACATTAAAAAAAACAATCAAATATTATTATTGAAATGCCATGATACATCAAAAATGAATGATCCATCAAATAAACATGATACATCAAAATTAGGAATTACTCCTGTGTCGCGGGGGACTTTACAAACATTAAAAACAACGGACACAAAGAACACCCAGACTCGGGTGGGAATCGAACCCACGACCTATGGCACAACAGTCAGGGTCACTAACCACTACGCCAATAGGCCAGTCGCATTATTCTAAACTATTTAAGTATGTCATATTATTACTAAGTACACTAGTCTTATCAAAAGATATCTTTCCTTCCCATATTAAAACGACTACGTTCCCAAGGAGGGTTGGCGTCAGGCAGGCGGCCTGCCATAAAGGAAACCAGGCAAAACTCCATCCACTCCGCCGACCCCAATGAAAGTTGGAAAAAGAACAGCAAGATTGTGTCTGCAAAGCATACAATAAGAAGTCTTCTGTTGCCGAAAATACATGATCACATTTCAAACAACATTCGTATATTGTTTCATAATAAAAGCGTTTTAAATTTATAACAAGTCAGCAACAAGCATCGAGGCTAACTAGATACTATATAATTAGTAATCGTTGTGGGCGGTGTCCTCCCAGAACTTAAACATTGACGTATTAATATTCAATTTCGATTAGCTTCGATCATAATATCATGGCTGTATTTACACAAACCACAAACACTTTGATCAGCATCAAAGTTTAATGGGAAACTATCAAGTCATATAAAACTATTATAGTTAATGTTAGTATCCGTTACGTCCGGTCCAATCATTATTATTTCAGATCTTAGAACTAAACTTAGCATGTTCTTGAAATCTTTAGTCATTTGAGTTACCAATTCAACGTTGACCGCTTCTACAATTACTTTTATTGTAGTAGTAATGTGGTACAAAGGCGAACTTACAGCCCAAGTTCTTAATGCTTACTAGAGAATCATTGTGTGATGCAGAGACAAAATAAGTTATTTAATTTATGATCTAGATAAATACAAAGTAAATATTTAACAAACGCTCATTTTATTAAATTTATTATAGTTGGTTAAATGAGTAATATGTGACAATTCCAATATTAATCAAACGCACTTAATAAAAAAAAACAATCATATATAAACAAAAAATTCTAATTAATAATTACACTAAGCAATATTTATGTGCTTGAGTCAAAGAACTCCTCCGCATCATCGCCTACTGGTAGCGTTCCCAGAAGGCTGGCGGTATTGCCACGTTAAATGGCAGTAATACTTCTCTGTGCAAGGAAAAGCCCGGCCTTCTGGTCATGAGAAGTGTCGATAAGACGCTCGGACCCCATTACCCTAATGTCTCGACTCCAAACGTCTCGAACAGTTTTCGTATATAAAATATAGTATAATATTAAATACATACAAATAGGTACACACGATGAACTTTTTTATTCACTTTCATACATAAGTATGTCATATGATGATAAGCTACTGACTAGTTAACTCCTCCAATTCTTTGAATAGGAATTACGGATGACGAATATCCTGACTGCGAGGGGAAGCGCATTCCATAGAAGGACAAACTAATAGGTATTTTCCTAAATGTTCCCATTTATAATTTTAGTGATGTACATTAGCGCGAGCTAAGCTGCGGTTAAAATGTTATCTGCTCATAAAACTCGAGCCTAACTTTACCTAGTAGGTACTAAGAACTTCATTGTTATGCACTTTGGCTTCGCTTACAATGTCAGAAGTATAAAAAACACAGTACTTGAACTTGACCTTGGGTAGGTACATTATTTAAATAGGTTGCCAACTATACTCTATAAATCCCTTCCAGCTGATGTTGATAGAAGCATGTTAACGAGAAAACTACCAACTTATCTATTGCGAGGCTGCCGAATATCACCACAAAGTGGCTATTATACATCCCGTAAAAGCTCATAATACCATAGGCAAAGCCTCGTAAAATAACACGCAAGGGGATACTAAAAAGTCAGTGACAAAGTAATTTAGCAAGCTAACATCAAAGTTACATTTGAAACCAAACCGTGGGGCACCCACATCACCGACCAACCAACTGAAACGCATAAAATAAATTTTGTTCATTAAATTTCATTGGCAATAAAAGTTTCACAGGGAATTTCTGACTTTTCACCGGGTTGGCGCTGAAATTTCAAATACATATTTCCAGTGAAACGCTGTGCCTGTAACGTTGGTAAACTATTCGCATAACCACCGCGAGCTCAAATTTAACCGGTCGTTTTTTCATTGAATTTAATACCGGCTTGTTTTCAGTGCACCGATACGATTTCTCGTCGGGTTCATATTCCCGTTGATTGCTGTAGGCAATTTTCACGTTCGTCCACTAGGTCCGTCAAAGTGCCACTTCAAACTTTGTCGATTTACAGGTTGTCGATATGCATATTTTACAAAAATCCATCAGATGTTTAGTGACCTATTTAATTATTGAACAATAAAGCTTCGTCAAAGGTACGGAAAAACCTGTTACCATTTATTTCATTGACAACACTAAAAACTCATTAATATCTACTACACAAAAAAAATATCGAAAAAGTGAGAAGAAAAAAGAACTGAACTATTTCTGCTTGTCTTTAACTATTCATATACATATATATCTCATGGTTTTCCAAAAAAAAATCATTCAATGAATTTGTAAGTAGGATCTTTAGAATAGATTACCTAAAAAGGACTACTTGAAAAGGCAATACAGTTAGTAAGGATCTATAGATGACGAAGTCTCCAGTAAAAGTACACGCTCGTCTTTAACGCAGAACTCAGAAGAACGAAGAACATTTAAATTAGTAACTGTAAAGCTTATAGATTCATCATCTGTTATAGTCAGCAATAATTTTGGTACCAGATAACAAAAATATTTTGACATTATTAACTTGTATTAAATTTAGACATCATAATAAATATTAACATTGACATATTGGACATTATTGAATTGTATTTGTGGTTATTTGTAGTTATTAAGAATATGTGTGTCAATAATTATGAGTATAACAATAATGTACATGTTAATAATATTGACTAAAGTCGCATGTGTTAGAATGCTTTAAACATGTATCTAATGTGTTTTCTGTACCAAATTATCTGCAAATAAATGAATTTGAATTTGAAAAATTAACTACATATAACTACATTACACTAGTTTACCAAACTGTCACCGTAAGATTCTTCTGACTAACTAATTAGTTCGAACACTGTAGGTTGTACGCTTGCTTAGCCACAAGTGTTACTTCGATTGTATGCTGATGCAGCAATGTGCTTATAAATTGACTTACTGCATCATTTAACCACATATTGTACTGCATTACTGCATGTCATCTAATATGAATGTTCTGCGACAACTTACACATCACTATCTAGACCCCAAACTCAGCATAGCTTGTAGTATGGGCTCTAGAACACGAATAAGCACACTTAGATTAAAAAAAATAGAAATGCATACATAGAAACAGCCAGAACCATGGAAAGATACACACAGTGATATAGTAATTAGTTCTGTGCGGGCAACTAACTTGCGACCTTTCACGTCGCAGTTGCATCCTTTACCGCAACGCCACTTGAGTCGTTAATATTTCTGACACTTAAATCTGTAGTCGACGAAAGTTCAGTCGTACACACATATATTAACACAGATACACTTACACTACCTTTTTAGTTCATCAATATCAATTTTCTTTTGTGAGAATAATGACCTGAACGAAGGCGGTCGAACTATTATCACCGAGCGCGTTATATTTTAGTAGTGTTAGGTTTATGTAACGGAACTCCAATTAAAAGTAACTGTTTTTTTTTCGGTTATAGCAGGGAAAATAAAATCAAAGCCCATTTTTTAGGGTTCCGTTTCCTCAAAAGGAACAAAGGAACCCTTATAGGATCACTTTGTTGTCTGTGTGTTTGTCAAGACCCTTTTCTCAGCAACCCCTGGAGGCATCAGTTAAATTAACATCAAATACGTCAGCGGTCCTATAAAGCTGTAAAAACATCAAGCTTCTAAGTCACGTCAAAAGACACAGTCAAAAGTTACGGGCATTAATCCTTAGATTTCAAGAAATTTGAACATTTCTCAGGTAAATCAAAACCTATTAGAGTACTTCCCATTGACCTAGATCAAAAAGGGTTTTGACAGACGGACAACAACGTAATTCTATAAGGGTTCCTTTATTCCATTTTAGGAACGGAACCCTAAAAAAAAACACAACAGTGTTTTTATGAGGTAAGATCAACCAATTTTTGGTTATATTATAAGGTAAGTAGATAATCAATTATTTGTATATGCGTTTATTGAACATTTCTATTTTTTCAGAGTTAAATCACTCAACTGGCAACATTTTGGCTTGCTGCAGTGGTGAAAAAGTAACAGAGGATGTTCGAGTGACTGAGAGTAATCGTGAAGTATAAAACCTTCCTACTATAGTAACACATCATACAAACCCTTTACTGAAACTCATTGGATTCCAGTTATGTTTTAATTAAACTGAAACTAGGAAACTGCTTCATTTTGTAAAAAAAATGTATAATATTTGACTTGTAAACTAGTATTGATTACTCTAGGGAATGGTTCTGGTAACTTTTTAATGAAGTTTTTAATTGATATTTGAGATTGTGGAAAATGGCGAATGCAGTATTAATATGTAATTATCATCTGCACAATGTTAATATTGATATCTTATTATTTGTTTTATGCGGATATTTATAAATGATTAAACTATGTAAATGAATCATTAAAACATTAAGTGGATGGATTACATCATTACATTACATAATGGAAACATTGTGTACAGGTGGATGATAATAAATTAGTAACGGTCAGAGTCGAAATAACTTGTACAGAGTCTTATACTATTGAATAATTAAACAAAGTATTTTGCGTAGTTATGAATTAAAATCAATCAGAAGTATATTGTTTTAAGAAGAAAATTCATGATTCCAATCCAATTTTTGACGTGACAACGTCTTATAAATTGGTTTGCCGGGTGACACTTCAAGAAACTGCGTTACGCTCCGCTCACGTTATGCGCTCACAATGAGAGCGAGTGAGAGGCACGCGTCCCTTCCACTCGGGCATGGTTAGCCCGCCTAAGAGCGAGAGAGACAGACATAAAAAGTGAAAGGCACGCGTCCCTTTAAATATAATTCTTTGTATAAATAAATGTTTTAAATTGTTACTATTATTTCATCCTTCTTCCTACTATACGAATG
The DNA here is from genome assembly GCA_963859945.1 of Euplagia quadripunctaria. Classification (NCBI taxonomy): domain Eukaryota; kingdom Metazoa; phylum Arthropoda; class Insecta; order Lepidoptera; family Erebidae; genus Euplagia; species Euplagia quadripunctaria. The sequence goes on from OY982575.1 coordinate 21,017,101, forward strand.
AATATTCACATTAAAATTATTTTACCACTCAAAGTCGTTGTCACGTAAAACTTTCGCCCGTATACCGACTGTACAGGCAACCAATTTTTATTTATTTATTTTTTGTTTTGTATATTTTATTTCTTTATTTTTCATTTTATTGTTTTCATGTGAAAATTTAAGTCTGTGTGCCAAATTAAATCTTTTTCTTTCTTTCTTTCTATAACTGTGCGGTATCCAGAAGTTTTTTGCCTCGCACAACGAATCTCTGGAACAAATTGTCGCCTGCGGTATTTCCGGACCGATACGACCTTCAAACCTTCAAGAAAAGAGCGTACTCCTATCTCAAAGGCCGGCAACGCACTTGTGACTCTTGAGTTGCAGGTGTCCATGGGCGACGGTACTCACTTACAATCAGGTGACCCGTCTGCTCATTTGCCCCCTATAGTTTTAAATTATTTATTTATATTAACTTTGTACTCAGGAAATGTATGGTGTAGCGTGTTGTGTAATAAGTTCAGCTAATTAAATGATATAACTCATATTCGTAACGTAATTTAAATATAGACGGGCCTGTTGGTCTAGTGGTTAGTGATCCTGACTACTGAGTCAGAGATCGTGGGTTTGATTCCCCCGGAGAACAATAAGTTGTGTGATGAGCACGATCATTTGTTAATCAGTTAATCAATACATAAGTATGTTTATCAGCAGTTTGGTCTCCGTAGTACAGACTCTGCCTAGTTTGGAATCGGACGGCCGTGTGTGGGGTGTGTAAAGTTATTATTATTAGTTATTTTATACTGCAGTACACGATGGCTGCGGTAATGAAACAATCCAATATTGGTGATATTATTGTCAAGTCAAGACATCAATAATAGTATAATTTAAAGTGTGTATTTCTAAATATTTTGAGATGAAATGCATATAACACTTATCCAGAGACTGAAATCTATTCGGTACCCAGGGGTTCCACACCGCATCTTTAACTTCTTATTCAAAACCTAACATCTATTTAACTAATTAGCTACTACTCATATTCCAGGAGTAAGAGTAAGTTGATGCGACGTACCAAGGAGGTCGTCGGTGAAGAATTGACTCTGCCAATGTTTTGTGGGGTCCTTTGATATAATAAGGATTCGTGTAATTTCTTAACTCACTTTCCACAATAAAAAAAAAACACGAATAATAAACTTCAGATACAATGTACAGACCTCCCAATGCATACCTTAAACTTACTCCTACACCTGACTATTCTCATATCTTGAAGTTAATTTAAAAATGCACCTTCCACCCTCCGAAAGATCACACGTGGTCTGGTTAGTATCCATTACTTATAATAGGTAGTATCTTACTTACGTTCTCCAACTACAGTAAACTACTTTTTAAACTTCCTCCTATAACTATTATTTTATAAGTTACGTAACGTTAACGACACGACATGTTCTAGTATCTTGACTCTGTGCAGTTTTTCCTGTAGTTTATGTGGAGATTGCCCCGTGGGCAGATTGTGGTAGTTAATACTAGCATGGTTAGGGTTGCCTCAGTTCGAAAATTAGTAAAATAGAGAGTAAAGTTTTTTTGACATGTAAATGAATGGTTGTCCCGTTATGTCATACATATGTCTGTCTGTTTCTGAAGCTCTGTGTATATTCCTGTAAATAAAAATATAATTACGTATATTTTATTTTTCGTGGCATGGTACATTTCCCAAATCCTAATGTTTTGATTAGATATTGAGTTAACTTAGTAAGTAAAGTTAAGTTAGTAGAAAGAGTTAACCATGGTATCTCGATTTTCTTATTTGACTTTAGAGAAGATGCACTTAATAATAAGGAATTAGATTATAGTGATTTATTAGTTGATTTTCTTAATTTTCAAATAATTTGTAGCATGAGGTGAGGTTCTGGAGTTGGAATTCCCAACTGTCTATCAATTTTTAGCAGAGGTGTATTGTTTGAGCTGATTACTTTTTTTTACTTGTTTGAGTTTAGTTTTTGAGTCAGGGCTATTTTATTTTTTTATTTATGGTTAGTTAATGGAAATAAAGTTAGATATTTGTAATGTACAGTTGCCAATAAATAAACCATAATCATATTGCACGTCAAAAAAAGTAAATGTGAACAACTTCACTCCTATCAAACTGGTTTCAAATAGCCTTCATAAAGTCTACGTTTTCTTTATTATTAAAAACCTGAAAAAAATATAATATGCCAATAAATATAAAACTCATCACAGCTAAAGTCGTCATCTTACACAATCTATATTGTTCAAACTCAATCAAAATCACAAAAAGAGATAACAAAAAAAATCCAATCGCTCAATATTCCATCAAGTATTCTGAAGACAAGCCGTATTAAATACTTTTTCTCTTTCCTGCCAACCCTAATGCGAGTTCATTCGGGCTTTACAAAGCTCCGGCCTTGTACCGTCGACAAAAAAGAATGTTGAAACATCGACAGAAAAATTTTTTTTTACTCTTCTAGTACGAATGGTAAAAACAAATCCCTTGGTGGGAACACATCGAGTGTCTCCGTATTGCGATTTTTTCTGGCTTTGCCCTAGAATATTCCGTTAAGTTTTACATATAGATTGTGTGTGAGATCAAGTGGTTATGATGAGATCGAAGGTAAGACTCTTTGTATTTTTTTGGTTTACGTAACTTTTCACGGGAGTATATTTTTCCTTCAAACCTATCCTTTGCAGTTTTATAAAAAGAACGATTGTGGTCTATAAGTAAGCTTTAATTTGTTTGCTAGAGATTGCCTGGAGGTCGAATTTCGACCACAATTAATTTTTGGTGTATTTCATTGGCCAGTATAACTTGAACTGTTACTGTAGATATACACTTACGTAGCATGACAGACCAACTTATGCAAGCACTGGACACGTATAGCCTGATGTTGCCAATTTCATGTAATTATTAAATTAGTGACGTAAATCGTTTAAAAATTAAGCCTACTGCAATTCTTCTGTACATAATCTTTAAGTATTAAAAATGTGACGTTCACTGTGTTCACGAAATTTTCGTGAAAATGCGTACAAATATTCTGTTCTCCTCATGAATATATAGATAAAATTCCAGATATAAAACTACAATAAGAAATACAGAATAGAATTGAATTCGTTTTATTATTCATTCGTTTACTTTAATTGAGGAGATCAGCTGCTTACGTAGAAGGGCCTTGATTGATATTTTGTCTATGTTTGAAGACTGACTCAATTGTTTGTTTGACTTGACTTTTTAGGTATTAACGGTTTTTGTGTCACTAACATCTGCAACTTTATAATATTTATTATGAATGTAAATAAAACCTTTTAGAATGATTTCCCCTCAAAGCTTTTTATTGCACTGACCTTATTTCAAAACTCCTGTTCTAAAATCTACGATTGCCAAGCACGAATAATAGAAAATTTACAGCTCTTTTTTTTTACTAAACGTACAGCCGTACTAAAACTTGGTGAGAGCTCGTACAAGTCAACTGCGGATAACGTGGTTTGAGCGATTTGAACGAATTAACATTCATCCATATTTTATTTATTTATTAAGAAGCTGCCTGTTATCTAAGGGTAAAGAAAGGCAGGCTGCCATCTGCAAAGTAAATAAACACTGGAGGAAACACTTTTCTGTCATTATTGACATATTGTTGACTAACCCAAAGTAATTGTGATGAGGGCAGGATATAAATGATCTTATTATTATTAAGATCCTGATTTCCTAACTAATATTATAAATGCGAAAGTACGTTTGATAATATCATGTGTTGTCCCGCTGAAAACGCGCGCTCATGTGAACGAATATACAGCAAACCAACGTCTAGCGGGCGTCGGGTCAAAACGCGATTTTGGTCTAGTCAGAACAAAATGCGTGTTCATGTTGGCGCGCGTTCAACACCCGTCATCTGAACGTGGCCTTATGCAAGTGAAGCCGCGGGCAGAAGCTGGTAGGTTATTATTTTTGACCTTACTGCAGTCTCAAAAAATGCAACAGAATATAAACTACATTTTGCACATTAATAATCTTGACTATAATTTTCTGAAAAGGTCACAACATTGTGTACCGTTGTTTTTTTTCTACAACTTCATTAATTTGCCCAAGATCACATAAAGTTAACCTAAAACTTTTAGATGGTAATTAGAAACTCTGTATTTATTAACAGCATAAACGAGTTATATCCCAATTAGGACTACAGACAAATGTTATTTATGCCCACATAAAAGCACTTCATTAACAACAAAAGACTATTATAACAACTGATTAAAATTCCCATCTGTCTATAAAGACGAAGCACTGTAAATGGACAGAGAGAATGACGTATTAAATTCATAATATTTATGGATATATTAAAAAATTAAGCTTCTGCCTTACACGGACGGCACTTTAACATGCATGCAATGCAATTTGACATGGTGTAAATTAAACTAAGCATAGCTCAACACATTTTGCACATACAACTACGTCAGTTAGCTGCAATCCTTCAGAGGATCAAAATGCTCCCGCAGCAGGGAGGCTGCAATTCAAACTACATCTGAAACCTGCTGTGCCCTACACACTAAAACTACTCGTATAGCCTGTATTTCTAGACATCGGTAATTCTGAATTCTATAACAGATACATATATAGTGTCAAAGATGACTTTAACAAGATACCTAATGCACTATTGATAGCACGTCAATACAGGTAATATTGCACTTGCTACAAAGTAAACTGATCTAGAGGTTGCATACGTAGTCTAATGTGCCTAATTATTATGCTCAAAAGCGCTCTTACAGTGAATCAATCATCAATTAGTAGTCATAAATTCACTTTTAGTTTTCCAGCATCGCAACCGACACTGCGCCAGGTCTGCCGTGGTGTAAAGCACAGAGATTGTGGCTCATCAAAATAAACACAGGATGTCCTTGGACTTTAGAATGACTTTAGCCTTACAATAATTTAGAACTAAGACTGATGGTATCAGAAAATCCACACAAAACTACCGAGATTTAAATGTATCTGCTTTACCCTTTAAAGAGTCAAGGGTGTTATGAAATTAACACTCACTTATAAACAATTAAGTAGAAACGGACCATTCGTATATTTGCAACAATGCCACACATAACACACCGCAATATGCTACTGGAGAAACTTTTCTATACATTAAGGTTATGTAAAGTAAAAATTACCATACAATTGGCTGTAGAAGTATTGTCCGAGTTGAAACTTATTATAATTAGAGACCGCAATGGCGTGGGACTGAGGTCACTTTGGTACAATACATATTATTAGCAGTTTCTTAGCTGAAGTGTTTGACGCGTACTCAGAGAGTAAATTCATCCTTCATTTTATAACGTACATAACTTGCCGATTGCCATGTATAGCTGCGGTAGTACTGTAAAGTAGGCAGTAATTTAGAATAATATCTATAATATTTAACCAATAGCACTGAATAATTAATTTAAATATTGAAGTACATTATTTAAGCAAACAAAATAAGCAATACACTTTCTTCGCTTTTGAAGACTACTAGTAAAATAAGTCTTGCATTACTAGTGTTCTTGTCAACCCTCTAATTCAGCTAAATGCTTGCTTGTATGAAGAGTGGTCTCATCGCCACCCCTACCTTTATGGTTGGAACCTGTAACTTGATGATCCCTAGTCCGACGAACACCTATTGCACTATGGCTACTTTTTTGATATCTTGCACAATAATACGCACTGGAAGAAGTCTTGTAAGAGTCATATTTTCATATTAAAGACTCTGTAATCATCAACCGGCAATATCTAGAGGAAAAGTTCCTGCACTAACAGTATACTGCTCAAAGGTGATAGAATTTAGCGATAGACATGTCATGATATAGAGCCAATCATCAATATTATCTTAAGTCTCCTTAAGTCTGACAGAAAAAATCGTCCTTATCCAACGCATCCCTTTTTAAACGTGTAGCGATCCCCTCTTGTATCACCTAACCAAGCACTCTGCGAAGTGGTTATGTCAGCATTGAACAGTCCAAAACCATACTGGTGTCTATAACTAGGGGCTCAGTATAATGAACTTGGGAATGAACTCCCTGAACCCTTGACAGGCTTGACTACTTGTCGATACAACTGGTTGTGAGCTGGAGCCGTGGCCCCTTCAGTTTAGAAGGCGCGTGGAACACATCGCGCCACCGTTTCAGATCAAACTACTTCTCTTTAGGCGCCTCGCTACTGGATAATCCAACGGATGCCTACCATATAAAGATACAGAACTAATCTTTAAGGTGCTGTCATAGTCTTGACTATTTACGGACTTAACGACTACAATATTTACTTTAATTAGTCCAAAATATTCCGAAACTGCTTACGTAATTAAACAAGTAGCTACAACAGCGTATGCCTATATATGTACGTCTGTCATATTGACATAACCTGAACCTTGGAAATGACACGTGGTTGTCAAGTCGTTCGCCCACATAAACATACAAATAACGATCAGTTGCTATTTCTTTTAAAATATTTGTTGTTTAACATAATGAATATACATTATTTTAACGATACGTAAAATTATATTCAGTCATTTTTTGTACGTCATCATCCACCACTGTTCGAAAAACCCTTTCCCATTTCCTTGAATAACTAAAGTGTTAATAAATAGACGGATTTTAACATATAATATAAGCCTATGCAATCTTCAAGACATGCTTCCCAAATTTCCCTACACCATTTTAGACAACATTGAATGTTTTTTTTAAGGTTTTTTTTTAAATTACCTATTACTTGAGACAGCTCACACACGGCCGTCTGATCCCAAGCTAGGATCGCGTCCTTAGAAACTGATCCTTTCATTAACGGAACATGTCTTAGGAAATAATGAAAACTTCTGTCAGCAGCTTTTCTCTGGAGAATATTTTCGATAGCCACATAAACAGAATAAACAAACAAAATTACTCCGATAAAACACAAGAACATAAAGTAGAAGCCCTAATTAAAAAAAGTAGCGCGTTCGTCCGTGACTACAGTAACTATAAACATCGCTCGAGTTTACTCGACATTACTCAACAAGTACACAGCTCAACTTTACTCAACTTGTCTCGAGTGCCGTTTCATGGGAGAACCCCCTTTGTTTTTAATTTTTAATACTTAACGTGGATGGTTCTTATCACTAGTATGTCTTTAGAGCTGGTTATGTGATCAAGTATGTCGGGGCTCGAGTAACAACGAGGAAACTAGTCCCAGACTTTCTTTTATATTCTCAAAGTATTCTTTCATCTATTTGATTCTTCCTATGGTTAAAAGTACGGAAGTTTTAATGTTGTTCTTCTAAAAAAAGAAGGGTCTAGAAATTACACGCTCATTCCTGTCTAGACCAGAAACTGTAAAACTGCATTAATTTGGGATTCTTATGTCTTTTTCTCTTTCGTAGTTCTAGAAAAATCAAACTATGTTTTCTCATATCCCGTCATATTTTGAAAAGGCTTAAATCAGAAATCTCTGGAACAAATTGTCGCCTGCGGTATTTCCGGACCGATACGACTTTCAAACCTTCAAGAAAAGAGCGTACTCCTATCTCAAAGGCCGGCAACGCACTTGTGACGGTAGTCACTGTGCCATCAGGTGACCCGTCTGCTTGTTTGCCTCCTATAATATAATATATAAATATATATAGAAAATTAATACAAATAAATACAATTGAAGTGTCTATTTGTAATGTCAAAATAATAGTTTTTTAAGCTCATACTTATTTGGGCCGACACCTATGCCTAAAAATCAGTTTTTAAAATTTTTGACTATCTGTTTGTTCCGGCTAATCTCCGGAACTGGTGAACCGATTTCCACGAGAGTGAAAGTTCACTGGCAGATAGCTGGTGTTATAAGGAGTAACTTAGGCTATTTTATTTCTAAAAAAAAATAGTGTTCAGTATATACAAATATGTACACGCGAGCGAAGCCGCGCGGGAACTGCTAGTGTTAATATAAGCCTGATGACATGTGCTAGTATTCATTAATGGTTTAAAAAAATAAATACATGATTTTTCATTGAATCCAATTAATAACGGAACCAAAAAGGAATTTATTTTTATTTTTAACTCAAATGTCAAGGCAACTTAACATTTGGCTTGTTTCTTAAATTAGAAACTCTAATTAAGATTTTGTATTCAAACTTGAGACTGCTTGTGCCGGCTAATTGGAAAATCTGAGATAAAATTGATGCACACCTAAGTATTGTAACAAGTATTTACTTCATTTACTAAGAGCCTCTTCTATGTAATGTAAATGTTTCGTGGAGTGTTTGTTACCTTCTTAGAGGTTTCACATTCACTTGTATTTACTGTAATGCTAAGGGTGCAAACAAAAGCTTCTAAGTACGCAAAAAGCTTTTTCTAATTTTGTTATATTAATTGCCAAATTCTTGAAAGACAACATCTATTGTGCGGATTATATTCCGGTTTGGGTATCGTTACTTAAATTTTTTCTAACTTTTATTACCTATGATGGTATAAAAACACAGTTATCAGTTATCAAGGCTCTAAGTAACGCTCTTTTTGACCTTCATTAAAATAATCACTACATATTATAAAACAAAGTACCCCGCCGCATCTGTCTGTCTGTCTGTTCGCGATAAACTGAAAAACTACTGAACGAATTTCCATGAGGTTTTCACTAAAAGACAGAGTGATTCATGAAGAAGGTTTTGGTGTATAATTTGTTAACGTTTTGTATAAATTGGTTGAAATATGATGATGATTGTTGAAGATGTTTTACTACCCGTGCAAAGCCAGGGCGGGTTGCTAGTGGGTTATAAATAGCAAACCATATATCGCTAACTTTTATGTCACTTATGTGATTAAAAAACTTATTAAATTAATTTATATTAATAAAAATAAAAACAAAGGTGTTGATTGCGACGGGATTCCTCCTGTATTTTGGTCATCGTATGCCGAGAGTTTATCGCACCCTATTGCCCTACTGTTTAAGCATTCACTACGGAATTGTATGTTTCCCTTTCTGTTGAAAAAGGCGTACGTCATACCTATTCATAAGAAAGGTAAAGAAAGGTAGGTCCAAATCTGAAATAGAAAATTACCGCCCTATCTCCATTTTAAACTGTGTTGTCAAGGTTTTTGAACGAGTTATTGTTAATAATATTTACCCATTTGTTAGTGTTGGCATTCCTGAATCTCAGCACGGGTTCACGCAAAGACGTTCCATGGTTACAAATTGGGCTTCTTTCGCAGATTAAGTAGTGGGTGAAATGGAAAATTGTGGCCAGGTTGACGTGGTCTACACTGATTTTGAAAAAATCGTTCAACGGTGTAGACCACGTCATCCTGTTACATAAGTTGTACGCGTTAGGAATTGACGGAGATTTGCTTAGGTGGGTTGAATCGTACCTAACTAGTCACTCTTAAGCTGTTGTTTTGAGTGGGTTTAAATCTGACTTCGTATCCACCCTCTCTGGTGGTCCCCAGGGATCGCACTTTGGCCCTATCTTCTGCAACGCCCATATTTTTTACATCATTCACCACATTAAGCACTCACATCATATTCTCTACGCTGATGACAAAAAGATATTTACATGCATCACCTCTAATCTGACACTGTCTTGCTTCAAGAATATCTGAACTATTTATTTAATACTACACTAAAAACAATATCACGGTTAGCATAAAAATGTCAAAGTATGTCCTTTACTCGTAAAAAAAATTCTGTCATCTATCAATACAGTTTTAACGGCGTTGCAATCGAGAAGGTCAAGTTGTGCGCGACCTGGGTATACTATTAGACTCGGAGATGTCCATGCGACAGCACATTGATGCTACATGCAGCAGGTTATTTCGCAGTCTCGGTTTTATCCTAAGGTTTTGCCTACCTTTTAAGAATTTGTTAAACTTCAATGTAGTTTATATAGATTTCCTTCGTAGTTTACTGGAATACTGTTGTTAGATATGGTCTCCCTGTTACGCAATACACAAAAATAATTTTGAACGCATTTAGAAGATTTTAAATTTCATCACTACTCACATGATTACAAAGAGAGTTGTCGTATATACAATCTCTTAACACTGGAGGAGTAGGCGTCGGAGGAGACATATTCTGATGGATATGGGGTTGCTATATGAGATTATACGGGATTTTGCTTAAATTACTACCATCATAGGCTATTTCAAATCTCAACAATATTCCACTAAATTTCTATTATCTATAAAACCTATAAAACAAGGCGTTTTATAGGTTTTATCGATAATAGAAATTTTCTATTGTATCTACTTATGTAATTTTATGTTTCCTCATATTTATATATCTTATTTATAATTATAATTATTTATTATATATCGTATTTCATATTTTATGTTAATATACTGGTCTCTTCAAAGTTTGCCAATCAGCTTTAATATTAAGTACTGTTAATAGCATATATTCATCCACTTTATGTATCTACCGAGGATACCTATTATTGGCTACTCATATAATCTTAGTTAAGTACCTAGTTAAGAGTTGGCAGCTGTTGTTGTGCCTAAAAAAATTAATAAAATTGTAAAAGAGGGTCAAATTCATTAATATGGAACTGTTTTATTCAGTTGTACAATAACTGAACTCTCGTTACCTTCAATGCCCGCAGAAAGACAATCTTCACGCAAATCATTAGTGATGATTGTTTCAACCACGTTTTAAACTCATTGAGTCCGTTATAAACAGTGGCACGGGATGGCTCTTCGTCATGAAATGCCAATTGATGTCTATCATAACTTTGTTGTTCATTAAGACCGCAACCAATCATGGAGCGAAAAATTAATCAAATCTATTTCGACGTACGTCACGCACCTACAAATTGCCGCTAATTTGTGAAAACAAATGAATAATGAATTGAATGAATTGAAAAAATAGCAAGCAGTTCTTATTTCGATTTTATTTACTTTTTTATGTGCGTTTCTACTAGTCTGTACTAAGAACCTTTTTATAAAATGTTAAAACATAATATACAGCTTTCTGTCTTTTTATAGCCAAATATATAACAATAGAAGACGAACAAGTTAAAATAACTTTAAACAAGACCATTGTCCTAGTAAAGAACCCGTAAGTTCGCAGGGTTGCTTCCGGAGACTTTTATTTCAGTAATACTAACGGAGTTGGAGAAGTTAACGATGCCTAAAATAGATTAACATTTGTAGTGTTTCATATCTAAATATACCTATACATATTATAATATTTTCTCATAAACTTGCTAAACCCGAGTGTCGACAAAAGAAAATAATCTCAAAGACTTCAAACAAATTCAAAACGCTTCCATCTAAATGTACGCATACAAAAACATTTAGCCTCGTCGTTTCGTAGACATTCCGTGAGGACACAACGCTAACCGACCACAATAAAAATATGTAAATTGAGGCTACGCCGCGGAAGCCATTCCGCTTAATTGCGATCCTACCACCAACGGTTTATATATTAAAATCACGCGACAACCCTAATGAGAGCGACTATACTACACAAGTTGTTTGTGTTAGAAGTACTGAAATGATACTTTCTTACTTAAAAGTGTGATTGCGTAATTTCGTTTATAATACCCATTTCTTTATAATCCTTTTCATTTTTATTATTTAATTAAATATGCTTCAAAACATGAATTTGAAGCCGCATTCCTAAAAAGTAGGTCTTTGACAATGTTTATAAAAGAAATACGATTTTACTTGCGTGTTTATTTTGGAGAAGCTTGACTATTTTCGGGCCCCTGGCCTTTACCAAGGGGTGACACGACCTACGAATACCGACGCGGCACGAACATCTGAAAACCAAGATCAGCAGACCGGACATCAACTCAGAATTTTAGCTAAAGAAAGTGGCCAAAATAAAGGAATATAAGGCAAATGCGAAAAAATACATGCAAAACGAAAATCCTGAGTATTATAATGCTTTGATTAGTATAAATAACCGGAAAAGCGCGAGTATGACTCCCGCACCAAGGGTTCCGTAGGGTAAGTCCATCTCTGAAATCGAAGGCTCGGACCGTTTTTTCCAATCAACAAACTTAAGTATACCGTTCTAAAAGTACTCTCCCAAACATCGATATACGCCACAGTCAATTTTCCAACCGCAAAATGTAAATTTGTTATCACTAAAATGAATGTTAATGTGATTTAACTACAAATTAACAACTTTTGAGTTTTTCCTTTACTTGTGCTGTCACACCTTGCTTATCTGTGCAATCGGAAGTACTATTCAGTTAGAATACATGATTTAAATGGCCATAGCTTTTGACTGCGTCCATTTAGAAGAATCTTACATTTTTTACAGCTTCAAGGGATCACAGACATAAATATTTGATGTTAATTTCAACGTGGTAACGCACGCGTTTCTGAGAAAAATAATCTTGTTAGACAAACAGACGGACCACGAGGTGATCCTATAAGGGTTTCTGTTTTCCTTTTGATGAACAGAACCCTAAAAAAGATACAGATGTGGCTACTGCGTATGTTATCATTTGAATACTTACCATTTTAATCCATTGTCCTAATTAGATGTATTAAAAGATAATTAATGGTAAGTAAATGTTATCAGAGGCCGCTGTGCTTCAGGACGGAGACAGGGTGGTTGAAATAACACTCAGCCAACCTGCAAGATAAATAAAGAAAACGGGTTTAACTGTGAACACAGTCCAGTAACATAACATAAAAAGATAGAATGAGTGATTATTTAATAAAGCATAATTACTTATCTTATCTTTTTCAGAAAAGGTGAACAACATTACTGTGTCCATGTGCACTGCAGGAATTTTCTGTATAGATTTGTACTTTTTATATGCAGCTAGAAGAAAGATATTATAGGAATCTTGTGTTTGGGGATGAAAATTTGATTTTTGTTTTTACTTCCCTATTGCTTGGCAATGTACCTATACTTGTTTTATTATTTTGAGTTGAACCCGTGTTGGTGAATTTAGAGTCTGGGGTCGTGTAGTTGTGATATTTTTAAATCTGTTTTGTTAGTCAGTAGGTATTGAGATAAAAAAATCGATGTGTGCGTTACTCAAAAATCAAAATGTTTGAGTTAGTTACAGTTGACCGTGTATTTATAAGCACGCTTGCTATTTCACCTTTGCCTAGACAAATAGTCTTTCTTCCTGTTACATAGAATCTAACTTGATTATTATGTATGTGCCTCGGACTTGAATAGTGCTGAGTCATTTCATGTATTTTTTTTAAATGGCGTAATGTAAAATAAAGTTTTATGTGAATTAAATGCTGATTAACATCAACAACCCCTAATTCACCCTCTTAGGGCTAAAATAAAAAAAAAACGTCGATTTCCGTGTGCAGATATTTCTAACCAGAAGTGGGCGTATTAATTTTCGCGTTTCTTATTTTGAAAATGACGGACTTCCATACAATCATCCAGCAAAATATACGCAAATATTTTAGAATATACTAGGAATAATAAATAAAAAAGAAATAAGCAGTACCTAATGAAATGTAAACATTAACGTGAGAGATACACTCATAAACGATATAAACTGACTTGAGTCAAATATACTTACTTATACATTGTCATAAACCGTCAAGAAAATCGCAGCTACCACAGTTAATAAACAATTGTAGACAGCCAAAATATTTGATTGAATCTAAAAATGACAACTCTGAAAAGCAGTTAAAATATATAGTGTACCTTTTATTCCGTTGACACAGCAAATAAAAAAAATTACTCACATATGATTCGTTGAATGGAAATAAAAAATCCATTTACCATGCCTCGTGGCCATGTAAGGGCACCAATTTTGTAAAAACCTTTTCAATGCCATAGAACCCCTGGTTTTCTCCCTTGTCTGTATTATAGAGGGAAGCGCAGGAGATCTAGTTAAACTGGACATTTCCCGTATACATTATGTTCGTACTATATTTGAACGGTCGCGAGTGCATAACCGGAGGCGATGCAGTCCGGTTGATTTTTTATTTTTTATACCCTGGTCCGTTGAGAGCTGGGCGTTAATCAATACTTTGCACATCGTACACTCAAAACAAAAAAAAACATATTGTTTTGTACATGGATAACAATTTTTATCCGGATCCATGGCCAGTTACGGGGGAAAATGGAAAAGTGCATTTAACCGATCGTGAACGATATTAAATATTCGCTTGGTGTAGACTTATAGCCAATATATCCATAACTCCTCCGATTTACTTCTTATTAAATTCGTAACGGGTTCCAAGGTAGTTTAACGTTCCATGGGCCTCGCTGATTGTTATGCTCACTGTTGTTGATCAGCAGTCACAGGAAAGAGGGTGATTGGTAATGAGGGAGACATTCACTTCAACTTCAAACATAGTAGTGGCTTTTAAGGAAATTTGTGGATGCTAATTAATATATTCGTCATAAATTAGTGGGTCCTAAATACTTACCATATAGAATACGAAAACGGATTATTAGTGTCTAGATCGGCGAATAAGGATACGGATCTCACATTTAATACACATATTATAAAGACTTGGGGTTTGATCTCGTAATAAAGATAGTCAAATACTACCTTATAACTGTTATTAATATTAGTAACTCGTTACATTGGATATTTAAATATTTAATTTAAGAAAAAGGAATTTAGAATTTCATAAATCATAATACTTGATTACGTATGATATGATGTATACGGATATTCGGCACATCACTAATTCGTACATAAAATTGCAGTCATAATATTTATCAAGGCATTGTGAATGTACATTGTACAGCTGTACCAAATTGATTGTTTACTAGTATCTGTTATTGAGTCGATTGGAAGAATCATGTTTATTGTCACAATTGGGGGATAGATGAGGCCAATGCTGCTGAACGATTGTAATAGCTTTTCATGATCGTAACAGGATTAGTTCATCTTAGAATCTATTACTGGTTACGATGCACTTCATGGATGTGCGAGAGGTACGATTTGCGAAAGAATTATCTTTTGAACACAGGGCTACAGAAAAGAATATAGGGTAACCTTCATCCAGAAAGTAGTGCTGTTCACAAGCGATGATTGACAGTTAATTGATTGACAAATTCTGAATTAACGAAACCAAAACCGCGGTAAAGCTAGTTTAGCATAATTTATATATAGAATAATTTAATAAATAAATATTTGCAACATTGTCTGTGTAATAGAATAAAAAACCAAGATGAGAGGTGACTACGACCGCAAATCGGTATTGGATTCTACAAAGGAGTCACTAGAAAAATCTAATTTAAGCTGTAACATATTTATTTTCAGACTTTGATGTTTTGTAAAGTTTTTGAAAATGATATTTTTTTTTTATACTAACTGCACTAGAATTGAGATTAATTACAATAGGTCCTTGGTTTATATGCAATTGGTCTTAGTCACCTTAAGAAAATAAACAAGTCATGAATGAGACAATAAGACAAATTGTTCTCTCAGTTCATTGCAGTTGCAATCGTTTGGCTTTTCAAAAGGAGCCGTAATATATATATATATTTTTTTTTTTAAAACAATTTGGTTTACTGTTGGCATAGACTAGATCCTCCCTATTGAAGAGTTAAAAAAGTACCTAAACTGTATATAGCCCTATATTTTCACTCGATAATTCGTAAAATCACTTTTTTGTTATATTGTTATGATTGTGCAAGTAAATATTATTAGAGGCTCTGAACAGCCAGTTCGAGTTACAGATATGAAACCTTGCTGGAGCTATTGCTTGCACTCTCTAATCCATCCGTACAAGCAATACCCTGTTTCTTCCATTGCCTTCCCTTCTTACCTGCCTTTCATTGTCAATATGCTCCCAATTTTCCCATCTTTAATTCCCAAAGTGCTCGGTTGACGGCAATGGGCTTGCCACCTAACACGTTAGTGGAACTAATTTTTAGTTGGCAAAATATGGGTGTTTGATATGGCTCTGCACCCTATGTAAGTAAATATCTGTGGAAGATGTGTTAGTGTTAGTTACGATTAACTACTAATAGTTAATTGTGGGAGAAAACCGGCAGTGAAGTAATACTTGCATTGTTTTTCAGTGAGTGAGGTTACCGGGGGCCCTAACCCTTCCCTCCTCCCCCCGCTTCCCCTCTTCCACCCTGCCCTACCTTAAAGGCCGGCAACGCACTTGTGACTCTTGAGTTGCAGGTGCCCATGAGCGGCGATAGTCATTTACCATCAGGTGACCCGTCTGCTCGTTTACCCCCTATATCATAAAAAAAAAGTGTTGTTTATCCGCGTGTGTAGTAGGCTAACTCTTTTTTGTAAGGTGCTTACCTACTCAAGCTAGTTTAATTTGAAGAGAAATCTAGAAGAGCAACTAAAATATTAATAAAGGTTATGCACCTTTATTAATATTTTAGTTGCTACAATCTTCAGTACGATCTCAAAACTTGCTCAATCTAGCGACTGTAGTTTCTCAGTCCCAATACTTTACCTTGCAGTTGGTTTTACCGCGTTCAACCAAACTTGTATTATAGGTACTAATAGAATCATATAATAAATATTAGTAGATTCATACGGCAAGCTACTAATTTCTCTATGCAATTACAATTCTCATTTCAATGTAAATACACCATCATCATCCTCAACGCCTTTTCCCAACTAAGTTGGGGTCGGCTTTCAGTCTAAGTACGATACAGCCAACTTATCGATATTATACGTGAAGCGGCTGCCATCAGACCTCCACAACCCAAGTACTAGGCGATATCGAAGTTCTGTAGTTAGACCAGGTTGTCGGACTTTTTAGGGCTCCAACTACCCGTAACGAATGCCACAAATGTTCGTATGGTAACCGGGCCCGACGGCTTAACGTGCTCTCCGAGGCACGGAGAGGTCTCAATGTGTTAAGAATGGTCACTCATCCTAAGACTGACCTGGCTAATATTATTTAACTAAACTTAATTATGTTTCGAGGATAATTAATCTGCAATAGAGATTATTGTTGATCTTCGTGTTAATACTCAAGCTCTTCATTTACCAAATTGAAAAAAAATACATTTACCTTTAATTTTTCAGTAGATTTAATTTTCAGTGATTTTAAAAGCTTCCGTTTCCAGGAAATGCACATATGCGACTGATACCGCCATTATCATGCTTTTAACCGTATTTATTTTTCTCTTTTATTAAGCTAGCTATCATATCTACATGTTAAATAAAATTAAAATGTTAATAAAAATAAGAAATATTTTCATTTATTTCAACTTAACTTTTTCTAGATGTATCTATGTATTATATGTACTTATATGTATGTATTTACAAAAAAAAAACAAGTATGTTTATTCGTATTCTAATACCTATAGTAAAATCTATGCTTGCCGATGCAGGGCAATGGTTAGCCAGAGGTCGTGGGTTATTTTTTTTATGATATAGCGAACAGACGGGTCACCTGATGGTAAATGACTACCGGCGCCCATGGACACCTGTAACTCAAAAGTTGCAAGTGCGTTGCCAGTCTTTAAGGTGGGAGTAGGGGAAGGGGGCAGGGGGGGGGGGGCAGAGTTAGGTTAGGTTAGGGGTCACTGCCGATTTTCTGTGAGGCCGTGGTATCACTCCGGTCGAGCAGGCCCAAACGTGCTGAAGCATGGCTCTCCCACGATAAAATGTAATAATACAAATAATCGTGTTATGAGCACGATCATTTGTTCTGTATCGGGGTAAAATTTATGTATAATATATTATGTATATACAACAACAATACATAAGTAGGTATGTTTATCAATGATCTGATAACCATATTACAGGCATTAGGTATTATTATTATGCTTAGTTTGGATCTAAATAGCTCTGGGATATATGCCAGAATAATATTATACAATTTGATTTGCAAATATTCTCGAATATGAGCGATCACATGAATATTTTCACAGCCGGCCGTATGGGCCACTAATCCAGTTCATTGATATCTAGATCTTGGAGAATAGAGACTAGATGCACCTGCCTCCCACTTGTCTACTTAAATACACTTGACCGAGAATGACTCACGTACGTCAGGAAGTTCCATCAGTGTCAGTTATTAAGCTTTTGTCAGTTTTTAAAATATCATTCTGGAAGTCATTGCTCATAGATTTGACTGCACTGTTCATAAACATTGAGTAAAGGTAATTAATGGCATAATTACTATTACAACGTAATTTTATTAATAGTGATAATACCAATATAATTATAAGGAAATTGTTACTAATACACTAACACTTGTTATGAATTATTATTGTTATTATACGAAGTCAAGTATATTTTAAACACCTTCGTTTTTTGTTCATTATTTTTATTTATTTCACATTCCAAGAATTCACTTAACGATTCACGATCGACGTACTTCTACACCCGAACGACGGTAGCGTAATGGTTAAGGCGTCGGACTTGCGATCAAGTGGTTGCAGGTTCGAGAACCCCACCCAGTGCACTACCGACGTGAACTCACTCCTAACACAAGCACTTAGCTTAGCTGGAGGGGTTAACAAGAATACTAGTAATGTGTGACCCACGTTACTAGTATACTTTCTATCTATCTATAAAAGAAAAAAAAAATATGCACATGACACATCACATTGTTTATCAATTCCTTTCGTTGGGTGCACTGATGCTTTCATTACAACAGCCAGCTCCTCAAAAAACTATTATTTAGTGGTGATATCACCTAAACTCATAGTGGGGCTATATAATGTTTTGTTTTAGGCTGTAAACATGTAGTTACATAAATTTTAGTGTTATTCGTCAGCGACAGGCGACAGCTATGGTACTGTAGCACGCTATAGGGTGACAAACACGAAAACTTTCGACTTGTGACATACCTATTTAAAGATATCAACTGATAAATAATTTATGATATTTATAATTGTTTTTTGGTACATACTTTTTAAAATTGTAATAGATATCACTTCGGATTAAATAAAAAACCCTTTTTACTTCGATGCACCGATAAAAACATCCGTTATCAAGAATTTTACATCTAACAGTAGGCGCAAATATCAACTGAAGGGCTAAGCTATAAATTTAAAAAAAATAACAAAAAATAAACCTTCTACAAAATCGATTGTGAATAAAATGAACCAATAAATATCAAATCTAATCTTCCTAAATATATGTAGAATACGTTAAGAAACAATAATGAAAATTAGTAAATAACTTTTGACGAAAATAGTGGATCACACGGATCGAATACAGAACCTCCTTTTTTGAAGACGGTTAAAAAACCTGACTTTGTACTGCTACTAACCATGGAAGACTAAAATGAATTGTGGGTACCACAATTGAAGAGAAACAAAAGACAATACAAACTTCCACAACATTTACTCCACCGCAATTGGCAACTCTCTGTTTCACGACCTGGCGCGCGGTAATTAACCAATCACGTGATAACTTTTTATATATTGGAACATACTCATTAATTTTACAAACGTTAACATTAGAGTTTAGTGACACCAGTTCCCGTACAGAAGAAGCGTATCTCTAATTCAAGAAGATGATAGAAATGATCGAATTCAAGAGAAAATTTAATTAACTCACCCATTTTACTATTTTTTACTCACTCATACAGTTTTTCTTCTGCAAGGTCACGCCACCCATGAGCATTAATTTTAAAGCTTAAGTTCACTCCATCAGTAGTGGCAACAGCAAGCACACAAATACATTAAAAAGTTTAACTGCTAATTTTGGGGTCAAACTGTCATTCGTGACTGAATGGATGTGAAAATGGATTTCTACTACAATTTCTCCTTAAGTTAGTTATTTTTATACATATATTGGCGTGAAAATTAAGCAATTCATAAGTTATTTATTACTTTATTAACTTAATTTAACGTGTTTTGGTGTAATAAACAATTTTTTTTTTCCAAAGGGTGATAAAGGGCGTTTATTAATATTGCAAGAATTATTGACTGTTAGGCTATCTTTGTTGATGTTGGGTTATGTTGTTGAACCGTTGGAAGGCAAGGCTTCCCGCACCCTAAACAGAGTTAATTTGTTGCAGACATTTAATGTGACTTTCTTTATTTTACGTATGGCAGAAATGCTTGAACTTAATTGAAAAGAAACAAATCGCTTTTCCTAGTAGTAGGTGCACATTTCTAAACAACATGTATTGTTATGAATTTTCATGTCAATTTCAATGATTTTGTTTTTTATTTCTTATGCATTATTTTTATTATTACTTTCAGAAAAATCTGGACATTCCCTCAACATTCTCAACATCCTTGTCATAGCTTCAGCCCTTTTTCTTACGAAATTTTGACTATATCAATATTCAATATAAGATTTCTGTATTTTTGCTTCGGCTCGTAAAGGCCCGCTCGACCGGAGTGATATGACATCGGAGGCCCTAACGCTTCCCTCCCCCCTCTCCTCCCTCCTCTCCAATCTTCCACCTTTCCCCTACTCCTACCTTAAAGGTCGGCAACGCACTTGTGACTCTTGAGTTGGTGCCAATGGGCGGCAGTAGTCATTCATTAAGCGTATTGCCGTCCACCGGGCACTTTTGAAATTAAAAGTGGGAAAATTGGGAGTATATTGAAAGGGAAAGTTAAAAAAAGGTAAAAAGGGGAGGTAATGGGCGTATAATCGTGCTTCAGCAGGTCAAGGTCGTACACCTGTAACTCGAACTGGGTGTTGCCGGGCACTGCGAGCCCTCTATCAAAAGAAGAATAAATTACTAGTCATAGGCAGACAGGTCTACAACAGGTCAGTTACAACCCTAGTAAGCAGAAGGAGTAACCATATGTATTCATGCTGGGTTTGGTCTTCATGTAACAATAACGCTTTCAATTGCTTTATAGGAGTTTTAGTTACGTAAATCTTAGTTTAGATGCCGTAAAACGCCCTTTAACCCCGAGAAATGAACATGAGATCTTAATGATTCGTAGTTTGCACATCGAGTAATTTAATACAAAACTAATTAAATTACAACACAATATCCGCGAGAACCCGACAGTACAATAAAACAAAACAATATATTATTTAATTTGTTAACCCTTCACCCGTTTATGGGCGATAGTTAAAGTTCTCTTAATTGCAGTCTAAAGCAACACGCCTTATGTACATGGGCACATCTGCAGGGCCATTTATTAAGTCGTAAATATACATACATAGTATTTTATGATAATGGATCATACTGTGAGATACCAATTTTAGCAGAACATGTATATAATATTTCATAGACTGTTGCGGTAAATTACCCAGAGCAATATGCGTACAAGTACAAATATTTATATAGCACAGGATGTGTGTTGTTGAATAAACTGACATAAGATGCAGTCTCAAAATTATCAAAACATAAATGCGTGAGTTTGTTTGTTTGTCTGTTACGCTTTCACGTCTTCACGTTGTCAGGAGCACACAAAAGGACATAGGGTACCTTTTATCCAGAAAAAAAAGAACTGTTCCCTGTTGTTGACAAAACAAAATTTACGCGAGCGGAGTCGCGGGTGAAAGCTAGAACATTTATGAAAGTAATAAATAAAGAGTGAATTAACTGGATATAAGGGGCCATCCATAAATTATGTCACATGAACTTTATGATTTTTTGGACCCCCTCCCCGTCCTTGTCACAGGTGGTCACATTTGTGGGATAAACCCTCCCAATCCCTTTTTTTTTTTCGTGTGGTAACCCCCACGGGTCATCACCTCACCGGAGCTAACGGTGAGGTGGTATGTCGGAATCGAACCGACTAAAACCACACGGCGTTCCGTCACAAGTGGGTCTATTGCAAGGGACCCGGGATACCATAAGAAGGAAGCCTCCGGGAACCCCTGCAGACCTTGGCCGCCTCTTGGTCAACAGGCGGCCACATCGTGGTGTACGGGGGGCCTTGCCCCGCTCCAATTTGGAGACGCGCGCTCGGAACACGTTGCGCCGCCGTCCCAGGCCTGCTTCTGCCAGGGTAACGGACAGCCCCATCCGTCACCCCCAGGCCAGCGCTCATGGAGGCCGGAGGTCGTTCTGCGCTCTCCGGCGCCTGGTGCGTCTACTGCGGGACGGGAGAGTACTCGTTCTCTCTCGTACCCTTTCCGCCGCCTCTTTAACCATCATCAATTCCTCGCAAAATGAGGCTTCGGAATTCCGCGCACTCTCACTTTGGACCATGGACAGAACTATGGTCTCCAGCGAAACGCTTCCCACACCGATAGCCGTCGCGAGGTCGTGGCGCTGTTGCATCCACGCTGAGTACTCCCCTAAGGCGTGGAGTGCAGTGTCCTCGCGACTGCCGCCGCAGTGGTGGCACGCAGACGTTGGCTCCCGGCCTATACGACACAGGTACTTACCGAAACAGACGTGTCCAGTGAGTTATCTGCGTCAACCGGTAGGGGAGGCTGCCATATCGCCTCTCTAGCCAATCCTCCATGACGGGTCTTACCACCACAATTGTGGCGTACCCTGCGCTCGGTCGCTCAAGTCGTTCTTTCCACTCGACCATTGAGACCTGGTGAAGATGGGACAGTTGTGCCTTGATTTCACAAGGAACCCTCCCCCTCCCTGGGACTTGGGCACTTATGTTTTAATTTTACACCCAGTGCTGAAAAGAGCAGTTCAAATTTTTTTTTTTGGATTTTTTAAATAAAACTGTAGTAACGTGTCTAGTCTTTCGTTCACAGGTAAGGTTTTGTGTTTAAAACTTTAGATTTCGGCACGTGAAGTAACAAAGCTTATGACCGCCCCCCAACTCCTTGTCACACCCTCTTAACGTGTGACGTAATATATGGATGGCCCCTAAGGTGTTATCAATCGGGACTTAATGGCTGTAATATTTACAAGGTACGATCCCTTTTTTTCCTGGCGTTTCAATCGAATTCTACTGATCATTTTCAAGGTTCCATATCATTACTCGATTTCAATTACATATATACATACAATCACGCCCGTATCCCCTAAAGGGTCAGCACTGGTAATTTAACACCCATATTTTGCCAAATATAATTTAGTTTCACTCACGTCATCGGGGAAGCCTATTGCCGTTAACCGGGCACTTTGTGAATTAGAGATGGGAAAATTGGGAGTAGTTAGATTTTCTTGTAAAATATTTGCCAAGTGTAAACTTTATACATATGTAGCAAAAAATTATTTTACACATTCTTAACTGTTTATTTATTTATTTATTCATTCATTTGCGAATATGGGTATACATTTGCAGATCTTAAAAGCTAATACATGTGTATTATTATCGGTTATTATTTTGGTTATAATTACCTTTTCATGTTGTGTAATTATTAAACGGAGTTTTATTTAATTAAGTTCATGGATGTCTAAAAAAGTTAACTTAGTTTTTAAATAACTATCCAGTGATATCCATATCAATACAGAAAGTATATTTTTTCTTCTTTATGCTACTTTACAAGCACTTAACCATCGTAATGCTTAGTTAAATCGGTTATCTTATTAAATAAAATCCGTCTTTTAAGAATGCTCTTAGGGTATACAGAATACCACGCACATTCATGTCCAGATACGAAGATAGTTAAAAATATCACAGAGCATAATTATTGTAAATTGAACGATAAGATATGAAATTAAAGAACATAAAAAAGCTTTCAACTCTCATAGAATGTTGATTTCTTTTATGCGACTTCGCAAATAAGTACAAGACCACCAGTTAGCTACTGTATATCAACAATCGCAGTACCAGCAATAACACTATTCCTCAACAATTATTTCTGGTGGTGTCTCTTTTTCTTCTTTATCGATGACTAGCCTTTCTAAATGGATTCGCTGTCGTTTATCTTATTCTCTATGTCCATTTCTGTGCCTCTAACAACATGTAGGGCAAAATTTTATAATGATCGGTCAAGTAGTTAAGACGTGAGCTTTCACGTCTTAACAAACAAACTCACTCACAATATTTCTTCTGATGTTAATTGCCGTTTTTTTCGTAATTGAGCATAGAAATTGAAAGTATACGAAATTCTAAAACTACAATATGAACTAAAGCAGTTGTTAAATATTCTTAGTAGCTGTAATGATCTAGAGCAGCTCGGAGTCTCTAAACGAACTCCATAGACGACAATAGATTCGACCTCTATGAGCTTTAACCAAAAATTTTGCTGACATTGCATGTAATGATCAAAAGTTTAATAGATCGCTGTCTACCCTTTGAAGATAGGAAGTAATTAGTATGTAGGAATTAGTATTTGAAAATAAATAAGTTATAATTGAAGGTCAATAGGAACATGGAAATATTATGCAATGTTATAAACGATTTATTACATTTAATGTAAATTGTATTTGAATTCATGGCTTCACTTCATGTGTATATTGCATATTTTAATATTATATATATGGATAAATTCCAGTAGTGGTTATAAATAATTATTGCCATTGTAAATTAATATGACCTGTTTGTTATATTTGTATAATAAATAATGAAATAAAATAAAAATGTTTTTATTTTAGATAACAAGGCCCAATTCATTAGTATTAAGCATCTTAGAACTATGCTAGCATAACATTTACTGAAAAATAGGTATTAACTTATTTATAATTTGTCAGATTCAATTTAGAAACTCTTTTTAAAAGTGATCCATGGAGTGTAACGGGATTGACATGAAATGAACTTATAATATTTGTACCATGTATCAACGAGCAAAATTAAATCCAAATCAGATTAGCGGTTAAGGCGTGATTGTGTAATAAACACATTTACAAAAATTCGCATTTGTGTCATTCTTAGACTGATAATCCTCTTTTTTTTCTATGGGGAAACTTTTCAAACCGGTAGCTCAATTAGTAATTGAATTAGGCAGAACCTGGCGGAAAGACATTATTAAATTATTAAATAGTAATTAAAGAGCCAAACCGGTTTACTCACCCTGGGTTTATAAACTCCAAAGATGACAATAACCAAGGATAAACCCCAAAAGAATGCCCTACACAGGGTAGGCAAACCAAACTCCCTCAATAGAGATCTGGTTAGGTACTCGATGTGGCTGGTACCTCCAAAATCGTTTGGGACCAGACGGCCGTGTGTGAGATGTCTGAAGTTATTATTATTAAATAAGTATATCAGATTTAACATGTAATCTTGTGCCATTATTTTTTTCATTAATTCGTTTTTAATTGTTGTTATTTATCCTTGTTTTTAATTATCTATAAACGCCTAAGTTATTATGATTATTTTTTGTATGCCATTACATTATTGAGATGTATGTATTTTATGATTTTATTTAAATTCGATTATGTACCTATGTTTTTGTTTGTGATAATAAATATTAATGAATCATTTTATGCCTAAGTATGTTTCGACACAAAATACCTTTGTTTATGAAATAATTGATTTATGACTTAACGTCTCTCTTATCTGTCTTGGTAGCACCTACATAATTCTCTTATGTGGAGGATTGATACATATTTTGAACTAGTCTACTACTCCATGTATAAATTTACAAAAAAAATGAATTTACGAAAAACAAAAATGAAATTTTATTTTTATACAAATTCATTTACCAGACAACTTTTTTCGTTTCTTATTTAAGTAACATTTATAAATTATATACAAAACTAGTAATTGTGACAGCTGTAGTAGTAACAGCTGAGACACTACAACTTAATTCAAAGACTTTCCATCCATCATTCGGCCTATTTTACCTAACAAAAATAAAGTAAAGGCCGGTACTTGAAGTAAAAAGACAACGTGAGCCCCTTGGTCATACAACAAGTCGAGTATTACTCGCATTCATTTAGATCGAGAGATTGTATTAAGTAAGGGCCCGATTAAACTGTCTGTCTTCAAGTTGCTATCTCATGAGGATCGCGAGGTTCGACTTGGGTGCTGAGCGGGTGAGCTAGCGGAGCGGGTCCTGAACCATTCTGAATATTTATCAATATAATCAATGGTACTAAAAATACTGGACTGACAATTATCATCTTAACAATCAATGTGTTAAGGTGACAAAACAGTGGTCTATGAGCCTTTCTTTATTCATTAACTTTCATTCCGTCCTTTACAAAATTATGGGTTTGGATGGGGTAGAATTAAGGTTTAAACACAAAAATAAAAGCAGTTTAAGGCCTATTTGAAGCATTTGAGATTGTTTGCCCGTATTACAAACCAAACTTGAAAAAGTCATTGTGTAAAAAAATTTACAATCATTTTAAAACTTAAAGATATTAAGTTTTTACGTGGGAGAGCCATGCTTCAGCTCATACGAGCCGGCTCGACTCCGCTCGATACCACGGCCTCACAGAAAACCGGCAATGAAGCAATGCTTGCATTGCATTTCGCCGCGCGAGTGCGGTTACCGGAGGCCCTAACCCTTCCTTATCCCCTATTCCCACCCTTCCCCTCTCCCCCCTCACCCCTCTTCCCAGTCTTCCCCCCTCCCTGTCTTCTCCTACTCCCACCTTAAAGGGCGGCAACGCACTTGTGACTCTCGAGTTACATTCGCGGTAGGCGGCGGTAGTCATTTACCATTAGGTGACCCGTCTGCTCGTTTGCCCCCTATACAATAAAAAAAAAATAAGTGTATCAGAAAAAGAAAAACGATTCTGAATATTTGCCAGTAAATAAGGGGTATTTTTTTTTTTCCTCACATAAACATAAACAGCTTAATACATTAGAATAGATCTTAGCCTAATAAATAGTATTACTTACTATTTATTATGCTTTTATAAACCTTTCTGAACCAGCAAGTTGAAAGTGTTACAGATTTCAAATTCAATAATTAAAGTTAGAATTAAGTAAGTTAGTTATGCCAAAGTTTGATTTCGATACGACAATTAGAAGTAGGTTAAAAAACCGCTTCAGTACCACCTCTCAGTGCCATGCCTTAAATGAACTTGATGTATCTACCTGACCGCTTAGAATTTAACGGGGTGATGGTTCGGTTTACTTTCGTAATTAAATAATTATGGCTACCGTTGATGGATGTACTCGCGATTGTTACTTGGATAGATACTAGTTTGTTGATACGGCTTTAGTTAGCAGCGTATGAGATTTATTTGTGACTTTTTATGATTTATAAAAATTGCTATGGTGTTTTTTTTTTATATGAGCATCACATCAGATGATGGTACAAAAAACAGAGTTTTTTTGTAACTTTTATGAAAACATAAAATAATGCTCAAAAACAGATTCTTGATTGTAGTAGAACAAATATCTTTTAATTGATTGTTCCCCGTAATTTCACTTGCTTTTATAGTCACTGCTTTACTTCTAAAAGTCGTAGCGTGATGTTACATAGCCCACAACCTTCCTTAATAAATACTCTATCCATTACAAAAACATATTCAAATCTGATTGTTCCAGAGATTAGCACGACTAAACAAACAAACAATCAAACCCAACCAACCCACTCACACAAAAAGATCAACAGGCCCGCCTAAAAACCCTTTAGCTTTATTATCCAACTAATATTATAAATGGGAAAGTTTGGATGGATGGATGGATGTATGGATGGATGAATGGATGTTTATTACTCCTTCACGCAAAAACAATGAAACTTGGTATGTAGATAGCTGGAGACCTGGATTAACACATAGGCTACTTTTTATCCCGATATTCGCACGGGATCAGGACTTACGCGGGTGAAACCGCGCTCGCTGCGCTGCTAGTATTAGTATATAATATTTGATACTAACATGTAAGAGAGACAGAGAAAATATTTATAAATACAAGCAGTAGGGCCTTATAACCTTGATGCATTTTCCTTTTAAGCTCAGCCAAAATACTCATCATGAAAGTTGTAATGATAATTGAAAAATAAAAGTAATTAAGTTATTGCTAGTTAAAAGCACTCAACGCATTTATTATGTTAAAGTTATAATTAAATGATACTCTACTATATACACTATACCAAATTTCTTTCACGTTAGAAACCCTACGGGCGTCACTCGTGCGTTGCTGTCCCTGCAAAAACGTTTCCTTAGTGATGAGTTCTACTTTTCAACTAGCACAATATCACTTGGCAATCAAGTCTTAAAGAAAATATTGTCTCCAACAAGTTTTAATGCCTTATACCTGAATGAGAATTGTTTCACTTTAGTCACCTAAAAAGCAATTAAATTCACCACAAGGTAACCACTCTTGAGCTATATAACCTAAAAAAATAAAATGATATGATAATGATAATGATAATTCTTTATTCGCATTTAGTACAACAATATTACCCGTTATATTAAATTACAATAATTACAATAATGTACACGATACGGTTACACAGTTTGATGCATATCTTAGAAAATATTTGTAACTTTCTCGTTTACTAAGCAAGCTTGTATGATAGGAGTTAGTTGGCTCTCCATTGAAGATTTATTGTCAAATGGGATATTAAAAGGTAATGTGAAGTTTTAACAAAATAAATATATTTAAACATTATAAAAGTTACACATTAAATTTTTTCAAGTGATGGATATTCATAGAATTGATACAGAACAGCTTAATAAAAGTGTCTCATTTTGGTATACAGTTTGGTCAAAATATACGAAACTCGCGATCATGGAAGGTTTTTAACATTTATGCTGACCTATTTTTTTCTTTCGGACACCTTAATCTGACCTCTGTTCGTTCTAAACGCAGACAAAAGGAGACAGTCTCACTTATGCCTCCTTTTGTCTGCGTAGCAGTAGTAGAAGTAGATCCTAAAATCTACATGTCCTTAGTATCACCTGGCGGTTACATTGAGTACATATATTCGTCTATCATCATTGGTGACTACAGGCTGACTCCAGTCTTTGCTTTCGAGGGGCTAGATACAAGAGGACCGCACTATTTGCTAAAACTAGAGTTCCCTAATTTATAAATGACGTGAGGCGGCCGCGAGAAATTTGGCTACAATAAAGGCAATACTAAAATTTGGGTTTTCCTTTACAAATTCTCTACATGTGAAGGGTGACAAAAGCTGTGCACTAGATTAGCATGGCATTTAAAAATTCACAGCCTGAATGTGAAAATATGTCACGAGGGTTCCTGAGTCGACAATCCGGTGATTGTATTACCATTACTCACTGCAAAATGTATCAAGTTGGTTTATTTTTGGTCGTACCCAGGTAATAAAGTACTTTTACGTCATGGAACATTCTTTTATGATATGTAAAATTAAAGGATACAACAGAAAAATGCAAAAGACAAGTGATTTGTCTGTCTTTGCTCTGAGAGAAGTAAGGAAGACCTGACATACCTATCAATTAAATGTGTAATGTTTATTTTCTTACAAATAAAATTCTAATGTAGTCAATTTATTTAGGTTAGAGGTATATACGTTCGAAGGCTCGAACTCTAAGGTATCGGCCAGTCATAGTTACAATTTTGCGACCCTAAAATGCTTGAGCTTACAGTCCCCAATTCATCCATATAAAGCAATATCTCTTACCTTCCATTGCCTTTATTTTCCCATCTATAATTCCCAAAATGCCCAGTTGACGGCAATAGGCTATTACGTGAGTGGGACCACAGTATAGTTGAAAAAATGTAGGTGTTTAATACACCTCTGCCTACCCTTTCAGAGATACAAGCGTGGGAGTTTGATAGCATGATGTCCGTACCTATATCACTTGGCCTTAACAGAATACCAGCGCGTGCGAAGTAGCATAATGCGGAGCTAAGGAACATTTTTGTCTCATGCAGGGGTAATTTATTTATTTATTTTCCTTTTGTAACCAATTCAGTCTATCAGTGCCTGCAGTGCCCTATTCGTGAGCACATCGTCATTTATAAGCTTACGGGCTCCTTCGGTTCTAGTGCTTCAAATTGATATTTAGCTGAACCATCAAAATGGTGACTGTAGTACTCCATGCAAGATCGAACTAGGGCTGTATAAAGATTAAGCAGCTGTTCAGAGCTGAAGTACCGCAAAACCTTTGAAATGACTCCCAATTTCTTGGAAGCTGTCTGTTGGACGTGACTGTAATACCCAGAAACTCTAGATGATCAGTAATCGCCAACCAATAATCCTGTATGATTCAGAATAAAAATATTTTTCTTTCTTTCTTTCTGTCTTTGTATGTATATAAATTTATTTATTCGATTTTTTTATCAACTCAAATCGGTAAAGACGCTTAATCAAATCAAATTAATAGAATTACGTACATACAGAAAACTAAAGAAGATACGAACACAGTATCTCCACTTTGAAGTCGATGAAAAACTATTCTTCAAAACCATTTGCTCTATTTTTAAGTTCAGTTGGTGGGTTCAGTTTGTTAATTAATTCAGACGACTATGGACTAGGGTCGGAAGTCCATTTAGTATTTATCAGAAATATAGTAGAACTAGGTGACGTTGCAGTGGTAATTACGAAAGGCAAACTAACTACTGCTATCGGCCTATTACTCGTTCAAATATTTATAGAGCCTTCTTTAACGTTCAGCTATGAACAGGTATACAACAGAGGTTCAACTATAATCGGTTCTGAAATATTGTTGTATTTGATACGTAAGTGACCCCAGTCTCTTCGAGCTACTGAAGTCTTAGTTTCAATCACGATCATTTGTTCTGTGTCTGGGTGTGATTCATTTATAACATGTATTTATTTAGTGATATTTAAGCTAAGTAAGGCTGCTTTGCCTAATTGTGGATCGGACGGCGTGTGTGAGGTGTTCCAAGTAATTTTTTTTTGTGGTTTGTGTGTGCTCTTTTGTAGCTTTAAGAAACTTCAAAAGTCGAGCTGTTCAAAATCCTGTTATACCCACATCTAAAAATTCCAATCGTATACTATTCTATTTCTATGAATTTTCATAGCGCATTGTTTTTTTCTAAACAGTTTGTCGAACTTATGGTAATCCATAAGTCAAATGTTTACTGCATTAGGATCTACTACAGAGTATTCTTGTAGTCAAATTAGCAACAGCAATATTACGTCCATAGATTTATTGATATTTCCTTTGACCTGGTTCTATAACCTTGGTGAATAAAATAGAATAAATTCTAAACTACTGTCGCTTCTCTATACAATGGTTACGTAATACTACGCTCTGTTTAGCTTTGAATCAAATGTTTACTTGTTAGCTTCTGACAGGATATTAAAGATACATATTAAAATTACGGTGTTATTACATTGAGAACCTCCTTTCCTCCTATAAAGCTAAATCATTTGCGTTTATATGAAAACCATTTTTTTTCGGCTTATTTTGCACACTCCAATTTGGTGCAAAATCTCTCTCGTGTTTGTTGTTCAGGCGGTTACTGTGTATGGGACTGCAATATACATGACCATTTTTCTAAATCATTAATTCTCATAATTTTTACGATATTATTTAAGAGTTAGTTTATCTGGTTACGAAATCTTGTTCATCTACTATATTATCATTATAATTTTACAGAAGCTAAACACATATTAAAGTTATAGTAAATATCTTCAAGGGAAACTCTAATTGTGAAAGTGGATTTCTGAAAAATAAGACAAAAAGATTTTTTGCAGTGTCCGATGTTGCAAATATCTACAAGCTGCGCTCATCCCGGCATCAAGCGGGCCTGTTTGTGACGATAGCACAACTCAAATATCATCGTTAGATCAAAATGAGACTTACTACATCTTACATTCGAGAAGCGATTCAGTATTCGGCCATAAATTACTCAAACCTCAACATGTACACGTAAGTGATCCGAACTACGCAATAAACATTGGTTTTCATTACAATTATAATTGATTAACGTATTATTGTATAACAACACAATCACTGACGGAGATAGATGCAGTGGCGGACGTTAATAGTGATTCATAGAGAGATAGACCACGTTCTTACTTGCGTAAATTAAACATCTGTTTCAATTACACGTGTCAAAGATATTAACTGGTTTGAAAAAATATTAATCAGATGTTCAGGTTCATTTGAACACTCTGAATGAGACACTATGTAAAACGATTGACACATTTTTAACCAGCCAAAGTGACAGACAAGCCAAATTAGTGCTTTAGAGAGCAGTATAGTACCCAGTTTTTTGTCAGCTTTAGTAAATTTTCATGCAATTGGGTATTTCTGCCATATCCTTGGAATCAAATACAGCTCACTTATATCGTTTCTATTTTCCATGGGTATTACACCAACTTTTACTCATTTGTCGTAGAGAAATTGATTTATAGTATTTCTTACCTTTCGTATTGTTCATAGCAGTTCAAGCAGGCGGCCAAGTCTGCCGGGGCTCACAGGGACTTCCTTTCTAGGGTATACCTGAGTCCCCGGCATCAGGACCCCGTGACGGAACACCGAACACACACACGATTTCCACAATAAAAAAAAAAAAAGAAAAAGTGTAATTTATCTATAATGTGTGTGTAAGTATTTAGAAATATAAACATGTTTATCAGCAGTTTGGTTACCATAGTACAAGCTCTGCTTAGTTTGGGATCAGACGGCCGTGTGTGTGTGTGTGAAATGTATCAAGTTATTATTGTTATTGTCTAGGAATTTTCCTTGGTGTTATTGTAGGTCACTGTTTACGCTGATTCTGGTGCAAAGGTGTCACAGGTGTAAGAATTTGGGTGGTATTGCCTCATATAAATTCGATTTCGTCTGAAAATAATCCTTCACCGATACTTATTGACATTTGCATTATTAACGGATCCACCAATCTTATACTTCACAAAATGAAGCCCTATAGTATGAAAGTACATCTCGGGCAAAGGTATGCTGTTTCCAATTATGTCAATTTTACCATACACACTATGAAACAGCGTTGTCAGACCTTTAGAATCATTCCATAGCAACTACTGGAGATATCGTCAATAATGCATGATGAATCATGAATTCAGACAGATAGTTGACCTACTAATGTGCAAGTAAACTACATTATTAGACGTAGTTTTAATAGTGGGCTTGCCTTTTGAATTTACCTTCTATATATATATATATATATATATATATATATAAATATATATATCCACTATCGAAACTTAGAACCTTTGACAATAACCTTTAGAAACCAGAGTCGAGATACGTCATAACGATTCTTAGTAACATCTTTTTAGTAAATAATGAGCGACGGATCGAAGCTATTTTAAATAAATACTCCAAAAATCTAGAGTAACAAGAATACCGATCATGAGGTCGAACGCGCTAAATTATGAGATAATTGAAATGGAACAATACCTATTATTAATATTATTATACATCCACTACAATTTACTAAAATAAAATTATGTATGTATATGTCAGTATTCACTGAATTTCGTATTCGTTTTTCTGTAATATTTCAGTGACCTATTTTTATATCACTGAACACGATAAAAAAAAAAACATGTTTTTCCTAGTTCTATCTGCCATACACCTAAGCGAATTTCGTCACGTTTCTAGTCCAACAGATTAGATCACTCGAAGCAAGAGAGCTGGCCGTAGAACATAATTGTTATCGGTACATGAGTCATATTATCGTGAAATCACATAAATGCCTTTATTGCAACACCTTAAAGTTTCAATTTGTTGTGTTGCGAATCGAGGATGTGTGGTGTTTAATACAAGCGATTAGCGGAAAGATTTTAATAAGTTCTTATTTTTATATCGAATGCAGAGAATTTGAAATAATGAATGTGTGTAGAGATCTTTATATATTTTTCATTGAGCTTGATTCGAGCACCGATTCGAGTTTGTTTTGGAAATACCTGAGAAAAGCTGCCTATTTGAGAGTTGTCCGTAATATTCTAGAAGATTTGTGAAATCTGACAACCTGCAGTCAGCTGATGTGCGAACGACTAGGCCTTAGGCCTTGAACAACTCTCAAATATGCAGATTTCTCAGGTCTTTCACTCGATGGCCTTTCGGTAACTTTGTCTCTTTCATACTGAAAGGAGACCCATGCCCAACAGTCTGACAGTTAGAAATACATATGATATCGTTATAGAGGTAAATGTAAAATTGAAATGCCAATCTTACATCGATTCTACTGGGAAATCAAAATAAAAATCTGTCAAAAAAAATAAATTATGAAACTCGAAAGTTGATTACTTGACCACAGACTATCACCAGTGGAGTTAGTCATTATGGCTTATCGGCACGTACGGGGTGAAGTTTATCAGCGAATGTGCCAGATACATGCAGTGCCCGGCTAACTGGGGCTATCACCGCTCCAGTTCGGTGATGGACGTTGGAGTTTCTACGCACAGTACTAGAAAGTCTATTTAAACGTGATAGTCTAAATAAAACTTGTTTATATGAACTAGATAGGAACAGTAGGAGAAATATAATTAGCCGGGCTGTCTAAAAGGCAAAGCCCTTCTTTGCTCTCTAAACATATTACAGTCTGGTGATAATATATGTAGGTATACTAGCGTGGGAGAGCAATGCTTTGGCATGTATGGGCCGGCTCGACCGGAGTGATACGACGGCTTCACAGAAAGCCGGTGTGAAGCAATACCTGTGTTGTGTTTCGCCAATCGGATGAGGTTACCATAGGTCGTAACTCCCCTCCCTCCTTCCCCTACTCCGACTCTTCCGCTACTCCTACCTTAAAGGCCAGCAACACACCCCCTATCACATAAAAAAAAACCAAAGCTGAAGAGTTTGGTATGAACGCGATTACCTTTAGAACTTCAAGTAGTATCTAAAAAAATATTTTTGCTTTCAATAGCAAAATTTTTCAGAAAGATTACAGAAAAATTTTCTATCACGCTACGACGCTTAGAAGAAGAGCAGCGACCACACGGGTAAAATTGCAGGAAACTGCTTGTTTATTATGCTCATAAATCGAGTTCTGGTATTTTCTCGGACAGTAATCAAATAGGTAGTTATATTATCATACACAAGATTTATACAAAATATGAATATCAAATCATGAAACTGACAGCAGCATTAAAACCACTAAAACGTAGCGTCTTCATCGAAATTCCAATTTTCAACCCCTAAAATATTAACTGTCTAACATTTAGAAAAGGGTTGAGTTAGTTAGGGTTGGCGAGGGCTAATCATAGCAACGGAACTTTTGTCAAATAATTTTACGTAAAGGCTTGTATTTAGAGGAGAAATCCAACAGTAGAATGATGACGTTCAAAATGTATTACGAGAATTAAAACAAAATAAGCCGTTTGCGAGATATACTATACTAATTTACAAAACAAGCATACAATCGGGCTGGTGGTAGACTATTACTAGTACTTACTACTAAATATTTTGGTTTTTGTATTCTGTAGTCTGGAAGTGTTCACCTATTCAGGAGCTTTTAATTCAAGCAGAAGTCTGCTGTTCCCCTATCACTACATCACTTCATCATATTATAAAACAAAGTCCCCCGCCGTGTCTGTCTGTCTGATCGCGATAAACTCAAAAACTACTGAACGGATTTTCATGTGGTTTCATCAATAGATAAAGCGATTCACGAGGAAGGTTTATGTATATAATTTAAGGTTTTGTGTAAATTGGTTGAAATAAGATGATGATTGTTGAAGATGTCTCTGCTGCCCGTGCGAAGCCGGGGCAGGTTGCTAGTATAATATAAAATTAATGCTCTCCTTTAAACGCAGAACTCATTAACCTTGGAATTATCTTCGCCCTAAAGATTAAAGGGACCGATGAAAGACTGCTCACACGGAGTAGTATGCTTGAACTTAATCCCTACCTAGAATGCGGGATTAAGTTCGCAAGTGAGATTTTCAGTGCCTATAATCATCGAGAACTACCGTGTATTTACTTTGCTGATACTCTGTGATAACTAGAGTAGGTACCATTAGGTAGGCTCTCTTACGATACAGGTGACAATGAGAACAAAAGTAAAAGGAACAAAATACATTAACTTTTGGTTTCCGAAGAAACAGGATTGTCTATAATAATTAATAGGTTTATAAGTCTACCAAAGTACGATTAATTATAAGTCAAACAATTGTAGATGTTGTTTTTACTGTAACACGCATTTGTCTGTTTATTTTTGTTCATTAAACGCATTCTTGCTTTCGTTGTAACGTTTAAACTTTAACTTAACTTTTGTTTTGTTTCCATTTTTTTTAGGGTTCCAATTCTCAAAAGGAAAAAAAAGGAACCCTGATTTTTCTCAGAAATGCAAAGAGGTATGTAGTTAAAATTAACATCAAATTTGTATACCTGTGATCCCTTGAAGCTGTAAAAAAATCAAGCTTCTAAGTCAACGAAATGAAAAGAAATGGCAATTTAAAAGCCTTCAATTTTAACAAATTTAAATATTTCGTCAGACACACACTTTACTGGTTTCTTTTTTGTTGGACTGCTACACATAAATAATATCAAGGCCACCAGGTATAAACAATACGAATAACCGCGAATTTGCAGTTAATGTTCAACATTAAATTAAAACATTAAATAAGTACTAATTAGAAGTAATATGTCATTTTCTATTTAATAAATATAGTTCTATATACTTATTATATATTGCAGTAACAATAAAGTATTAAATATGTGTTACGGCCCATGTAATAAATGCAGTTATTAATAGTAATTACTTTTAACTATTATTAATAAAGGCAACAAATTGTAAATGTAATTAACACTGACGGAACAGATATAATTATATTTTTAATGGTTTCGTTTGAAGTTGGTAATAATATAGAAATCTTATTACGTTATGGTTGAATTGAAAGGGTATTTGTGAAGGTCGAGGAGAGAGGAATACGTTGTTGTAGTAGCTGCACATATTATACTACGTACATATGTAGGATTGATTCAAAAAATATGTGCCTTCCTCTTCCGATAATTAACTGAAATAGTCTGGAGCCAGGACTATTCTAGAAGTACGTATTTCAATATTGGGAGATCGAGAAAACTCTACATTCCACTTCTGGGTGAGAGTCAGATATGAGTGCCGAAAGTTTTTGCTAGAGGAAACGGTTTGAAGCAAGTCTGCATCAGGCTCTTTTTCTAGTGGTTTAAAAGCAGGTGGAGGGAGAGATAAAACAGAAAATATCATTCGAATACCATTTTTTTCAGAATTACATGTAAATAATACTCGCCCAAAATTCTCATCTCTGCTACCCCTGAGTTTTCTCAGCACACAGCTCCGGGCGAATTTGATATATTATGTATTACAGTCGTATTCCACAGACAAGTTTTCACGCCACTTTTGACACTAATTATATGAGCCGGAATATTTCAGCTTCACCCAAAGCATGATGGATTTAAATAGTTAGTTGGGAAATTCATTTCTTAAAAAAGTTCATTATTTTGCTATATACTTTTGCGTAATCAACTTACGCATTTTCTGAAAAGAATCAATACATTTATTTACTGTAGAAAAGTGGAAACCTATGAATGATTATGATTTTGAATCTCTTATACGGTAAACATACTTATCTAGTTGGATGCCTCTTATTAAACCAGAAATGTCTTTTTTAGAGTTCTGTTCCTAAAAAGGAAAAAAGGAACCCTTATAGGATGACTTTGTTATCCGTCTGTCTGTCAATACCGTTTTTCTCAGGAACCCGTGGACGCATCAAGTTGAAATTAATAACAAATACTTATGTTTGCGGTCCCTTGAAGCTGTATAAAAATCTAGCTTCTAAGTAAACGCAATCAAAAGACACGGCCATTTAAGGCTTAAATTGGACCAAATTTGAACAATTCGCAGGTAAATCAAAACCTATAGGGTACTACCCATTGACCTAGAATCATTAAATTTGATAAGCAGCAAAGTGTCATAGCACAAGTAAAGGAAATAATCCGAAAGTCGTTAATTTGATGTTATATCACATAAAAATTAGTTTTTGTGATTACAAACTTATATTTTGCACGTAATAAGATATATATATTTTGCAGTTAAAAAGTTGACGTTGTCGTACATCGATGTATGGGAGAGTATTTTTAGAACTGCAAAGTTAACTTTGCCATTCGGAAATGACAAACTTAACTTTGAACATAATTAAAACAAATATATCTAAATATACACTTATACTATATCTATACGACATACTTATCCTATAATACATAAAATCTATTATGTTTTTATAATTAATACACATAATATACACAATAATTTGTCTTTGCCCGATGTCGAAAAGGCCAAAAGTGTAATATTCTCCAACATTCTTAAGATCGATGCTGAGAGAAGCTTTGCGGGCCTCTTTCGGGACTAGGATTTGAATCAGTAACTTCTAATCATTAGATATAACATGTTAGCTATTACGCACCTGCTAATTCTTTTAGACATATATCTCTGAGGTATTCATCTATACCATCTATATGAATGTAATACAGCTGAAGAGTTTTTTATTTGATTGTTTAAACGCGCTAATCTCTGGAACTATTAGT
Source organism: Euplagia quadripunctaria (assembly GCA_963859945.1). Taxonomy (NCBI): domain Eukaryota; kingdom Metazoa; phylum Arthropoda; class Insecta; order Lepidoptera; family Erebidae; genus Euplagia; species Euplagia quadripunctaria. Next base: position 21,055,117 of record OY982575.1, read on the forward strand.
CAGATGTGAATAATTCCTTTGGTATGAAACAAAGTATTCATTGAGGAAGGTTATAGTCTATGTAGCATGACGCTACGACCCTTAGGAGCAGAGTAGTGACATAAACGCAGGTGAAACTGCGGTCAACGGGTAGTATAATAAAAAATTAACAACTAGTAATACTATCTCAAGGTGAAACTAACCATCGATCAAATAAATTAGCTTGGCCTATAACATACGAATATTACGTTTAAAATATAAGGTAACGTGGAGACATATGGGTACTGTTACGACCCCAAATAAATCATATTAGGGAGGTACTGAACGACTCATTTTAGGCAGCTTAAAGGACCCCAAGGCTTTGTAAGCTCACTTACGTACGTTCAACTCTCTGTAAGTTGATATAAAACCTCCTGTGTTAAAAAGTAGTAGGTAGATTGTTTTTTCGGACGCGATTTATTTGTTGTTAAGGTTTTTTTTTATTTTTAGTTAAGTTTATTTGAACTGCTATTTTGTGTATTACAGGGCTCAGGACCAGGACTTCCCTGGCGATAGCTAGTTCGAGTTACAGGTGTGGGACCCTGGCCTGACCTTCTCGAACTTCTTTAAATCCCAAAGTGCTCGGTTGACGGCAATAGGCTTGCCTTTGGGAACAAGTTAAAGATGTGGGTGTTTAATACGCGTCTGCCTACCCATTCGGGAATACAGGAATGAATGTATGTATGTATTTTTTCAGTAGTGAAAGTCTTTTTCATGAATTTTACTGACTGAGTTAAAAAAATATTTTTTTTATACATTTTATAGAGTAAGGATTATACGTTTCATATCACTACATGATCTGTCTGTCTGTCTGTCCGACAATAATAATAAAATGCATTGCGGTCAAAATACGATTACTAGCGTTAATAATATGCTATCCGTGTTTCTAGCAGTCATTATCATCATCATGGTCAGATACAAGCTCTCTCATATGCGACATAAGAACTATATTTGCAAGACCCACCCCATTCACCTGGACTTTCCATCGAGGTTCTCAAGCCATTTTCCCCACGTATACGACTAGATCGATTGGACACCTCGTAAAACATTCATGGTTCTTACGTGTTAGCAATTGACATTTTAATAGGTGTGTCTGGGCGTTAGAGAGAGATGTCAGAGGTGTCGCGGTGTTTTGTGACGTTTAAATACTGATAATAAAGACAAACTGGATCTTACTACATATTATAAAACAAAATCCCCCGCCGCGTCTGTCTGTCTGTCTGTGTGTCTGTTCGCGATAAACTGAAAAACTACTGAACGGATTTTCATGCAGTTTTCACTAATAGACAGAATGATTCATAAGGAAGGTTTAGGTGTTTATAATTTGTTAAGATTTTGTGTAAATTGATTAAAATATGTTGATGGTTGTTGAAGATGTCTTTACTACCCGGGCGAAGCCGGGATGGGTTGCTAGTTAAATATATAATTTGATTAATCAGGTGTGTATCATGGTAGATAAGGGCTGAACGGTTGTATCCGTCATTTTCAAAGTAAGGAACACGAAATTAAATAGGTCTACTTCTTTTTAGAAATTAGAAATAAATGCACATAATAATAGAGGTATAGGCGTTTATCAATTTTGAACCCCTAAGAAAGTGAATTAGGGGTCGTAAGTTTATAAGGAAGGTTCTTCGCTTTTGAATTAAGAAGCACGAAGTTTCATAACCCTGCTTCTGGTTAAAAATAAATGCACACGTATTTACTTGTTTTTTTTATCTTTTAAGAGTGTGAATATAGGGGTGATAATAGGGGTTGTAAGACTGAATTATCCATTAATACAGAGCCTATACCACAGGGGCTACAAATTAAAATTTAAAAAAAAAATTAACAAAGATTTTTTTTATTTGTAAGTATGAATGATGAAATGAAAACTGCAGCCTCTGGGTTTGTTATACGCAGAGATCTCTCTGTGTCCTTCGAGTTCTCTACAATAATGGTTTTAGGATGCTACTAGGGCTGCCACGTTATTGTAGCGTATCAGGAATGTTTGCTGAGGCCAGCACGGACTACTTCAAAGCAATAAACAGGCAAAGAACACTAGCCTCCTAAATGCCACATTTGAATACAATTTACCTGGGAATGTAAAAATTACAAACATACCTTTAAGATTTACTAACAAACTATGGATAAAATTCTGAAATAAAAACCTCATTATTATTATGAAGACTATATCTAAAATAGTTCGTTACATTTCACAAAGAGTGTACAAGATTGGCTTAACAATTTCATCAGTGAATAAAAATGTAATTAACTCGTGTGTCTATCGCAGACATTGCTAGAATTCCTCTAACACTACCTAACGTATTTTTTGTAACCATTTAGTAAACTAATGTAGCTTTCATTTTAGAATATGATCTTTGTAAGATCTCATTCTGTGAATTTTAATAAATCTGAACTTCCACCAAGAGCTTTATTTTAACCGACTTCAAAAAAGGAGGAGGTTCTCAATTCGACTGTATGTTTTTTTTTTCATGTTTGTTACCTCAGAACTTTCGACTGGGTTAACCGATTTTGATGATTCTTTTTTTATTTGAAAGCTGGTACTTCCCGTGTGGTCCCATTTCAATTTGGTTCAGTTCTGACAATGGCATCCATGAAAACCATGTATAAGTCTTTTATGGAATAGTTTTTTTGTTGAAGTTGGTTTTTTTTTTTAAAGAATTATCAATATTATATTTAGTAGTGAGTCTTACCTGAAATGATGGTGATTGAATTGCGTACTAGTATTTGTAAGACTTCAGGCGACTATTTTTATCATGGTTTCATTAGCTTCACTTATGACAAACTAACGAACTATGTAAACAAATCTTGGCAGTAAGTTTTAACCTACTTCTAATTTTTGTATCGAAATGAAACTTTGTATGTATGTTACTAGCCGTTCCTACAGTTTCACATGCGTTTATGGTCACTGCTCCGCTCCTATTGGTCGTAGCGTGATGTTATATAGCCTATACCCTTCCTCGATAAATTGGCAATCCAACACTAAAATATTTTTTCAATTCGAACCAGTAGTTTCTGAGATTAGCGCGTTCAACCAAACAAACCAACTCTTCAGCTTTATAATATTAGTATAGATTCGGATGATAATACTGATGCCAGGAGGTGGATACTGGAACTCTTTAGTGTCTAATAATAATAACTTCACACATCTCACGCACGGCTACTACGTACTATGGTAACCAGATATTGTGAATGTTTTTGAATATCATCATGCAAGCTAGTTTGTGCCTTAATACATAGCAGTGACAGTCGCTATTGAATTGTATTTAATAGTTGATCATTTTGTACATGAGTGCTATAAAAATTTTCAGTGTCTCTTTAACTGTGTTAGTGAAGAACAGGTATGCTAACCGTATTTGGTTAGACAAGGAACCGATTCCGATTCAAATGAAAAAAATAAGGTCTGGAAACAATAGCTCAAAACCTGCGTAGAAAGGTGTACCTATATAATAAACAAAACAAATGTACCTAACTACGCATAAAGACATAAAGGATTGTTATTAGTGCTTTTTCCTCCAATAAAATCTATAAAACACAATAGGTGTTGATGAACTACTTCTGCGTAGTAATAAACGCATCTTTAAATTAGAACAATACACATCAAAGTGCGCATAAATTGTACCTACGTTAAGTGCAAAAATGTATGCCAAACAACCGGAGACAATGGATTATTGTACTTTATACATGTCAACACTAGTGGATGAAAAGCTTTAAACCTACCATTGGTGCAGAACTCGAATTTAAGTAACGTGTGTAGCTCTCGAATTAATTTTTTTTTTTTATCATTGTCAGTGGGCATTACATGGTGGAAATCTATCGTTTCATTTTAATTGGGCGAAAACCCACCCTCGGTTTCTAAACCTTAACGATGACATCAACTAAAGATAAAATTCAACAAACTGCCCGAGACGTGGTTTGCCAATGACAGGACGATTTGTTGCCGAATTATTGCTAAAAATGTCTCTATTAAGGGTGAAACATGTGTCGAAGTACTTGTTCGTGCTAATAAAAGGTTGCGCATTACGGCTTTGGGGCATTTTGGCTTGTTAAGGGGTTTGGGTTTATATTTACTTTGTGTAGTGTGTAGTGTATGTAGGGTAGAACGGCGTCACAGAAAACCAGCAGTGAAGCAATTTGCTTTTCGCCGAGTGAGTAAGGTTACAGGAGGCCCTAGCCCTAATCCTTCCTCCCCCCTCTCCTCCTCTTCCACCCTTCCCCTACTCCTACCTTAAAGGCCGACAATTTTTATCCGCCTGGCGTGAGTGTATATATGTGTGTGTGTTATAATTTAGACGATATCTACATGATAGCAACCGACAAGTAGCTCTCCCCTTTAGGAAATTAAACTTATCCTAAATTCAAATTCATAGTTAAATATGCTCAACATATATGTAAGCATCATTCTTAGTTTTATGTATACACACTAATAAAAAAAAACTCTCTTAATCATTGTGGCTAATCTATTATACGTATTAGTTAGTAACTATTTTTAGTACGTTACAATACTATAAGAGTATGAGTTCAGAGAGAAACCACTAGTAGGTGCCATACACCAAAACGTGCCACTCCTGCGCAGTACTTGCGTCGTAGTGCTGCTATCTTTATTTAATAATAATGTTAATAAATTAATATAAGCGTTTATTATTTACGGTGCTTTGTTTTTCAATCATCTACAACATAAAGAGTTAACGAAAACATCATAATATTATTATAAGTTTCTGGTTTATTTGTACAGTAAGTGCTGATGTTAGAACTTAAAGTTATTATAAATATATTGTTGAAAGAGAAAATTAAACGCAAACTGTGAATAAAATAACATTTAACTTTATACCAATTATTTTATTTACAATTAACAAAGGTATTTACGTATTGTACACACAATGTGCACAACATCTTAGATTCACATGCAAGTATACATATTTGCATTAGCGGGAAACAAACTCGCATAGAAATCGTTCACTAGCGATAACGACCATTTTAAACTGGTACTACGCTATCATTTCAGAGGAGGTGGTTACGTCGGATCGTTTTTTAGCTGTTCGACCTACAATTCTACATATGAAAACATTTTTTTATTACATTAGTGTAATGTATTAATATATTCACTACACCATGCGTACATAAAAATATTTCACTAGCTCGGCAACTCACTATAGATATGCAAGCTGACACGTCTGCTCTTGCCGGTGGCCAATACTGGCCAGTAAAGCATGTACTGCGCCCTCTACGGTAAGTGCGATACAGTGAATAATAAGTAACTATTATCTAGTTTTACCCAACATAAACTACAATCAGTATGATATTCTGTATAAATATTTCAATTTTTTATAAATGGAATGAGCTTTTTGCTATCTCAGTAAGAAAATATATTTTCACAAAAAATACTTCGATGAATTTTGACATTTATGCATAGTTTGACAGATTTACTCCATCACAATCAATGTATCGTTTAGCGACATGTTCGTGTCGTATCGTAATTGGGCTGATTCCGTACATGCGGAAATATGACAATAGTCACGGATCTTCCAGCACTTGCTAACGCTTGACAGCGCTGGTAGGCGATGCCACTGGTTTCTCATTTTCAGCATGAATTTTGTAACGTATGACTTCGATATGTTACTGAATATCCTAGAGGAGTAATTATTTTTGATTTGATTACGTGCCTACGTCAAATATGTTACTAGGTTTTGTAGGCGATTTGGTTGTCACAGAGTTTTATTAGTATGGATAAAATTACCTAAGGAAAGATGATTGCCAGCGATGGTTACGTTACTGTTGTCATACAGCTTGAACTCTAAAATATAGAAGAAGGATAGGATCTCTAAATGAAGAAACATGCACACATTTAAATATAATAATACTGCTATGAATAACATAAAGTAAATGTTATCCAAAGAATAAAAGTTCAAAATTAAAAAAAAAAAAAACCTCTATCTAAGGTATTTTTATATATATATATATCTTATGCAAATTTTGATCCCTTTAAAATGCTCTGTAAGTAGTTGTACCCTATTAAGTATTTGAAAAGTTATTATAAATGACTTGGCTAATGTATTTCTACCTTTGGAAGCGTGTATTCCTTGATTTTTGGATGCTACTGAAAAAAATAATATAAATTAAGTTTTTTTAATTATCTGGCCCCTAGTACAAAACTTTCACTTGGCCACTATCATTTGTTTGACTTGACGGTAATCTGTCTTGGAAGAAATCCGTCATTTTATATGTAAAGTAGCATTTTCTTTAAAAAGATTTTCTTGATTTCAATTTCAATTTATTTTGGCAAGGGTTATGAATTGGCATGATGGTAAAATGGTGAACTTATCCGCCAAGATAATGCAATTGACAAAGAAAAATGAGCAGTTTTATGATTAATATTTAACAATATTGTGATCTCTTTTAAACCAGCACTCTTTATAGGTAGAAGGCAGTGGATATACAGTCTATACTGTTTTTATAACATACCTACTAGCTGACCCGACAGACGTTGCCCTGTCTATATTGAATTCAAATTGGTATAATAAATAAAAAAAAAAAATCCCGAAGCTATAGTTCAGACAGATGCATCGTGTCAATAGCACCAACTGTCAAACGACTGACCGTTATGTCAAAAGCGCTAAGGTTATATTAGAAAAGTTAATAAGGTCGTTAAGATTTCTTAAATTTTATAATTTTCCGCGTACTAACTTTCTTAATTTTTTCTTTCATAAGAACCTTCTCTTGACAATAACAAACACAAAAAAAAGAATTAGCGAAATCGGTAAAGCCGTTCAGGCGTAATGCCGTGACCAAGGGGCATAGGGATTCATTTTATATATATAGATTACGAAATATTTTTTCAAACATATCGATTGAACTATAAAAACGCTTCCACCATATACTATAAAAGATTACCATCAAAAGAATTGAGTGTTATATAAAATAGTGTAAAAAGTCCGGAAATTTATGATCACACTGCCGCTATTGCACAAATGTTGACTGCACAAACGCGGTCTGCGTGGTACCGCACAACGTTTTATCCTCACAAAGCTGCCAGTTTACCCTGACCTTCCCAACCCTCCTCATCAGGAACCAAACAATAACATACACAGGAGTTTATTCGGATCAGTAGGGGTCCGGTTACTCTAGTTAGTTTCCGGACTTTGACGATTTACTGCCCACTTTGATTTACTTTTAATGGGAGCATAGTAAATTTACACATGTAATAAATCAATATGGCGCAACGGTTAGAAAATATTCAACCCTTTGGGTTTAATTTTGGGTTAGTTTGATTTTGTTTTTTTTTTATATTTCGGTAATGATTATTGACTGTTAGTATTCAGAAAGTAACTATGTACATTGATTTATTTCTTGCATGTGTACCCATCCAATAGTGGTCGTCTGAAGGGCGTCTACCCAGTTTCTAAACACTATATGTTTATAAACTGTGCTGGTTATACATTGGACCAGTTGACGGCTCTGATTCCAGATTCAGAAATCCACTGTCGGCAGGTCATACCCCCGTTAACTCTAATGCGAGTACTTCTCATTCAGATCTGGTGTATCTTACTTCCTCATAAAAGTAGGTAGATGACCAACAAGTCTCAATAAATTTACTTCATAAAATTTTCTACTGAGCCAAAGGATATTAAAAAAAAAAAATCTTAGCTACAAACTTATCTGGCGATGGTAGTGTTACACAAGACTACACTTAAGACTAAGAAGGAATGGTGTTCCAACCCTTCAAAGCCGATTCCTCAACTTATAGTGAGTGAGGTCATTTTTTTTTTCTCTTAAAAAAGACAACTCCCGCACTAGGAATTACTCCTATGTCGCGGGGGACTTTACAAACATACAAACAACGGACACAAAGAACACCCAGACTCGGGTGGGAATCGAACCCACGACCTATGGCATAGCAGTCAGTGTCACTAACTACTAGACCAACAGGCCTGTCTTTTCTCTTCTTCTCTTCTTTGGATTCTCCTCGTAGCTGAATGACATAACCTGTGCTAGCTAAATGTAAAGAACAAACAGATTGCTGCGCTGAGCAGGATACAAAAAAAAACTCGAGATAAACACAAAAAATACTTTTTAGCTGAATCAAATACATCGTCAACTTATCGGCTTACCTATAACTTGAACGTCCTCAATCTGCGAAACTTGTTGAATAGTGGTATTCTTAATCAAAACAGCAAACATCCTCAAAATTAGTTCTAAACGTGTTGTAAATCAGGTATTCGACAATAAAACGCAATCAGTGGAGGCGGTATCGCGCAGAATTAATTGAAAATTGATCTGTCCACGACACGCGTGTGTACCTTGTTTGGGGCATCAATGCAGACGTGTTTAAGCGGTCTACTCTGTTTTTGTTCAAGAGTCTTAGTGTATATGTACGTACAGACTTTCTATAGAACAACTAATTATCTTTAAGGCGAATAGGAGTTTGATTGTAACGCTTTCACACCTTAATTACTTAACCGATGATAATGAAATTATGCATTTACGTTGCCAGAGGTGCAGAAACATAGGGTAGCTTTCATCCGAAAAAAAAACGGTTGCTGAGGGATTAAATCTACATTAAAGCGAAGCGAAAAGTTAGCATTTTATGAGACATTTAAATTTTTTAAATTTAATTAAAATTAAAAAAAAAGGTTTCTTTCAATGTGCAAAAGTTCTTATAGTTATTGGGTCCAAATGGGTTAAGATCATGTGACGCACAAGCAAATTTTTAAGAAATACGCTTTCAATTAAAGAAAAATAGTCTTATTTGTTAATTGAATAGGATTTAGAATAGGTATAAATAAAACAATTATACTTCAATATGCCATTGTACACGTTCAAAGCGACACAGCAACAGACTCTGCTTAATTGAAAATAGGTGTCAACTGACGTGCCCCACCGAAATCAGCACAATGCACTCCCCTTATGTCTACTGAATGGATCGTTTGTATTTTGTAATACGGGGTGAAATGCTTCTAGTGTAAGTACAATAGCCTTTGAGCAGGTTGAAATTTTCTAATTCGTATGTTAGGAACACTCTCACCACTATTGCTATAAAGTATCAAAATCACTAAACAACAGTAACTGCTATGTTGTACGTACCCACACTTAAGTGATTGTTAACAACTTATAATGCATGCCTAGCCTTTTATAACACCACTATTGTCAACCGACCAATAGTGTTGCATTACTGGTATAATTAGTCATAATAATGTCTATTAAATCATTTTTATTTACGAAATTAATTTACAGTTGAAATTAATAACATTTATTTGCATAGTGTTTTTTAAGAATAATAGGTTATACAATTACTTTTTTTTTTATTTCAAAGTAACTAAGCATTATACAATGAATTGCCAATAAAACTACTTTGAGGCTAGTGGCGCCTGTAAAAGTTTTTAGATACTTATAATTAATTACTCATTACAACAAATTTTAAAAAGAATATATTAATATACACATCAGGTAATTGATTTCAGGTTATTGCAATCAACACTTACATTATTAAACGGTAGGACTCGCAAAGTTGCGCCGGCGCATAATACGGTCCTCGTACTTAATAAGTTCAATATAAAACCAAGCTAAACCAAGCTAAGTGGCGACGAGAAAATTCTTATGGTAACGTTGTTAACCCTCCAGCTTACGGGGAGGATTGCTAGTGGGATTCTGCAATCACTTTATAGCAAGTCCGAAGTCTTTGCTACTATGTTAGCGCTATTTACATTTGTAGAACAGTGTTGCATTCCCTTTCATTGTGTCAAATCAATCAAAAACATTTTAAGTACCAAGATTTTACAACTTTGCCCCTGTGTCGATTCGAGAACAGGATCTGACTTCTAAGTAAGAGATAAAAAAACTTCAGGATGTTGAATAATTTTTGGCATGATGTGGTCTCGGAAGTACTTCTCTTACTTTTCACTGCAGCTGGATCGACATCGAAAGAGACAAGAAGATCTGACACCTCGATGTCGATCCAGCTGCAGTGAAAAGTAAAAGAGAGAGATGACACTTCCCCAAAACTTTAAACTTCAAACTACTGAACTGAAAAGGTTATGTCAATATTAGCAACGAATACATAACTACTCTCAATTTGCCAATAAAAGTCAGTTAAATGGAAAAAAAAATTAAAATAAAAATCAAATAATAAAAAAAAAATCTACCATTTAACTGACTTTCCAACAAGGAACATAACTTACATGCTATATTAAGTTTACAAAATCAATGAGTTAATGTACTTCCGAGACCACATCCAAAGCCAGGCCAAAAATTATATAACATCCTATAGATTTTTTCTTTTTGTTATCTCTTACTTAGAAGTTTAAGAAGTCAGATTTAAATTAGAGGGTTTAGACTTGCCGGCAATAGGCAGCTTAAGTTACATATATGCGTCCCTGATCTGCCTGCCCTTCTTGCTCACCTTTCCCTTAAAATGTACTCCCAAATTTCTCATCTTGAATGGCCTGTTGGTTAATAATTCTGACTGCTGAGCTAGACGTCGTGGGTTCGATTCTCACCCAGGAAAAAAAAATGTGTGATGAGCAGTATCATTTGTTCATAGTAATTATGATTATCGGTAGTCTGGTTACTGTAGCACAGGCTCTGCCTAGTTTATGATCAGAGAGCCGCCTGATTCCAAGTTATTATTATTATTATCATCTGTAAGTGATCAGTCCAAGTCCGTTAAAATGGTCTTAAAAATTAAACTGTAGTCTATGATAACGACGAAGTCACTTTTTTAATATTCAGCAGAAAGGTGTAAAATTTACGTGAAACACGACGTGGTTACTGAAGGATTCCAGAAATCTTCGGCAGGTGTTAAGATTCAGGTCACGTATAAAACGTACAATTTGTGCAAACCTCGTATTTTAGGACGGTTTAAACTTGATATGAAGTAAAAATTTCCGGTGTGACTTGATTTTTAAACCTTAACTATTTAGAAATATAACTAGCCAAGAAGTTTCGTTATAACATAATAATATATGTAGCAAAATTTTAAGAAATCTGTATAGTTACAATAAAAAAAAAAAAAAAGTTATGCGTAAATAACATGTCCATTGTCCAACGCTGATTAGTTGGAATGGATAAATCCTCAATCTCATAAGTAATATTTTCAAATTTGATTATTACCTAAATAATATTCCATACTTGCATATTTTACAGATCCTTGAAAGAATGGACTGCACTCGAAACGATAGACAAGACAGATAAATAGAGCTAGCGGCGTCATATTTACCTGAACTAAAGCCACAATTATATAATATGTAACATAACAAATATAACTACAATGTTTTATAACAACCAGGAAATAGAATCCCTAAATCCTATGCAGGCATGTATTACGAAAACAAATTTACTATCAGACGGGAATGAAACCCAAACTGTTAAACAAATACACGGATACCAATGGCAACAGCACTGACATACAAACATGCTCATAACGAGCAAATCTACCTTTGATCGAACGCAAACCTCATATTCCATAACCCTATATTCCAAACAGCGCTCAAGTTTGCCAAATGGAATTAGCATACGTCATCAAAGCGCCTCACATTCAAACAGATAGTATATATTTAGACACAGGCTTTGATCTTTCTAAAGGTAATTCTATTATGAGACGAGACGAGAAATATCAGGTGCATTTAATCCTGTTTGATATAATCTAAAATATATTTATGACCAAAAAATAAAATTTTCATTAATCTAATACATAGCAGGTATTTATTGTGTATCTGTACCTTAAAACCTTTGTGTAAATATTTACCTTTGAATCCTACGTGAAAATGCATGTTTACTTTGTTAAGGATATACGTTGTACTGGTGCATATTTCGGAGATACCCGTGTTGTTACACTGCATTACAATGCACTGTGTAAGGTGCCTGACGGCTATCGCTGTCGGGTTCAAAACCAATTTGCTATCCCCAAAACATAAACAATCACTCATTTTTAATAAAAAATGTGTTTACTTAATAGGTTAAACTTGTAATCATTGTTAATTATGTATTTATGTCAGTCAGTATTAAAGTAACAACTTTAATAGATCATTTTAATAAAGTATCAGAGTAGAAAAAAACCTATTTTTACTGAAATAAATAATATATCGCTTTTAAACTATTAAGTAAACGTATTTTTTTTAAAGACGTGTGATTGTTTATGTTTTGGTTTCGAAGAAAAATGGCCAGCGGGGGTCAATTTATTGAACTACTGAAGGTTGATTCCTACACTTGGTTTTTATAAGTCTATGTTTTTTTTTGTTATAGCTGGCAAATGAGCAGATGGGGCACCTGATCTTAAATGACTACTGCCGCTCATGGGCACCTACAACTCAAGAGTCACAAGTGCGTTGCCGGCCTTTAAGGTAGGAGTAGGGGAAAGGTGGAGGAAGTGATAGAAGAGGGGGGAGGGAAGGGTTAGAGCCTCTGGTAACCTCACTCACTCGGCGAAAAGCAATGTAAGCATTGCTTCACTGCCGGTTTTCTTCGAGGCCGTGGTATCACTCCGTTCGAGCCGGCCCATACGTGCCGAAGCGCGGCTCTGCCACTAGTGAATACGTTACGTAATGTTATCCGAACTACGGTGTATATCATCCAAAGTTTGATTTAGGTACCTACTACAGTTAGAATTAGGTTAAATTATCTTTTAACATATGTTTACATTGTTAGTTAGTTACAAGTGAAGCTAATAAAAGCCAGCTAAATAATAGATTTTTAGCAATTTCAGGAAAAAAAATCTTATACCTTCTGTACTCTATCGACATGTTTTATAAATAACCCACAACAACATTTCAATGTTTCTAGACTCATTTAGTCTATGCGTTGTCTGTCCGTAAGCGTTTATCTCATTAAGTACATACTAAATCACTACCTGCTACATAAAACTGCCATGCTGTATAATGTCTCTTATTATCAGTAAGAGAGTAGGCGATAAAGTTCTCATCAATCAATCTGTCACATTCACCATTGACTCCGATTTATTAAGCCAAGAGACGGTGTTGCCGTTTTATTGATACAGGAATACGACCGTTCCAGCTCTTATTACTGAGAGGACTAGCAGGGTTAACAGCCTACCAAGGAGTCTTGCAAATATAAAGTCTCAAGTTGTGTCCCCGTATGAATAATCAGCCATTTGTATGCGGACGGTACTACAAAGCGATGATGGAATTACTGGTTTGTCATAGCAGAGTCATAGCAGATTTGTGTTCTGCCGACTATGAAAGAGAAACTACTTAAAATGATACCGCTAGTGTTGCCTCAATCACTATTTTTTATGGTACAGGGGGCAAACGAGCAGACGGGTCATCTGATGGTAAATGACTACCGCCGCCCATGGGCACCTGCAACTCAAGAGTTACAAGTGCGTTGCCGGCCTTTAAGGTGGGAGTAGGGGAAGGGTGGAAGAGGGGGATAGGGGGGGGAGGAAAGGAAAGGAAAGAAAAACCGGCAGTGAAGCAATGGAAGCATTGCTTCACTGCCGGTTTTCTGTGAGGCCGTGGTATCACTCCGGTCGAGCCGGCCCATACGTTCCGAAGTATGGCTCTCCTACGATTAAACTATACCAGAATGTAAAAATATATATATAAAAGAAAATATTTCAGTTTAGGATTGAACATCATCACAGCTTTAGGACGCATAATGAAAAACTTTGCTCTTCATTTATTGCTTTCATTAAAACTTATACATTGAGAAATATTTGAAAAGAACCACAGACAACAAAAAAAATACAACTTAGAAGGTGAAAGTTTAGTAAATAGTTTAAATTTGGTTATTTCAAGTAATTCTTATACTTTTGCTTCGGTATTAGCATACACATTACACATACATATTTTGATTATTATAAATATATCCAATATGTTTAGTTTCATTAATATTTTTTTAATATTATATGATTCTGTTTTATTTTAAAAGTGCTTAAAAGTCATGAAAATCATGTATCGCCACCAGAACCAAAAGGAAAATAAATCGATAAACAGAAATCACAACAACAGAATCATGTAAATAATATATATCGAATGCTTTAAGCTCTAGTCAATACTGTGCAGGAACGTGACTACCTTTGTATCTGACACTATTTCAGCTACAAAGGCCAGTCGTCAAAGAGATGTCCGATAAGGGAATGATATCTGTACTACAGGATCGCAATCCGAGAATATGGACCTCTAAAGTGAAGCCATCTAGGACTGTGACAGTGTTTGTAAGTAAGAGATAAATTATAAACATCACGTGAAGTTTTGCAGTGGAAAACTTGGATAGGAAACATGCTTAGTAACAGAGATATTTTACTAGTTGAAGGGGAGACATAGAAGGCTTTACTTGCAAAGGGTTGCTCCCAAAGAGTTGTGATCTCGCCGCTTCTGTGGAATTTGGTACTAAATTACCTAATTACCACTCTCAATAATAACCACTACTATACAATCGGTTAGGTGGTTGATCTTGCCATTCCTGTTAGCGGAAAATTTGTAAATACAATATGTGAAGTTATAAATGCACCATAGAGAAGTCTAACTGGAAGTCTGTCTAATAAACCTAACAAAAAGATGGAACTGGTAATGTTTAAAAAACAAAGCAGTTTTAGGTAACTACAAACTGCCCAACCTGTGCCAAATTATGTTTAGGAATTGGTATGTGGTAGTAGGGCAATTCTTCATAGTATTCTTGAAGATTTGTGTCTTCTACACTAGACAAGCGTGGACTATTGTCTAACCCTTCTTAGTTAGAGATAAGGCCCCTTGAGACAGAACAAAATGCCTGTGAGATACATTATAAGAGTAGGGAATATATTTATATTTTTTATGTTGTGGGGGGCAAACGAGTAGACGGGTCACTTGATTGTTAGTGACTCCCAATATTATTAATTATAATAATATGATCTTGACTATATATTACCACGTCATTAAAGAAGAACATATCCAAAATTTGATGTTGATAATAAACTTCTTGGCTACATAAGAAATCATCATCATACTGGAATGCAAATTTATCTTTTTTGTGAAGACAAAGCTGTCTGTCAAACAAACAGAGAGATTCTCTCATATGATTATACAAATTACCAAACTATACGGTAACCGCTTGTTAAAAGTGACAACATCAATGTTAATGAACAAGAAATATCGTATAAATAACAATTTCAACTACATATTGTCTCGTCGATGACATAATGATTACGATTGTCAGGTCCTGGGTTAGACTCCTGCGGCGGGAAACTCTTAAACTCGTTCTGTTAGGGAACTTTCAGGAGCAGCAAGGAGTGTGGGAACGTACTCACCTCTAACACAAGGGATAAAAAATATAACTGGTGAAATGTGTATGTAATATACCTGAGCTATCGCCATGTAACACAACTGCAGGAACATATAACCTAACATATTGCCTTAGTCCATTTGTACTCAATAACAAACAAAGGGATAATTTAATATTCCGAAGTAGTCCAGCAGAAAAAGGTGCACAAATTGCTTTAAAAGCAAAGAATTTCGCATTAAAAGAAAAACAGCAGACGCAGAAGTTCCCGATTTCATTTCGCTAGTACAGACGTCAAAGAGATACACAGGCGTCATGGCGTCTAGTGGGTCAAAAGCAATTTATCTATACTAATTGTACAGAGGCATTCCATTGTAAACGGTATTGTTTTACCCGGTCGGCATCTAAACCGGTGGATGTGGGCGGAGTAAGGTATAAGTAGATAGCGAAATTTAGGGGTTATTGATATTAATAAGAAGGTAAAGAAAGATAGGCGGCCTGTAATAATAGGCGTGTCGCGCTTTAATTCGGTAACTGCTGACAATCAGACAGGCTGTGTTATTATTTGCAATCTTAAAATAATAGCTAAGCCCTATCACGCTTCGCCATGGCTCAGTTTTTTTATTTATTTTTAAGTCCATCGCTTAAATATTTTTCATGTTTTGAGACTGGAGAGATATGATGATTAAATTCATCACTTATTTAACACTGGAGTGTATAATTATGCTTATTTATCATCTCATAACCATACAATTTTCAATGAATATCCTACTCTAATCTAGAGTCTTTCGCTACTCACATTTTGGTTCTTTAACTTCGGGTAGGTTTGTTCTATCCCAACAGTCACTCTAAAAACTCAACCCGCTATTTTCCATAACTTATCCTCCATAACAATACGGGTTCATTATCATTTCATGGCATGTGTCGGCATGAATATTTCTCTTTGATTAATTTAAGCACGACATTGCAGCTTTATTAGCCGTCATAGGTGAACGCTCCTAATTGTGAACTGCTGTTAATCTTCAAGATAATTAAGTAAAACGTGCTTGGGAAGCGTTGGATTTTGTAAATAATATAATACAGAAAATACGTAATGAGAAGGTATTAAATTGCTTATACTAAAATACAAATTTCCAAAATAACTGATTTCAATATTATCATAAATAAGTTTTGACTTATTTTACAGAGAGGGCTCGGACTTTCCGACAATAGCCAGTCGGAGTAACAAGTATGGGACCTACTCGATCTGTTACTTACTCTCCCCAATTCATCCGTATAAGCAACTTTATTTTCTTCCCATTGCTTACCTTTCTCTTTCAAGGTACTCCCAATTTTCCCATCTATAATTCCCAAAGTGCCCGGTTGGCCCTCTATTACGTGTGGGACCAAATCATAATTGGCGAAATTTGAGTGTTTATTACGCCTCTACCTACCTCTTCGGGAAAACAGACGTGAGTTCACTCACTCACGTGTAAATGTATGTAAATTGCTCAGCGGATTTGATTTGATTTGGTGAATAGAGTTACCACATTACCACAAGTTTGGGTAAACCGACCCATAATTCAGACAAATAGTCACTTTTATTTGTGATTATAAATTAGGTTAATGTAAGTCAAGTGTAAAGTTCCTCAAGACATATTCTGGGACCAATACAGATAATATAATCCAGGAAGTTTATATGAAATAACAAAAGTCATGAAATGAAAAACAACACATTATTTGTATACGTATACACGGTACATATTTGTGCCAAGCCAGACCACCCATGAAACAGTTTCCCTTCCAGCACTCTTACCATTCACGATGACTAGGAGTTCTATTGATATTCCATTCATCATCATTATCTGCGCATTTGGCTGCGAGAAGCGCCCTCTTACTACCAAATTCATTTAGCAATATGTTTTTGTATTGTGAGGGTAGCCTTGTGTCCTTAATCTTGGGATTATGGAAAAATGTTGCTATAGATACCTAATACATACAATTTAGTATTATTGTACTGAGTTATTGTAATGCATATTTTGGAGATTTAATATTATGGACTAGTCGATGATGTCGTGTGTCACGTTTCTACTTACGGGCTAGTGGTAACTTTAAGAAAACTGTTTATTTTGATGAATCAACTTCGTGTTTAATTGATGGATTAAATCTTCCCTTCTTAATGGTCTAGGATTGGTTTAAGACGTATTTAACCTAAAACGTCTGGTTAGTTAACAGGTTTCTTTGGTTGTCTGGCTTGGTCTGGTCTGGTGGGGGAAATAATAAAATAAAATAAAAATAAATAGCATGATTTCAGTGATATCTTTTATAAAGTTAATTATTATTTATCTGACGTATGCACTGTTAGTGGACGCGGTTGGACTGATGAAAGCTCAGGTGCTCAGTGACTTGCTTGATTCTGGAGGGTTTTTTCTGGTATGTATAGTATTATGGCATTTACCATACCAAGTATAAATGGACGTTGGCCCTCTTTCTTTGGTCATCAGTACTTCATGAACATATTATACAAAGGCGGACTTAATGTCTACGGCATTCTTTGGCATTCAACCTTGGGGTGATGCAGAAATAAACTATTACTTTTACGCAAAAATCTAAAAGAAGGTTTTCAAATAAATATAAATATCTTATAATAATATGCGTTCCTAAATAGGTTTCATAAACTATTATCTCGTAGAGTCTGTTTGCATTTCGTAGTCTCCTTCCTTATTGATCGTTCCACCAAAACAAGGACGATAGGAGCAAAACCTTCATTTAATCCATTTTAATTTAGCTTCGAGTGAAGCCATTAGTTATAGTCTAAGTCCAAACTGCATCTTGAACCGTGCATTAATTGCAAATTAGTAGAACAACTACAGCTATTTGTTACGACTTGTTTAGATTGGTTAGCTACAATTTGTTAGCGTCTGTTATCTAAGTGTACAGTTTAGTTAGTTCTAAGCTGGAGTGAATGTTTTATTTTGCTCTGCGATGTTTCGCAGCAATACGCAACATTAAACTCTTGCAGTTTACAGTGTTTTTTAAGACACGGATTTTGCTCTGGGGCATTTAATTCAGCAGTACTATTTATTTTATTTCGAATTCTTAGGTATAATTAAAAAGTTGTTGCTTGCACTCTTAGAACCGAAAGATCTAGATTTTTCTGTATGATAGATATATCCGTCAGTCGTATCCTTAAACATTCAGTTGGCCGTCGTTGATTAGCTTCGATTCATCAGGGTCGCAGGTTTGATTGCAACTCAGTGCAAATATTTGTAGATGTGTATTTGCATTAATAATAATAATAACTTGACACATTTCACATACGACTGTCTGATCCCAAGCTAGGCAGAGCCTGTACTATGGTAACCAGACTACTGATAAACATACTTATACAGCGTCGTAAAAATGCATAAGTTTCATTGGGCACTATGACCTTACAAACGTAGGTATTCTTTTTGTGCGGTACGGTAAATGACCTTAAACGTTCGGTTAAACCTTAATGTTTAAATATTATGTGATTACATTGCAGGTTTTGGTCGTATATGGTATTTATAACATTTTTTTCTGTAAAATGTTCTGTTTACTCATTTTGAAATCACTTTTAACCAAAAAAAAAATATAATAATAAATTTTCGGGCAGATTGATGGTCTGAATACACTATTTTAGGATTCGGTACGGTGTTTCTTACACCCTGTATATTACTAAATACATAATATATATTATACCTTTTTTATCCTCTAGATACCATCGTGTACTGTGTGACTAAAACCACACGGTGTTCCGTCACAAGTGAGTCTATGGCAGGGGACCCGGGACACCCTAGGGAGGAAGCTTCCGAGAACCCCTGCAGATATATATTATACCTAGATAAATTATGACATCTGGCTCAATAATCAAGATCACTAACAACAGGCCAGTCAATATTAGGCTGAGTGTTTTTTTTTTCACAACCAAAAAGACATCTCCCGCATTAGGAATGACTTCTGTGTCGCGGGGAACTTTACAAACATACCAACGTACAGAGATCACACATAACAAAGAACACCCAGACTCGGGTGGAAATCGAACCCACGACCTATGGCGTAGCCACTACACCAACAGGCCAGTCTAATTCTAGTTTCTATGTACCTAACACATGAATGCATTTACTAATCCGTTATCATGAAACCGTAGCACAAGCTATGCTAAATTCGGATCTAGGTAGCTTTGTGTTTTGTCTCCGAATATTATAATACTATATTGGTATAAATTTAATAGATGATTTTCGGAATCTATACATAAATACGTGATGAGAATTATTTGTAAGCATTTTTAAGGAAATTTCGCGAACGGAAGAGCGTGAAACTTGGTATACTTAACGTAAATATAAAAGAAGTGCAGAAATGTAAATTTAAAAAAAAAGTGTTAAAATATTCTAAATTAACAGAAAACGGCTTCATCAAGCTACACGCGTCCAGTATATGTGTTGACCTGTCATGGTACATAAGTCTATAGGTACAATTAAAGTTCAAGTTATACTGGCCAATGCAGTAAACTATAAATGAATAATGGTCTAAATTCGACCAGTAGGCCATCCCTAGAACGAATTAACCCTTACATCAAATCTTGAACAGTATTGATTACTGATTCCCTAATCGTACGAAATGTAATATCTTTTAATCAACATTTCATACAGGCATTCGATTTCATCTGATGGTTAGTGACGTATTGGTAATCAATCACCATTAAACATTTCTAACACCATGCCCCTTACAGAGCCTAACCCTGTCTCATTGAGCTCTGTCTACTCTAGTTATTGACCAAAAACTCAGCAGTATGCGAGTGTAGCAAAAACATTTGCACTTCTACATTGGTTCCTCCAAATATTTAAGCCGCAGTTTTCTGTATTATGGATTTACTTCCTCAGGCGTGTAATCCTTATTCGAACAGAAAACTCTCGAGATTTACCTAAATTTTTCAGGTAACTTTATTCAAAACTAGCTTTTGGACGGCTTCACTCGCTCTAATGCAAATTTGCCGCCCGTCCGACCATCTAAAATTTATTTTTCTATATCTCGGTAACACGGTTTAGTTCGGGATAAAAGAAGTTCACGTGTTCGCAAAATTTCATGATGATCAATTGAGCAGGTACCACGTTAGCTCAACAAACGAATAAGCTGACATTCGCATATAATCGTAAAATATTAGTTATGATAACACAGTGAAATACGGGTATCTATACAAAACTTTTGCCGCAACAACTTCCAGCAAAGGCCAATTACAAATCAATACAGCAACTTGTTAAAGACAGTTCTACATTAATAATATATAATACATAGTTCAGTGCAAATTGTGCAATTAAGCCAGAGTGCATAGACGGCGTAGTGCATCGTTAAGTTGACAATAATTTAAATTGGTTCTTACAGTCGATACGTAGTTGTAAATGAGCTGGAATACAAGCACATAGACTTGTACAGCAGTTGTACTTTAGACAACGGGTGTGAGAGCTACTAATGATTTGGATCTGCTTTTTATGTTTTCTTTTTAAATACTTAGGAACATGGGTCATAGGTTATTGTCTTTTTATTAACTCGTTCAAGTAAGCTAGATGCTTCGATTGTTTACTGAAGGCAGTACTTCCCGTATCCAGAGGATCGTAAGTCTAAATGTACTTAATAAACTTCCGATGGTTTAAAGTTATTTAGCTTTCTTATTTTTACTTTTTTATTCTCGGAGTAAGTAATAAAAACCGGACAAGTGCGAGTCGGATTCGCAAACGTAGGGTTCTGTACGTTCGTAAAAGATTTAACACTTTGTACTTTTTAAATGCCTTCGTTAAAGAAACAAGAACATCACGTTTCTTATTTATTATTTATCGTTATAGCGACAATACAAATAAATAAAATTGAATCTCTGTTTGTAATGTCAAAATAATTTTGTTTTTAAGCTCATATAGTTATTTGCATGCATTTGTCTGTCTGTCTGTGTATCAGTCTGTCTGCTTGTTCCGGCTAATCTCCGGAACGGGTTTTACCGATTTCCACGGGCCTTGCATTGGCATATAGCTGGTATTACAAGGAGTCACTTAGGCTACTTTTATTTTGTTAACTATGGTTTGTTAACTATGGTTAATAATTTAATTAATGCCAGCGAAGATAAATGCAAACTTATGTTACCTACGTTACTTACGTTAACATAAGTTTGCATTTATCATCGCTAGCATTTGCGAGGTCCTGGGCTAGATCTCCGAGTCTCGCAATACTATTTTCGGGTTTTCATAACAGGAATGCAGTAGGGGACACGTCAGTAGACCTAAAAACGTGCCCGTGCTGTACACCGGGCACGTTACGTGGACCAAAAAAGAAAATTTCACCTTCTATGTCCATCATCGATTTCTAATCGATCGATCGGTGATCGAAAATAGCCCAACACACGATTATTCGACTTTCATCAAAGACATCGTAATTGACAATCGATCGGCGGATAGTCCTTGAAAGTAATAACTTAAATATTTCGCGATCAGACATTCTTTAAAGTGCTCAGTTTAAACTTAAACAGGAGTCAGTTGATACAAGTAATACCATAACAGCCAATTTTTTAACAATGAGTCGGGAAATTAACCTGTGGCTGGTCTGATTTTAGCAAGTTACCGGCACTTATAGTGATGGTGATGATGATGGTTTAATCATCACTATCACTTGAGTATTGTAAACTCTATCAACTTCTGGTAATGACACTACTAGCAGAAGTATGTTATTGTAATAAGACCACGAGGAAGCTGGTTTACATATTATAATTACTATTCAGCTAAGCTAAATGCCAGTATTAGAAGTGCATTGACGTCAGTAGTGTAATGGATGAGATTCGAACCTACAACCACTCGATCACAAATCCGACGCCTTAGTCATATCTTCGCCAACATTACAAGTAGAGCTACTGGTCAACCACAGTCTTCTAAAAAGTAGATTTTTGGTGAATTAGTTCCAAAACTGCTTTAAACTATCCGCTACAATTTAAAGTCAAATATAACTACGTACCTCTTCATTTTAGGTTCAGTTTGAGAAGTAAAATAAAAGCTAAAGATCTAAAATATCCCTCCATGTTTTCGTAGTTCATGTTCTTCGCGACACCACCGCTTGTCCCGGCAACTCCCTCAATTAATTGGCGAGCTCCCCCGATTTAACTTGTAAACGAATGCACCGTGCGTTCCTTTAATACAACTCGTTCGCCAATTAGACTCACCGGTTAATTCCTACGTGATTTGCGTTGCATAGATTTGAAAAGAGTTATGGGATTTGTGTATGAACTTCGATAGGGAGAGGACGCGTGATGCTGAACTGTAGAGAATAGCGTCACTTGGATTTTATTTTTCTAGCGGCTGTTGAAGGTGAGTGTCCTCGTAAGTATAAATAAAAGCCTTTTAGGGGTTCCGTACATTAGATTAAAAACGGAAGCCGGTTGTCTGACTATTTACAGAATTGGTGACTAAACCACACTAACCACCTTTTTTAATAAAAATAAACTATTTGAATTAATTACAATTGACATTTGAAATCATATAATTATGTAGTTTTATTAATTTTACGTACTTATGTTACGTACTAGGTTGGTACTGCCCCTGGCAGAAATTTGTTCTTGCTGATAATGATATTGCCATATAATCTTAAGGTTCCAGTATCGATTTCCGTATTGAGAAAATTATTGTGTGTTAAAATTTCAGTAGCACGGAGTCTTAGGTAGAAACGTTCCCTGCAGACGAAAATATACTCACTTTGGTCACGTAGTACTGTATTATAAGCCTTGAAATACAAGACTCAGTAATAAAAAAATATAAATATACACCATTATTTGCATAAGATTATGTTTTTGACATTCAAAAGGTGTACCAAAGTTCGATAGGTTGTGGAATTATGTTGTGAGTGTTTACAACTTACTATCAGATGGATCGTCTGCATGTTTGCAACCTTGGTCAATAAGAAAGATATCAGCCTATCACAGTCCACTGCTGTATATTGGCTTCTCCTAATGTATGCTATAGCACCCAGTCCTCCTCACCCAGACAATTATTTATTTAAAAAAAAGTATCACCGACTTTAATGCGACTAAATCATGATAAATTGTAATAAGTTGTATTCTTCATCCCTTAATTTTCCACCCTTAAAAGTGGAATATGGACCGTCCCTGCGTACAACTAATTCAATTAAATACTAATTATTGTAATCGGTTCTCAAATGGAGAAAACATCACGACACACACAAAAAAATATCTGTTGATCTTCTTTTTGAAGTCGGTAAAAAATATGAAGAAATGTTGATAAAGTTGCTAACAATGGACTTACTAAACTATTATATAAGATTCAAATTTTAGCTATCTATGAGCTTCAGGTCAATAATGATAATAACAAAAAACTGATATGCACAGGGGCGCCTTACCTATACAAACAGATGTGGTCAATATTATTTAGAAGATTGGGGGAAACTAAATCCTGTCTCGTGTTTCAAAATCCAAATTATTTACGGACAACTAGATACTATAATAAAATCCTTGAACAATACCTTTCCTCAATGCAATAGCCAGGAGTAACAATGTGACCCTTCGTCATTCTACATTCTCAGATCATTAAAATAATTCCCAAATTTTAATAAAAGGTCTTAAACATTCAACTATTCATTTCCATTCAAACATATACCCCTTTATTTTTATGAACACGCTGCTAGAGGGAGTACAAAACCAACGTAAGTTCAAAGCCATTTTATAAAACTGTAAAAACAAGGCAGAATCAACTCTAAATCCTTAACATAAGGTTGAAATGGATTGCATAAAAAGTTAGTCTGGCTGTCCATACAACAGATGTTACGAACACTTTATAGAAGACCAGTTGAAGAACTTGGCTCAACTTTCTCAGTTCGTGAGATGAAATTTTATTTGGCAAACCTTTTTTGAATATTCGCCGAAGTTTAGAGCTCCCGTACGAACGACTGATTTCATCCAAGTTCCAAACTCAACTGAATTTTTGGCAGTCAATGACTTTTATTGGTTTCCGAGATCTGTTTGCTTGGCTTGTTGTGTTTAATGCTGTTTGGCTTAGTGAATGTGTATTTGGGTTTCTGTAAGCTTTATTGGTTGGATGGAGTCGAGTTGAAATGTTAGAGGGCTTGAAATTTTGCGTCCACAACCGTTCACACAACTATTATGAGTTATTCTAATTCAAGTTTGTAGATAAACGTACATACTGCAAAACTACTTAACAATTTAACTACTACCGAGGCTTTACGGTATGAAGGTTTATCCTGTAGACCTGTAGTCTTGATGACTAATACTATTTTGACGTTCAATGGCAAACTTCACACAGATCATTTTCTTGTCATAAAATGTGGTACAAACAATAGCCCCGTCACCTACCTGGAACTGTTACGTTTGAAATCAGTATCAGTCATGTCTGTATCCCCGAAGGGTTAGGCAGAACTGATTAAACACCTACATTTGGCCAATTATAATTTGGTCACAGATAGGTAGGTAGTGTATTAAATCTGTTGCTATATCAAATTAGACTATGGTAGTTCAATATCTTACCTTTCTAATAATGTGCCTTATTATCAGTTAGAGTAGACGTCATACCGTCTCTAACTTCAGTGTCTCAATCTCAAAGTTTTATCAAATATATGAAAAGTTTTGAAAGACTGACGATACTTTCATTAACTTATGAATCATCCTACAATTCTATATTTTAATTGTTTTTAAAGACTTAATTATAAGCTTTCACTTTATTATACTTTTGAAACATCAAGATATAACTGAGTCATAATTAAACGTGTGAAAGCAGAATAAGTGGAGATGCAGGTGTGTTGCAGTTGACGCCCACAGTTGACCCAAGCTTTTAAGTGAATCTTTAACTTCCGTGGGACCAGAAGCAGCTGATACATTTGTATTTCATCCAAAATTATTGCAAAATATGAAAATGTACTATGATTTCTTTACAGTACAGTAGGTGTACAGAGTCTTGTGTCGTATTTCCCTAAATTGTAAGCTTTTCAAATATGTTAGCTTATATTAAACGCATAAACTACCAATGAAAGTACAGTAATAAATAGATAATTTGTACAATAAGGTTTTATGAGGAGATGAGGTAAATATACTTGTGTATTGTGCTACAATTAAAAGTTTATATATATTTGTATATCATGACGTTTAAAAAAATACAATCGGCTTCAATGTGTCTATGAAATGATGATGACACTTCAAACTTACATTAAATTTAGTTATTTCGAAACGAGTGAGGTTTCATTTTTATAAACTTTAAAGAGTACTCTGGAAATAATAAGCATTATAAATAAATTTATAAAATAAAACATTAAAATTTATTTACAGTACAGATATGGCGTGCATGTTACAGAAACAAATTGCGCATCTCCTTTTGAGAGGACTGTTAAAAATAGTAAAAGTTGTTTTATGTTGTAATATATTATATAGATTATTATTATATAAAATATTATAAAGTTGTTATTAATGAAGAAACAGAATTTAGATAGGTAGAATATTCTTTATTGTACACCATTAATTGAAATTCATTGAGACAGATCATAGATTAAAAATTAGAGTACAATGGGCAATAAATATATATATAAACACCTACACATACATATATACATATATAATCCAGTTTAATTATATAGCTATTTAGTAGAGATTGCATAGTATATTCTAAAGTAATTTTGATCTTATTTATTCAAGACTAGAATATTATCACCAGTGTATAAGTAATAATAAGTATATGTATATATTTTATGTTTAGTGTGTCATTTGGAGAAGACTGAATTTGGGACAACCATTAACCGGCAACCGCATTATTTCTGGGCACCTGACTTATGACTAGTAAATTTTTCTATCGACGCTAATTAAAGTCAAATTGTTAGTCCATACATTTTTTGTTTAAAAACTGCCTGCAGCATCCATCTTCGGCACAAAATCCCATTTAAATGTCTATGGTTATTCGATTCATTATTGATTTATGGTAACCCTCAGGCCCTGTGATGTTCACTTTTGTTTCGTTTCTATCCTTTATTTTTTTTAACCACCCTTATTGAGGTTGCTATCTTCAAAACACTCTTTGTTGAAAACTTAACCTAAATACATTGTATTAAGGTTGATGTATATTATAATAACTAACAAACGGGTTGGTTTTTACAAAATAGTAATACAAAAAATACTTTTGAACGTTAGCAGGTAGTTCTAAGAAATGCACGACCGTTTCTCGGAAGTTTTTTTCAAGAGGATTTCCTTCAACATGTTTTTGTTATTTGAATATATTATTTCTACATAGGTTTACTACCTATGTTTAAGATCCGGCTTTATAGTTGGTATTATGGAGTTCTTGATAGACAAGTTTCAACAATTACTTCAGCCTATTATTTGAAATTACTCAAAAATGGCGCTTAGATTATTATTACATATCATTTGTAAGTTAGAGATCTCAAGGTATAAAAATCAGGCGAACCACCACCGAACAACCAGAGTCGGACTCGCGCATGACGGGTTCCGCACCATCGTACAAGATTTAATACTATAAGCCAAGAAAAAGTCTCTAGTAGGGGCCCCCTAGTAGTAGTAGTCTAGTAGCCCCCTTTAATTTTTTATTTATATTTCTTATTTGTTGTTATAGCGGCAACAGGTATACACATTCTGTGAAAATTTCAACTGTCTACCTATTACGGACCATGAGAAACGGCCTGATGACAGACGGACGGAGAGCGGAGTCTTAGTAATAGGGTCCCGTTTTACCCTTTGGGTACGGAACCCTAAAAAGGGGCAATCTAGTTTCGATTATATTGATATGCCAGTTAATCTGCAGATAGTTTTTAGTACTTACTGAGTCTTATAATACCTAGTCGTTCCCTACGAACGTTACACATACTCAACGACTTTTTGCACCGAAATTTTGTCGTACCGCAGCTGGAGTACGCGCAACTTTGCGTCGCGTCATGAAATCACATAACGCATACTTTACAGATATTGATTTATTCAAATTGTCTAATAATGTATTTAAAAAACAAGTTGCCTTTAAAATACAAGTATTAAATACTAATAAATATATATAATAATACTTAGAGCCTTAAACACTGATATATAATTTGATGTAGATGTAATTGTATGTATCTTTTAAGAATATCTGGTCGATAAATATATTATTATTTACGTTTTTAAGGGAATTAACGCGATCACGAAAAGGTATCACATACCTCTGAATTGCCTGACGTTTCGACCAGGTTGCACTGGCCGTGTTTACAGGCTGACTCGAGTTGTCGAGCTGAGTCAGCCTGTATAGTAACTAATATTATATCATGGAACGCGAAAGTTTAAAAGTTAGGATAAATATATTCATTGACACTCTTTCACTATCTTCAAATTGTATTCCAAAATACTCTAGTTTTAGTCTGTTAGACTAATTTTATCTCAAAACAACATAACATTAACCCACTAGACTATTCGTTATCTTTTCGTTTTGTTGTACTTACACTAGCTTATAATATAAATTGGGGGTTACGGTGTTGGGTGTACAATTAGTTGAAACTACTAGCTAAGATCGATGTACGTATATCTATTGTATACCTGTTTATTTCCCTAAAGAATAAATAAATAATAACACCTATCGCTCATTGCATACGTTCCTTTATTAGGAACCGGCTTATGCCAACTACTTCGGTCGTGCTAATATAGATGAATGGAAGGATGGAAGAAACCCATGGATGAAAGGTAGCCTATGTCCTTTTATAGAGAGAAGGACATAGGATACTTTTTAACCCCTGACAAAGTGTATGCAAAATTTCACGGTGATCGGTTTAGTAGTTAAGGCGTGAAAGCGTAACAAACAAACTCACTTTTGCATTTATATCTAATATTAATTAGGATTCCGGAATTGTTGCCAAATTACAGTTCGTCGGAACTTAAAATTCGTCAACATGCCACTAAAAGACTTAATACACGCAAAAGTAGGTAGTAATCGTCATTATTCATTCTGTCACAAGCTAGACGTAAAATAAGAGCACGCGTTGATTACACCGCAATGACACAATCAGTATGTCAACGACAAAATGGCGTTCATTTTAAGATTAGATGAAGATTAGATTATACTATCTTTTGCCCACGGTTTCGCTTGATAAACAATCGGTTCAGGTATTCGATGAAAGTACCCTACTACCCTATGTCCTTATCTGTACCCCTGACAAAATGTATGCAATATTTAATGAAAATGAGTTGAGTAGTTAAAGTGCGAAAGTGCAAACTCACTTTCGCATTTAAATAACCTACCTGTACCTGTTTTAATACCTAAATGTAATTTTTCCAACCCTTGGAAACTTTTTTTTTCTGGATGAAAAGTACCCTATGTCCTACTGTCTTCCTGGTCACGTGTAAGCAAAAATTGACGATCGGATGAACGATATCGCAGCGCATAAAATACGAACAAATAAACATTGATTTTTATATGTAAGAAGATATTAGTTATGATTATATCTCTCTCTTTCTCTTCTTCTTTGACAATAAAACACACGAACCGTGAATAGGGTATCAGGGTCACTGGAAATTTCCGTTAATGTACCTAAGACACAGCAACCGACACGCGGCGACGTTCCAAATGACCCGCAGTGCGAAGTAACGGCTCTATTATGATATTGATTACTATGCAAGTCACATCAATGTTGACATCAAGTTGTTCTGTGTACTTCGGTTATATCGCTTCTGTTAAACTTTATTTATCTATAAAACCAGTAAAACTTTAAAACACTTACATTCTTTAGTGTCATTTACATAGTAACATCTGAACTGGCCTGTTGGTCTAGTGGTTAGTGATCCTGACTGCTGAGCCAGAGGTCGTGGGTTCGATTCCTACCCAGGACAAATAATTGTGTGATGAGTATGATCATTTTTCTGCGTCTGGGTGTAAGTTATCAATAATTTGTATGTATTTAGAAATATATAAGTATGTTTATCAGCAGTCTGGTTGCCATAGTACAGGCTCTGCATTATTTGGGATCAGACGGCCGTGTATGAGGTGTGTCAAGTTATTATTATTATTAACTCTAACAAGTATTAGCCAGAAGAGTGATTTTTTTGTGTTCATAATTAATATTGAAAACATATTAACTTAATGAAAATTTTCGGGTATGCTCGACTAGATTCAAACCAGACAGGGGCTCTTTATCAAGGAGCGAAGCAACCTGTCTGACATCGGTTTCTTATATCAATATTTAGCAATCCTGAAACCTCTGCTACATAATAAGAAGTAATAACAAACAAATTACCACACACTAACAATCTTGAAATTACTTGAAACAGCAAAAACTGAATCATTGTTGACCTTAGTTACTAGGGCCCCAGAGGTATTAGTGGTCTCGTGCTTTTAGTTTCCGCATTTCAAGAGCCTATTAGAAGACAATGGCAGTTAATGGGACAATAGGTAAGTTGTTACTTAATGTGCATAATTGTACACGACAACGCCACTTACGGCTCACGCATGATTGATTTTAGTATTGTGAATTGTCTATTTAATGTATTGGTCTAAAGGTAATTTACGTTTTTTTTTAACTGGTTGTAATGCGGGTATGAGTTACCTAAATAGAAATCATTCGTGGGATTCATGGCATTCGCATTCGGGGAGAGCCATGCTTCGGCACCTATGGGCCGGCTTGACCGGAGTGATACCAGCCTCACAGAAAACCGACAGTGAAGCAATGCTTTTCGCCGCGTGAGTGAGGTTACCGGAGGCCTTAACCCTTCCCTCTCCCCCCTTTTCCCCCACTCCCACCTTGGCCAGCAACGCACTTGTGACTCTTGAGCTGCAGTTGCCCATGGGCGTCGGTAGTCATTTACCATTAGGTGGCCCGTCTGCTCGTTTCCCCCTATAGCATTTAAAAAAAAATCGCGGTCCAGAAATGGCAGCGTAGGCCGTCCATCAATAAGGTGGACAGACGACCTTGTAAACATCGTCGATCGTCGGTCGTCAATGGATGCAAAACGCAGGCCACATTCAATCGGTTCTTTTTGGAAGTCATTAAGACCTATGTCCAACGGTGGGGGTCACATCGCCATGATCCCTAAGAGATCGTTCTCCTTCTCAACAATAGTTTGTTTTAAAACATCACTCTCTTATTATACAAAGCCTATGAATTTTATACCACCAGACTTTGATTACACCAGACCAGACTCAGGAATCTTGCAACACCTATCGTTATTGTTTAAAGCTTTTGCCTTTCATTGATCAGGATATATTGATGGTTGAAGGACACAATTCGAGCTGATCTAAAAAAACCATAGGGTAAGTCATTCAAATATTGGCAAACTAGTCCTCGGTCCGCGTCATGGGAAGCGGTTACCGATGCTCATAAATACTCGCAACAAAAGTGGTGTCCTTTCTGAGTTGCCTACTTATAAAGATATGGTAAATACATACATATATATGAATGTACCTATATTTAGGTTTAAACATGCACTAGACGTGTCTTTTCATTAATATCTTAGTATTATATATATACTAGCCATCCCCGCAGTTTTAACTGCGTTTATGGCCACTGCTCCGCTCCTATTGGTCGTAGCGTGATGTTATATAACCTATAGCCTTCCTCGATAAATGGGCTATCCAACATTAAAATATTTTTTCAATTCGAACCAGTAGTTCCTGAGACTAGCAGGTTCAACCAAACAAACTTTTTAACTTTAGTATAGATTTTATTTTCAGTGATTTTGAGTTCTGTCGCTCTTCCAGCAAATAAGCGGTTATTAATAAAAAGACAACTGTTTCATCCATATTGCTATATAAGATTATAATCCACGTATGTATCACGTGATTTTAGTATCAACATCTAAGAAACTTAGTCGAACAAAACTCACTATTTCTCTCAAAAAGTTGGTAGGCCGTAAAAATCTCCGAAGCCTTTTTAATCATAATAATCTAGGATTAAGAAGAAACGTGCTCCAGCCGTTTTTCATAAAACTAAGTTTTTTTACAGCTTTTAATCTGAATTTCGAAGAACTTGAGATGGGCGTAAAAAGTTTTTTTTTTCTGAAGTTGATTGTTATTTGAAGGACTCGGTCCGCCCAGTTTAGGCCGCTTGTTTTATGGCCACGATTTGTATTATACACGTGATGGCTGCACGTGGTGTTAAGGTTTAATTGTTTTACGCGATCCAACACTGTGAAGATATTAGAGGCCACTAAAAAAGATTTACATGTTGGTGAAAAGTTGACTTTAAAAAACCGGATCACAAAAAAAATGCTATTTTTAATAATAATAACTCGCTGATAAGAATTCAATCCTGTTTGGCGCTGCAATGGCAGTATGCCGGTTCACTGGCGCTAAGCTTCAGTCAAATCGGCAGGTGGCAGCTGCTGATTCTCGGCGTTAGAGAGACGCTGAGCCTGCTTGGAAGCTTAGGATTGAATATCGTATCGCCGAAGTTAAGGTCCTCATCGGCAAACTGATTAGTTTCAGGTAATACGAGACCGAGAGTCTGGCGGTTCGTCAGAGTAGCATTTGCGGAGTGTGACTTAGGCCCTGAAGGTCCAAATGCTCAGCAATTGGCGGATCGTATAGACACCTTGAAACAGAAGGAGGCAGCTTGGAGCAAGCGAATCCGACGATACTCAGAACGAGTTAAAAGGCCAGAACACGGGTCTTTAGAGCAACCTAGGGTTAGTACCGCAACTAAACGTCCTGATGGACAAGGCTCTGGTGCAACTTATGGATGGAAGTCATCGAGGAGTCGTGCGCTGATATAGTACCTATGAGCCCGGTGACTATTAGCAGCTTTATGTCTAAACGTCGCAGTAAACTGCTCAGAAAGACGTAGAAGTCAAATTGTAGGGCTTCAATGTGGACACTATTTCAAATTCTCCTTCAATAACAGCTAAATTCTCAGGTATGTTCAGAACGACAATCACGTCTCAAAATTATTAACATATTCGGCCAAAACAACAGGTTCCTTACGATACACGTGGACTCTCCCTTGGACTAACGGAGTGCTAAACAATGGTCCCCTTAACTCGCCTTATTCAATACTATTTGTTGCGCACTGTTTCTGAACCCGCTGCCATCATTGTATTACGAATATGCAAATGTCCACTACACTATTCTTGAGTGAAAATGCTTTGAAGAATCATGGACAATGGAGTGAAATTACACGTTAGTCTAGTGAGTTTATTTCGGAGGTGTTGACAGTTTTCTTTCATTTTTTTGCATACGTCAGACCAACGAGTGATTTTTTTATTATAATTTACAAAACTTTACAAAGCTCAAAAGCAGTACATTACGTTTGCAGGATCTACTATTTGTATAATGGGATTTAACCACGAGTATATCCATAAATTACGATCGAATTGCACCGATTGTGATCAGAGCAAGACGATCGTGTTAATCCGATCGCAGTCTAATATTCCATCAAATTCCTTGCTATTTATTACATTTACATAGTGTTAAAAAACAAGAGATCGCCTGTTGGTTGAATTTAGATCATATTTCATTAAATTTTGAATGTATTGTTTTGTTTTTCATTGACCAGTAAAACTTGAACTGTCATTGTATAGACTTCCCGTGCCATCACAGGTCAACTGCACATATATACAGGTGTATTTGAAAAAGGAACACTAACTTAAATCACTGAAAGGGCATGATTCTAGCATGCAGATACAAAAAAAAAATTAAAAAAAAACTATCCGTTTACAAGTACTAGTAGTCTATAAAAAAAAGTTATGCTTGTAAACTGATGGTTCCTTTTTCAAAAATTTTAATCGTAACTGCATGCTAGAGTTCCCCCTTCAGTGATTTAAGTAAGTATTCCTTATTCAAATACGGTCTGTATACTGGACTTTTGTAGCTTTTTGTTGCTGTTTTCACATAATTATTAACAATTTATTGATAACACATTTTGCTAAAAAAAGTTGCTTTTACATTTCTTATACCTTTTAACTTAAGCTATACATAGAAAATTTACGCATAAACTTTAACTATTTCAATTTTCACAATTCTTTTTCAGAGAAATATGCTGAAAAGGGGGTAAAAACTTCGATCATATACAGGATGTTAGTGAACCGCTTCCGAAAACGAAGACAGACTAATGGTACAATTCGATGATGGGTCAGAAAAAAATCGATCCTGATGAAAAAAACTATCCTTTTACTATTTTTTTAAGATTTTTCATGCTCCATCGTCAAAAAAAAACAATTTTCATCGGGATCGATTTTTTTTCTGACCAATCATCAAAGGTGCCATTAGTACAGTAAACTTGAAATACCATTAAATTTATTTTTGTTATGAGCAGGATTAACTATTCAAGTGAAAAATACTACTCTAGCAATTTGTATAATCACTAGAAAAATGCTATCGATAATTAAATATATTTACTGATAAACATCGCCAAAACAAACCACAGTTTGTTTAGCACAATTGACGTGACGATAATTAATATTATCGCTATGGGAACGACCTTGTTTCTATTTATTAGACACAGGTCCAATTTCCGGCCATCACAAACATTATAATGAGAGTTTATATATTTATAAGAATAATTAATATTAACACATTATTAATCAAGGAACTACTTAAGTAATACAGTTGTTATTTATAACGCAACGTTCTAAGAAAAAATAATTAGAACTAGAAATATCTTACTAATATTATAAAGATGAAAGTTTGTACGGATGGATGGATGTTTGCTACTCATTTACGTACAATATTATGAAATTTGACGCAGAGATAGATATATAGTCTGGGATAGCACATAGGCTACTTTTTATCCGGGAAATGTACGATTCCCGTGGCATAGATTTCACCAAAATTCCCACGCGAACAAAGTCGCGGGTAACAGCTCGTCAACAATAAAAAGGTAGTATAACACTACTTAAATCTAAATTTAAACGTGTATCGACTTATTTTTAAAATTTCGCGTTTATGTAAACGGGAATTAACGCGATAAGTAATAACTATTAATTACGTGATTGCGTTAATTCCCTTTAACATAATTATAAATCTAACGCGAGTGTTTAAAAGTTAGTTTAGTAAACCGCTACGGCCGCTACTACCACGGCCAGTGAAACCTGGTTGAAACGTCAGGCAATTAAAAGGTAGGTAATACCTATTAAGTATGTGACCGCGTTAATTCCCGTTAACATAGTTAGATCTGTATGTGACTTAATGTGCGTTGCCCGAGTTAGTTCATTCCGCGATTAGGTTGGCCACGGGAGGACGAGACTATGATGATTTAAGTCCTCTACCGGCAATAGTGCGTTCTGCAAAGGGGTGATGCTCACGTGAGACTGAAAAAGGCCCACTTAAGGGACAGAAAATCCATGCTGCCTTGCGCTGGATAGTTCGTTAAGGACTTATCTTCGCAACCCCAACGGTCCACTCATTTTAGGCACATCACGGCACACCGTATGGTTTAAGCAATTCCTACAGGCATGAGTGATATTCCCGGTGACCTCACCCACAAGCCGCAAGCCGGTCCGGTAACAGATAACAGATTTAAGTTAAAATTAAATTGTAGAAGCCTGACTGAAAAAACATCACTACCCTGTAGTAGTACCCATCTGGGAAGTACAAACGGCAAAGCTCCTTGGGATATATTATACTCGTAGGATTGGTAGCGCTCAAGACTAGGTGAACGTTTAGAGGTAACGATATTGTCATGTCAAGCCATGTGCTTGTTTGCAAAAGTTGTTTTATAAATAATAATTATAGTTAAGTAAAACACGCTTTAATGCCGAACCGAATTAAAAAGTTGAAAGAGTTCCACTATTCAACTCCTAGCTTCAGTATCAGACCATTGTTACCAAGCCCAATCTGTTGGACTCGTCAAAGCAAATTTTATGAGCCAAAATGCGATGGGTTTACTAGTAGCCACAGAAGAGTTCTACTTTCCTCCTCCTGGCTCCATCATCAGATCACCTCCAAGATGCCAAATTATAGTATTATCATCTAAACTACATATACATACAAAGATTAATTTCGATGTGACAATTAAAAGTAGGTGGGTTAGAATAAAAAAAGTGTGTATGTAAGTGGTATTCATCTTTATTTAAGACCGGTGCCGTGGGAATATCAGGCTAAAAAGTAGCCTATGTGTTAATCTAAGTCTCCAGTTATCTACATACAAAGTTTCATCGCAATCGGTTCAGTAGTTTTTGCGTGAAAGACTAACAAATATCCGTACATCCACACATCCATACATTCTCACAAACTTTCACGTTTATACATAGGCTGACTAAAAGTATCGGGAATGGAATATTTCCACTATTCCTATCATATTAAAATCTTTTTAATTGAAAACTCCTTGGTTTTAAAAATCGAATACCATTTATTTATTTAAAAAAAAGATTCTCGGTCTTCTCACAAGGTCTTCTCAAACTTGTTTAGTCGTTGAGAAAATGGAATTGACTCGAGAAAATTCAAGGCCGATGATTTATTATGACTTTCGAAGCGGTTTAACACAAAACCAGTGTGTTGACCGGATGCTTTCTGCATTTGGTGATGAAGCCCCATCCAAAACCACAATTTATCGCTGGTTTGCTGAATTTCAACGTGGACGTGTCAAGCTCAGTGACGATCCCCGTCAAGGTCGTCCAAAAACTGCAGTCACCCAAGAAAATGTTGATGCTATGCGTAAGCTGATTGAGGAAGATCGACATGTGACATACCGTGAAATTCAGGCAAATTTAGACATTGGCATGAGTCAAATACAAATAATCTTGCATGAACAATTAGGTGTAAAAAAGTTGTTTTCCCGATGGATACCGCATTTGCTCTGTGAAGAGCAAAAAGCGGCTCGCGTTACTTGGTGCGTCAGAATTCTCGAAAGATTCCACGCAGGATCCTCAAATGCTGTATACAACATTGTATCAGGTGACGAACCCTGGATATAAGCGTACGAACCCGAAACAAAAAAATAGTCACGAGTTTGGGTGTTCGAAAATGAGTTAAAGCCAACTAAAATTGTTCGTTCACGGAGTGTTGCAAAATAAATAGTGGCCACGTTTGTCTCCAAAACCGGCCATGTTGCGTCTATTCGTCTTGAGGGACAAAGAACGGTTAATGCAGAATGGTATGCTAGCATTTGTTTGCCACAGGTCGTTTCTGAACTCCGTAAAGAGAACTGCAACCGCCGCATCATCCTCCATCACGACAATGCGAGTTCTCACACCGCGCACAGAACAAAAGAGTTTTTAGAGCAAGAAAACATAGAATTATTAGACCATCCGCCGTACAGTCCCGACCTAAGCCCTAATGATTTCTATACTTTCCCTAAAATAAAGAATAAATTGCGTGGTCAGAGATTTTCATCACCTGAAGAAGCTGTGGACGCCTACAAAACGGCCATTTTGGAGACCCCAACTTCCGAATGGAATGGTTGCTTCAATGATTGGTTCCATCGTATGGAAAATGTGTCAAATTTCGCGGAGAATACTTCGAAAAGCAATAAATACATTTTTAAATAGTAATGTTGTGTCACTTCCTGGATTCCCGAAATTTTCAGTGTAGCCCTCGTAATTTTAGAAGAATATACGGTTTTACTCATGTACGTATATCAAAGATATATTAATTCTGGCATAACCGGGGATCTTAAACACGGAGGAAGCGACCAGCCGCGTCGGTATCAATGTGGCCCGAAATTGGACGACCAAACTCCAAATACACACGTAAGTAAAACCCTTCATCTTTAAAAAATATATTTTTTAGTACTGTTTAAAACAATTCCACCCTGCAATAGTTCTACGAAATAGCTTGTCTGTTTGTATTGTAAATCGAATGCTCCAATAGCCACTAACCAAGTACAATGTTGCTGTAACCAGATAGCTCGAAATATGACGAACACATTACACTTATATTAAACACGTAACTCTATTCAGATGTTTCGACTTTGAAGCCTTGTCTTCCAATATATTATAGTACCAATTTTGACTGTAACGACGTAGGTAGGTGGTTTGATTCTCGTTCACTTTAAATATTTGTATCCGTGGATATTTATATTTGCATTGGGGTGGTTGTTTCTATTTCTTTTATATTTATATTAACACGTGAGGAGAATTCTTTGTATGCATGTTCAAGGAAGTTTCGGGAACGCAGGAACATAAAAACTTGAATACTTATTGTTTATAAATAGAAGTGCAAAACCCGATTTTTAAACAATGTCTTACAAAAAAAAACTACTTTAAAACGACTACATCAAGTTACGACGTCCAGTATATGTGTTGACCTGTCATGGTAAGCAAGTCTATGTAATGACAGTTCAAGTTATACCGGCCAAGAAATAAACCATGGTCGAAATTCGACTACCAGTAACAGGCGATCTTTAGCAGGTATAATTATGGACCCATTTCCAAAAAAAATCTATGTACGATTACCCGTGTTCTAGAACCCATAGTACCTATAAGCTGTACTCAGTTTCGGTCCAGATGGCACCGTGTAATATGTCGAAGAATATGAAAAAACCACAAAGAACAATAAAGCATAAGGAAGTGTTAAGAAAAAGTTTTTTTTGGTAAATAGTATTTGGCTATTTTTATGATATGCTAATTAAGCTATTTTGAAAAATGTTATTTGTAGTTTTGCAAGAAAAATTAATTCAGGTCTTTGAATAACAAATTTAGCTATAGAAGGTTTATATTTACTTAAAGCTAAACTAAGACAAAATCAGAGTTATAAAAGATTAACATTGAAAAGTTGATATACTACTTTTACATCATCTATTATTCCGACTTATCTTGCATGACTAGCATTATTGCCCTGTTATTTTATTCCCGAATCACACAATCAGTAACCATTGGTACCTGGTCAACCATAAGTAGATACAATACCATTCTTAAAACTACCACAATAGTGATCATAAAATCCAAGATGGATCGTCCAAAAAGTACAAAACAGACGAATCAAAACAATACGACTAACTTATGCAAGTAATGTGTTGTACTATTTGTATGCCCACCCTTTCTTGAAGGACTGGCATAGCCAGAAAATAGAAAAAAGCAAAGGGCACACACACATACATACTAAACACGTGAGAGAGCAAAAAATAAAACGTGCTTGGGTATTTGATGAAAGCTGCAAAGAAAATCCAACTTTATAACTGAAACATATGAGTTGAATTTTCAGTGAATGGTAAAATATTGTTTATGATAAAACATCAGCTGTTTAGACGAGCTGCAAAGGGAATATGGTGCAGATAAATTAGTGTAAGCGTTTGGTAACTGTCACGTCTATTGCGGAGATAATACTGTAGTAAACGAGTGATGAAACATGGTTTATGTTCAACTAAATTATATTAGGAGCTTTTACTGGAATTAGTATATAGAGAAACCTCAAGGATACCTCTTAAGTGAACAGACACATGATATAGTAAGAATCCTAACGAATATTATAATTGCGGAAGTGAGTTTGTTTGTTTGTTACTCCACCGATCATCAGGAAATTTTGCATGCACATTATCTGGGACACAAAAAATAACATAATGTACCTTTCATAACGAAAAATGGTACTGTTTCCGCTAAGCTAGTTGAACATACTAAATTTGAAACTTTCGCGTTCCATGATATAATTATGTATTTCCACAGGAATTAACGCGATCACGAAAAGGATGTCAATCAAAGGTGATCAGAGGTATGTAATACCTTTTCGTGATCGCGTTAATTCCCGTGGAAATACATAGTTGAACATAAAATCAATTCCTTACGTTAATAATGTTATTATTAGTCTTAACAATACAATTTCAACAAGCGTATCATGATCTCGATCCAAAAGTCTCAGTACCCGAGACAACTATACATATTTACAAATAGTCCCAGGAGTTCGAGCCAGATTTTTTGAAGTCGATTTATTTAAAGTTTACGATGGAATTCTCTGTTGCAAAAGAAATGCCTTCAGTTCTGGGAAAAAAAGTTGATCATTATAGATAGTGGCGAGATGGATTGCAACTTGCAACATCTGTCTAATAACAGCATTTGACCGATTACCGATTTTATGATCAAATCTTAGACGGAATAACATTTGATAATGGATTTTTTTTAATGCATACTACCTATTTGATAATACATATTTAGAATATAATGGAGTGTGGTTATTTACTCACTAACCACACTGTGTTAAAACTTAAATATAAGAAAGAAGAAACAGCTGTATTTGTTAAATAATAACGTGCTTAAGGAGGATTGACTGCTTTCTTTACAAGTGCTTAAAGTTCGCAAAATCTTAAAGGGCAATTATCTATGGTAATCCCCCAGTGCAATCATATGGAAGTTGAGGTTCCATTCATCTAGGAATCATATTTCTTTGACTTAAGGTTTAGATTCCATCGCCCTGATTTGAAGCTCTAACTAAAAAAAAACACCTACCTGTCTTTGGAAGTTTCTTCATAAATGTCCTGAGTTTTTTGCAATACATCTCGGAGTTTCTGGTAAGCGTTTGTTATAACTTACATTATTGTTGAGCGTGCTAAAGTTTTGTGAGTCTACTTTCTCTGTAATATTTATAAAAGCATGAAAGTAGACATTGTATTATAGGTGGTTTTGTATGAAACTGGCTAAGAACAGGAACTGACTAGTATCGAAATATAATAAAGTTAGTTCAATGGCGAGTCTTGTCCGTGTTTTTTCATTAAACGTTTATACGGGATGTCCTGGAGAAACTTGTATGAAATAAAATTTTGTGACGTTATAATTTACCATCCTCGAATCATTTACTTATATTGTTTATATACTACACCAAAAGGTTGGTACAATACAATACACAATATTTATTTGGATGTATATTCTCACACAAGTGGCGTTTAAATAAATACTACTTACACAATAAAAAATCAAATCTTAGTATACAATACAATAAAATGAAAGTACCAAATACATCAAAGTGTATTTGGTACTTTCATCAATACAAATAGTGTTATTTAAGAAGTCAAGCAGGTTGATTTACCAATTTTATTTATTTCAATACAATAAAATTTATTAAATTAAAATTTTCTTGAAAGGACAGCCATATCCGTACATAAATAATTAACAATTAAAACAATGTTACAATTGTTCAGATTGTTTTAATTTGTTCAGTGACAGGTTACGATATCTTTTTACAATTCTTTCCTTCGAAGGTTTAAATTTGAGTTTCAAAGAACAAGTCTGCAACCCTTTATATAACATGACATAAACCGATTGCTGTAAACAGCTGACATTTTTTTAAATATATTTGACAATAAAAGCAGAAATAGCAATAAATTCCAACTGACAAAATAGTTTTCTACAAAAAGTGCTATATCATTCCGCATTTCGCTTATTGTAAATAAATTTTGACTGATTGCTTGTAGCAGCGAAACTTCGCTTCCTACAGAGTGATTAATCTTAAGCAATTACTTTTGAATTTCTGGATAGTGCCTTCAATGGTATTGACAGTTTTTACCATTTTGATGTGTTAATTCTGTGTAAAATTCTCAATTCTATTTATAAATGTGTTTTTGTGTGTCTATTGTAGAAAAATAATAGGTTTAACATTCCTTGTTAAAAAACAAGTGATAAAGTGATAAGAAAGAATAACACAGCTCATTGAATTGGTTCAGTACCTAGTCTTAAAGTTATTTTATTTACGAGTATATGCTGGCTAATTATAACTACAAATAAATTAATATTATAATAAACTTTTGAAGTTGTGTTTCAAATAGAAATGAAAAAAGATTTATTTTTATTAGAAACGAGTTAGCGTGATATTAAAACTGTTATCATAATCCAAAATGAAAAGTTATATAACCAAGTATTGCTTAAATAAACATGATAAAAGAAACAATTTTATATGTAGGACAAGGTAAATGTACTTTTACTTCGTAGGTAATTTTTAGTCTTAATGAATAGTTTTATAAATCCACTGTGTTAACTGACGGCTACTGCTAAAATGTATTAGTTTTAAATCCAAAATTTACCGAGAGGATGTTAGAACACGTGACGAACATAAGAAGCAATGCCCAAAATTTAAATCTTTAGATTTCAGATACATCAAGGAATAATTAATTATTTTGTATTATTAGAACAACGAAATCAATATAAGTATTTTTAATCCGAATTGATTTTTTGTCATGCACAATATCATTTTTTTTTATTTATCTCTCCTTTTTGTCAAAATCAGCTGTTTTCACCCTCCTGTCTTAGAATCGTGGTTACTATTTATGACACCTACAGGAAGAGCTGGGGTGATTCTATTTTTAGTCGCAAACCACACGTGTAGTTGTAATTTTACATGTCTGACTTTACGCATGCATTTGTTGCATATTCTGTTCAAACTTTAGGCAACAATACTATTTCTTTATTAAATACTATTGTACGACTATTAAATCATATTACCAATTAAAAATTCTTTGGTTATAGTAAAGCACAGAAGACATTTGTGTCTATAAAACATTTCTTAGAAAATTTTATCAGTCGTCAACGCACACACTCTCACTCACGCGCACTAACTCACTTCGCTAGTGTGAGTGTGCAGTGTCAGGTAACATCAGCTGTTGCGCTCGCGCAGCCCATATGACTTCAAGGACACCCTGTGGGTATATTTTTTTTATAACTCCCTACAAATGTGCCGATAGGTATAAGATAAGTAAGTAATTTGATGGTAATTGCATACACGTAAGCTTATGGAATTGCTGGAAATAGTTATAGCCATGAAATAAAAAGCAAATTATTAAGGTATTCTTTTAATTATTTTTTATTAACATTTGTGTGGGATAACGTAAAGTTGACCTTCTTATTTTTAAAGTTACCTTATAAGTCCTAGTTTGCCTTCTTTGATACCGGCCATAGTAAATAAAAAATATTTACTGTGTCATTGGTCTTTTAGAATAATAGAAGTGATTTCGATTATTAATAACAGTTACATTTGTTTGATGAAATAAAATGAAATGATTTTATTTATTTGCTCGAATATGGTATTACAGGTGTCAGTTTATAAATAGTTCACAGCATATTCTGACTAATGGGACGTGCAAATTGTATTAACTAACAACATTTATCGAATTGACAATAAAAATAGTTACAATTAAGATATTAATCTATCCTCAAAATATTCCTTAATGCTATAGTATGCTTTATCTATTAAAAACTCAAACAATGTTTTTTAAAACTCTGGTGTAGGCTGTTCCCTAATAGATTGGGGGAGATGGTTATATGATTTAATTGAGATGCAGTATGTGATGTTTCAAATGACACAATTTTTATAATTTTTTGTAGACACTAAAATATATTTGCGACTGAATACAAACTATGTATTTGGTAATACAACTAGCCCAGGATTTTAATCCTGCCAATTGCCTTCGTGCCAAGTGTTGTGTGTTATTAAAAAAATAAATTTAACAAAGCTTTCAATAACTGGCGTCCTTATTAATAAAATAATAAATAGAAAAATAAACTCTTAACCCCTTTGAGGCAGGCCTTTATTTTGCTTATACATTAAATAACTCAAAAGCTTATATTATTACCTAGCCATTAGTATGTTGCGACACTAAAACTAATTTTACTGAGAGTTTGGCGCCCATTAAATTGTAGATATTGCTGTCAGTTTTGCCACAATCGAAACGGTGATTGACGAATAACCTATAGTCTAATGTAGTGATTGACGGTTGCATGATGAGATTTTAATGTCGATATTATTTCATAAATCACCAACGAACATCCGTCAATCACGTGCATGACGTTTGCATGAGCGTCTAATGGACGCCTATAACAATGTTTTTTTTAATTTAACCCGTGTTTGTTTCCGACATTAAGATATTAGTTTATTGAGGCTATCAAAAAGTAATATTTGTGTATAATATTTATTACGTTTTATTCCTCATAAATACGAGTATACTATATAAGTAATGTGAGTAAGGAAATTATCGCAATAACCGCCTACTAAGGTTCTCCACCTTGATGTGACGTTACTGTTGCACTTTAACTAACATAACTCCATGGACCATGGTAGTATACCATATTTATACGTATATTTATAATATCCCTCTTGGAGGGCTAGTTGTCGTGTGTAGTGCAATCGGGACGCTTCAATATATTTGATATCCAGCTGTGCGCTATCTCCTATAAAAACTTGACAGCATAGAACCTTCACTATAGTATATTTACAGATCCTAAGGAATATTAAGAAAACTTAGTATAGGTACTTATTTTAT
Source organism: Euplagia quadripunctaria (assembly GCA_963859945.1). Taxonomy (NCBI): domain Eukaryota; kingdom Metazoa; phylum Arthropoda; class Insecta; order Lepidoptera; family Erebidae; genus Euplagia; species Euplagia quadripunctaria. The sequence goes on from OY982575.1 coordinate 21,098,470, forward strand.
AAACCATGTGCTGATTAACGAAAAGTAGTTTTTATTAAAATTTTCTTGAAATCTTTTTAGAAATTGAAATTTCAAAAGCCTTTATCGTATTATGAAAAATCGTCTAAAATTACATCTTTCATCCTATACTCTTCTGCATCTAAACAATACACACACACTCACACTTCAACACGTGTTGCGCCAAGGATTTACTCAGCTGACTACACACACATACTCAACACAAATAAACAAACACGTTGTGTTTACAGTACTTAACTGAGCATGTAGTTGTGTATAGTCCGTATAGTAATGAGAGGGTTTCGAAAAAAGTACAAGAGATACGGGGTTGTGTGACCGAGATGGCAGCAATATGTGATACGGGTATTTTATGAAATGTTGAAAAGAGATGGCGATATTATATTGGTGTGCCGTCAAAACGTTCCTTTTTTGTAAAGCTCGCCGGGAGGCAAGGTGCACGAATGCATTCGATTTTTAAATTGTGACCTGAGTGATGTGTGACGTTCAGTCATTTCAAATTATGTTTGCTAGAAGCCTCAGGACATGCAGAAATTAAACCTTTTAATTCGGTATTTCGATTAAGATATTTTTTCTTAAGCTTCTTTCAATTTCACTTGCCTAACGTTGATTACATAAAGAGTTATAAAAGCCTAATCTTTAACATTATTCGGAAGTACAGGTATAAATAGCCTAGGCTAGAAAATGTCGTCGCTAACCGAGACCAGATATTAATTGTTGCCCTTGGGTGCTTAATGCATCTTGTTAGGATCAGCAGTCAGGAACTCTACCTGAGCTCACCTTGCCTATTTGCGTATATTACTTACTCGCAGGAGAAGAATTAGAATTAGTACCCCAATGAGACTGCGAATCTCTTTTCTTCAAAGCAGGGATGGAATCACAATGGTCCGGTGTGGTAATTTGATGAGTAGCAATACTGGTACAGTGAGTGTGGCAGATTACCATATAATCGTAACACTAAAGCCATCGGTTTAGGGCACTTTGGCCTTGTTTTTATTCTTCGGTGATCATAATGTCGTTCAGTTGTTTTGCAAATAATTATATTTTTTTAAACTTAAGACATGAAACGACGGGTTTCTTTCATTATTATACACTAGCAGCGCCCCGCGGTTTCACCCACATAAGTCCCGATCCCGTTGGAATATCGGAATAAAAAGTAGATTAATGTTAATTTAGGTCTCCAACTATCTCCATACCAAGTTTCATCGCAATCGGTTCAGTAGTTTTGACGTGAAAGAGTAACAAATATCCATACATCCTCACAAACTTTCACGTTTATAATGTTAGTAGGATATTTCAATAAAAACAAGAACATTACTTTCTATTAACAGTCCGTGTATCATGGATCCTATTTGCATAAAACTTTGGTAAAATTTATGGTCTGTGGCATGCACTTATATTTGTTTTTGAATGTAGATGAGACGTAACCCTTTTTTTATAATAAATGGTTACGTTACAGCTTAATAACCAACTGTATAATATTATAACTAAAACATGTTGTATTAAACAAACTACACACTTTGTGATAATATTTACTATAGTGATTAAATATTATTCAAATCATAATACCTCGAGAAAACATAACCTTCATAATAATTGCTCACCTTAAATGTAACAGTAGAGCCGCATATTAGGTGCCTAGTATAACATTTTGAACGTTATTTACGTAACGTAGCTAAAATTTACGTAACTTTACGTTACGCAAATTTTGTTTCGTTACGTACCTATTTACGTTACGTTTCGAATTAACATGACAATACAGATTCTAAATTATGTACTATGATCGATTGATAATGATTTTATTACTTTATTGTGTCTCGATCAGATAGAGATACGCTTCAGCATATTAATTTAAGGTAGGTATCGCAATTTATAGTGTTTCTTTAATAGCTAATAATTCATTAGACGGTCTTAAAGTACTTAGATATCATTATTCTTTTTCTTTTTTCATATTAATTATTATAGTAGGTTTATGCAGTCTTGACAAAAAAGAACAAAATAGAATAAGGTAAAAATGTGCTTTTTATGTTATGTGAACTTAATTGTTTATAATATGTATTTTATAGTATTTTTTAAAATAGAAAATCTATCTATAGTTAGTAAGTTCTTTTTTGGTCCTTCGAGCCATTTTGTAATAGTTCGCAAAACATAGATTAACAATTTTATCAGTAATATATATATAAGGTCATAACATTATAAATAATTAAACATTGTCTTGAAAAAATAATTAATGGTACTAAATTTTTTATTTTATCCATATTACACTTAGTACCCATTAGAGGTCAAATTGAACTTTCAAACTAAACGGTATAGCTTTCTATAACAGAAATGGTATAAAAATGTCAGTTTTTTTCCCATAATATATATATAAATAGCTCCATGGGTAATACAAACGCATTTCAGGTATTTATACGTACTGGTAACCGTTTCCCACCAGGCAGTATGTTTATGTGTCGTTTTAGAATTAAAATAAATCGGAAGTTCATTAATAAAAAAAAATGTTTGTAATTACTGTGATTTTAAAAGTGACTAATTTGTATCAAACAAAAATAACTTTCAATAAAACTATCTAAATTACTAATCAAATTCCGAACATCTACCCTTTTTAATACCATTACCATAAAAAAATCCATGCATTCCACAATTAGCCGAAGATTGCCGGTCTTAACCGAAGACACCTCCTCGAATGTCGATTCTTGACATACCAAAGTTACGTATTCTACAGCTGTTCACATCAGCTGATCGCACCCACACATACATACACGAGTTTACGAATATGTTAAGCTTGTGCATGTGTTTGTGGGTCCGAGGCCGTAAGGGCAAAAAAAGTGGGAACCCGTCAGACGGGCGCTGCCTGTGTGCATCCGTTGCATAGATTACGTTATTGTACAGATAGGTGACATCATTTAGAGATAAAACGATACCACTGAATCATTTTTGACTCGTAATCACTGAAAATAGAACGCTATTCTTTCTTTCTTTCAGTTTATACGTACATTCACGTCTGTATCTCCGAAGGGGTAAGCATAGGCGTATTAAACACCCACATGTTGCCAATTAATTATTCCCACTCACGTAATAGGGGGTAAGCCTATTGCCACCAACCGGATACTTTTAAAATTGAGAGTATATTGAAAGAGAAAAGTAGGCAAGAAGAGAAAGCAATGGAGGAAAAAGAATATTGCTTATACGGATGGATTAGGCAGTGTTAGCAAAAGTTAGGTAAGGTCATGGTCGCATACCTGTAACCCGAATTTATTATTACTCGGAAGTCTGAGCCTATAGACGTAGGACTCCGCCATTAGAATTTATAGTGAACGTAATAAGGCTATTGCGTTTAGCGCAAAATACGGAAGTACAATATCAAAGCAATTAAGAAGTTCTAACATTTATAAGTGTTACTTTGAGACCTAAATGTATAAATATACATAAATTTAGTTTAATTACTAAACTATTAGTATTCCATTCCTAATAATTACTCACATAATTTTTTTAAAGAAAAACCTATAAAATATTATTAGAAATTTAATTATTCACTAGCCAATTTTTTTATTTACATTGGTTCACTATATGAAACATAAAATAATATAATTAACAAAAAATTTAGAACTCTTGTTTTTAGCTTAATCTTTGCCTAAAACTTTTTTCGTTTCCATGCTCTATGTGAATGTTTTACAACGCTTGTCCGAGACATAGTGATTTCTTGTACCTACCTGCTTTTTGAACCCATACTATGAACCGTAAAGATACACGTTTTGCATGTAGTCATGCGACAGTTTGGACCAAAATCTGTATTCTATCACTAGGACCGATGGAAACTCTAATACTGGTATGTATTATAAAATACCTGCAAATTCTGCCAGAAGTTTTAACTAAATAGACTCACACTTCTTTAAGGGTCGCGTAGGGACACACAAGTAAATAATTACAAAACTATTTAAAAATAGAACACTTGAACTTAGTATGGATACTTGCATATTTTCTGTTCTTGTTAAACGTGTAAAACTTCTACGACAATAACTTAATCTTTGTAAATGAATGACTTTATATAATATGTATCTATTTGTAAGTAACTTTATCCTTTCACTTGTTTGTTACAGTTTTAAAACTAAAACTACTGAAATGTGAATGTGTCTGAATTATAATAAACGAGAATATGGGCTTCTTTAATGAATATTTTAAAAAGGTCACCTAGAAGTGTTCATACCTACGTGGATGAACCTACTAAAAAGCTATAGCAATTTTTTTAATAGTTAAGATCGACTGAAAGAGAGTACCTATAAGCCCATGCTTAAACCAGGTTTAGACTTAACTAACCCAATATTTTTGAAGCTGCTGTAATCTCATTACATGTCCAATGGAACAGTTGTCACTTAAAATTAGTAAAATTCCAGGTCAACATTAATTATGATAACTGTTGGAGGCAAATTGTTATCGCATTACTTAATAAACGTCATGAATCGAGCATAACTGGCTTCTTGCTGACATTTTAATCCTGGATAATCCCTAGAGATGGATGTAGAAAGATTTGGATGTGATATTGACGGAGAAAGAAGACCAGTATGGTATGAATAGTAATTGAGAATTGAAAACAGTGAATTCTAATGGTATTTACAGGCAAGGATAAACCTCAACGATAAAGAACTGCTTCCTTAGTATGTCAGTATTAACAAAGCTATTCTAAATACATATTTGCCCTCTAAAAGATACATGATTCAGTCAGTCAGACACGATGATAAGCGGTGATTTATACTATTTTACTGTGAGTTTTTTGAACTAGGTCAGTCCCCTATTTAAAATAGATACAGGTCCTGCCTTTATAGGTTCTTCAAAACGAAGACAATTGATAAGATCAACCAATCTCTAGAACAAATTCGACCTTCAAACCTTCAACGAAAGAACGTACTTCCATCTCAAAGGCCCACAACGCACTTGTGACTCTTGAGTTGCAGGCGTCCATGGGCGACGGTAGTCACTTACCATCAGGTGACCCGTCTGCTCGTTTGCCCCCTATAATATAAAAAAAAGGTTGTGAAAATGTAAACCAAAAATCGGCGACTAAAAGATTCATGTCTTCAGACTTCAATAAGTTAGCAAGTAAGCAATTTCACTCCCTTTTGCTTCCTCTTCTCTGAATCTTCTCTGTTAAAAAACAGAAATATAAAACATTTTATATTATTAAAATACGAAATACCGCATCCACTCTTCTCACACGAGGATTAAAGTGGGCGACACACACGGATGTACTTCACTGCATATTTCATAGTGCACGCGATCCCTTAACGTCCATATTGTATATATATATAGCCATCGTCCCTCTGTTGCATGTTCATCGATTTTCATACTAAGCGCTTTTGTAACTTACTATGTACCTACAAAGTATTGTATCACCATCATCATAGGCACTCACTTATGAGACAAAGGATTTCAAGCTTAAATTTGGGCCCCACATGACGGGCCTGTTGGTTTGTTGGGTAGTGATCCTGACTGCTGAGCCAGAAGCCGTGGGATCGATTCCATCCCAGGACAATAATTGTGTAATAAGCATTTGTTCTGTATCTGGGTATAATTTATCTATAATATGTATGTATTTAGTAATATATAACTATGTTTATCAGCAGTTTGATTATCATGGTACAGGCTCTGCCTAGTTTGGTGTATGAGCCGTCTTAACTTATCATTATTATGCGTCTAATATGTCCATTGATATATAAACATACACACATGATTATGTTCAATTTCGAATTAAAATCGAGTTGAGTTTGATTAGAAGTAGCGTCAGTTGGTATTCTTAAATACCTCGTGAGAGGAAGATCGAATGTTATAAATTTCAAGATTTTTTTTAACCACTACCAGGTGGTGGTTAAAAGAAATCGGTTCCAGTGATTGTATCTATGTATTATTAAGGCGTGTATTAGGTCGTCTTCTTCTAGTTACTTCAAATTGCAAAAAAAAAATGTCAGAGCCACATAACGCGAAAGGACTGACGGACGGACCATTCATTTCTGTAGCAGGTAGCCATTTGTAGTCTCTTCCTGGTTACATTATATAATACCGGTAAAAAATTAAATAAATACAATAACATCAAAAATCCAAATAAGCAGATTACAGAGATACTAAGTAATAAAACGTAAATTACATATATTTATAAATTTATACTCCAAATATAACTCTATATTAACATAATTATGTTGAGATAAAACATTTGAAAAGAAAACCGTCAAACAAAATTATTTAACCAACTACATTCAAACAAACGTCACATATGAAAACAGTGTTATAATTTACAAAAATATTACCTTTTATATACAGATCTATATCAGTTATCATAAACTATAACAGCATAAAGGTTTTACATTCTAACAAGCTAGTTTCCTGTTTACCCTATAATGGCATAAAAATAAGGTCGGTATCTGAGACCACCCGGTGCGTTGAACAGAGCGTTAAGCGTAGCTTTAAGCGACTTGACACATTTCTCAGCGGTGAACGTTTGCTGAACAAATTTATTTTTAAAAATAACGTTTGTATAATTACTCTCTCGGCTATTAGCACATACGCATCAATATTGATCTCTCGGCTATTAGTAGATACGCACCAATTATATCTTTGAGTGAGTAAATATAATCAATAATTTACACCTGGTTTTAAACATGTCACTTACAATCTTCTCCAGGTTTCTTTTCCGAAGTATTATCTGTTCGGAGCATCTTGGGTTCTGATAGGTTGATTGATTAAACTATCGATTTATGGATGTGGAGGTCCCGTTAATGGAAGTCCCATTTGCCTTCTATTCACGAAAACTACTAGTTTATGTCATCACTGTCCCGATCCCGTGGGAATATCCGGATAAAAGTAGTCTATGCGTTAATCCAGGTCTACAGCTATCTACATATCAAGTTTCATCGCAATCGGTTCTGTAGTTTTCGCGTGACAGAGCAACAACCATCCATACAACCGTACATCCTCCCAAGTTTTCAGTGGTTTTGCGTGAAAGAGTAACAAACATCCATCCATCCATCCATCCAAACTTTCACATTTATAATATTAGTGGGATTAGCATTTCATCGTCCACTGCTGGACATAGGCCTCTGCTAATTTACGCCACTGAGCTCGTCAGCGCCCCTCATCCAGTGTTTCCCGACCGTTTTGCGCAGATGGTCACTCCACCTTGCCGCAGGGTGTCCTACAAATACATTCAAAACACTCCATAATTTCCGCTTCTCGCTTCTCTTCGTTACCAACCACTATCCTAACAAAGATAAGTTTACAATAGATAACTTTCTGTTATTAGTAGATACATTCACTTAAACAAGTGTTGATAACAATGATTATAGATATTAATTATGAAAGAACATAATATTTTATTTTAATTATGTTTAGTTAGATGATAAATTAGATGTTACAGTAGTCCTTATCAGTTTTATGGGTTATTTAACACTTAAAATGTACACTGATTTAAATTTATAGAGTGTAACGGACTTAATATAACTAATATAGTGATAATTTAAACACTGTTTAATTAACTTTAAAAAAGTAATCGTGATAAATGGTAATAGGCTGTATTCCACCTTTAGAGGTAGACCATTTTCTTCAAATTTAAATGAGGCCAGCTTTGAGTACAACGAATTCAATTTAAAAAATAATTATTAAAATCGGTTCACAAATAGCGAAGATATTACATAACATACACAATAAAACAATCTAATCTAATCTCAAGTCAGTCGAATTGAGAACCTCCTCAAGTCGCTATAAAAGAAGGTACTACCAACTTAAGTTACCTACATATTACTATTACATAATCATCTTAATTCTCAAAATAATGAAGGCTCTTAGTAAGAGATGATCTTCACTATTCTTCTTCTTTTCCAATTCTAATTTTCACTTTACTTTTCATTGAATTGAATTTGTTTTGTATTTAATGACTTGATTTGTTTAATTTCTTTATAAGTATAGGGTGCAAGAAACTACGGTTCTAAGTACAGTGAAGAAATGATTAAAACATGTTTTTTGTAACATAACTGAATGAAATAAGTGAATTAAATCCTTCCCATTAAACTAAACTACACTGGGAAGCTATTTACACCGCTTTATTCTTATTTTATTGTATAATAAGAGTTGTTGTTGACGGGAGTGAACCTAATCTACAACATCTTAAGACTTATTTTAGAAACACGCACAAGTGGAGCCATCCATGGGCTTGTATGACAAATGAAATCAAGCTACAATTCACAGGAGCGGACGAGGCAGTGGCCATATGTGGCCAGTGGCTAAGCTGCGGTAGCGTAATGGCTAAGGTGTCGGACTTACGATCAAGTGATTGCGGGTTTGAACCCCACCCAGTGCAACTACCGTCGCGAACCCACTCCTAACACAAGCATTTAGCTTAGCTGTGTGACCCACGTTGCTAGTATCCTTTAAATAATATATATATTATATATATATATATATATATATATATATATATATATATATATATATATATATATATATATATATACTCAGGTATATATATATATATATATATATATATACCTGAGTAAAACTTGATGATAATATCTAAAGTGACATATAAAATAATAAATAAGACTTTTCATTAAAATAACATCTATTTTAGTATTTAATTGAATTGCCTGGTTTTCAAAAACTAATTAAAATTAGTTTTTAACTGGTTTTCAGAGTTTTATGACATCCTGACACTTATTCATCACAATATTTATATCAAAAATACATAACCGGTCCACATAAACTATGGTGATTTGCATCGAGACCTTGAAAAAACCTTTTCGTACCCTTTTTCCACAATGCCATTACCCATGTTATCTCCAGGACAAACTTCCAAAGGCATGTTTCATCAAAATTTGAAATGGTTTTAACTTTTTTCCAAGTAACTGAAAGGCACTTTTTTTAATAAGATTTGTTTGTAGTGAATTTAATGAATGTTGATAAAACATATTAAATTACGTAGAGGTTGTCAGGTCCAATGTAAATGTATGTGGAGTGTCGGTCTACACGCAAATCGATGGTAAATAACATTATCGCGGCGTTCGTCGGACGGCTGCTAATAGTTATGGTGACATAATTACTGCGGGGAAATTAGTTTTACTCAAATCTAATGTTTGAAATTTTCATATAAGTATGTAGACACGTGTGTTTAGATTTTTTATAAAGATTAATGGTAATATAGGTGTTGTAGCGAGGCGATTGAGCACTCGACTCACGAAATACAATAGTGGTATCACTAGAACCTGGCAATAGCAAGGCCATATCCGTAATATTTCAATATTGTCGTGATTATATATTAAATTCTCTCTAAATTGTCACTGCTCTGCTCCTAAACTTTATATTGCACAGCTTATAACCTTCCTCATTGAATAATAAATAAATAAATAAAAATAATTATTCAAATCTGACTAATAGTTTCCGAGATTTGCTCGTTTAAACAATCAAACAGCAACTTTTCAGCTTTGTAATATTAGAGTCAGTAAATAGTATAGATTTGAGACATACATACGTGCGAACACACCAGAGGCAAAGTTAGTAAGTCAAGTCTTCGCTTAAGGGGAAAAAGTACAATAGCGCTATCCTGAAACGTTACAATTAACAAATTTCCTTTCAAGCGTCGAAGTCAATTAGAATGTTTTTGCTTGTTCTAACTTTCATTATTTAAGAAGATACTATACAAAGTAATACTATACAATAATACTATACAAAAGCCATAGGGCTGGAAATACTTGTGGGATGAATGAAGAATAGATAATTTTGAATCTGCCTACCTTATATTTTGTAAAATATTGTTTGAAAACCAGTTTAAATTGTACACAGCCGACAAACTTATTTGATTAATTAGCCATTACTTTACATTTTTAAAGATCGGGTTGAACTAAGACTATAAATATACTACTAATTACTACAGTCTCTTCGAATAATTTTGATCTTTTTTATGTTATAGGGGGCAAATGAGCATTCTCGTCGCCCATGGACATTTGCAACTCAAGAGTCACAAGTGCGTTGCCGGCCTTTGAGGTGCGAGTACACTCTTTTCTTGAACGTTTGAGTGTCGTATCGGTTCAGAAATTTCGCTGGCGACAATTTACTCCACAGATTGGTTGTGCGACGCAAAAAGGTTGGACGCAAGAAGTTCACAGTAGTTGAGCAACAAGGCTGCACCCTGCACATAATTTGATCGACTTTGCTATGTTCGCTACCTATTTTAATTGTTATTAAAAATATTCTAATAATCCTATTTTGGTTTTCTTAAACATAGCAGTTCTAAATATCTTGCAAAATAATAATAATAACTTGAGAGACCTCACACACGGCCGTCTGTTCCCAAACTTTACCAAATTAAGGCCCTCCAGCGCCCGGTGCGTCTGCTGCGGGCAGAGAGAGTCCTACTCCACTCTTTCTCCCGTTCCCCCGCCTCCTTTGAGGACCTCCTTTATCACCTCTTCGCAGAAGAAGGCGACAGCGTTCCATGCGATCTTGCTCCGAACCATGGCCGGAACCACGGTTGGGAGCGAGAGACTACCCGCAGCACCGACTGCCACGACGAGATCACGGCGCTTGTTAGGGTATTCCGACATTGTGTGAAGCGCCGTATCGTCGGGGCAATCACCACAATAGTGGCAAAGTGACGTCGGCTCCCGGCCTATCCGACATAGGTACTTGCCGAAGCAACCTGTCTGCAAAGCCCCTGCGTCATCCGGAAGGTGAGGGCCCCGTGCCCTCTCTCAAACTAGGCAGAGCCTGTACTATGGTAATCGGACTGCTAATAAACATACTTAAATAGTCAAATACCAAGAACAAAATGATTTTATACAGTTTAAACAAACAAACAATCACAAAAAATGTAATATTTTTTGGTTTTTCAGTATTAACTTTTTTCCAATATTTCATTGTTTAGGTAAATTTTTCTGCACAGATAATATGTAAACCCCATTGTACCTTTTAACATTATTAAATTGAATAATTAACACCCAACTCTATTCTAGGATGATGGGAGATACAAATATACTACTAGTACCAAGTGACACTTCTTTTGGCGTTCTCTGAATGTGTTTGACATTCTTTCAGAATTGTTAAAATCAGACCTATATATAACTGAATCATCAGCTTTAGGTTGCCCACATACATTAATCAAATCGTACACTAACCGCATCTAATTCAAACCGAGCCCGGTGTATCACAAGTTTTATTCAAAGTAAGGTAAATGTCCCGACCACGTCACGCAACGTGCATAAAAAAGTAAATAATTAATGACCGTTTGAAGGCGATATCATTAATCCTGTGGTTTGCGCTGTATGGCCACTAAGTAATAGTATCTAGTGCTAACCTATATATCAAGTTATGTCGCTGTCGCTTTTAATCTACGCTAATATTATGTAAATAGTTTTTAATATAATATTCTGTTAGGTTTACAAAAATAGATATATTAATTTGATATAAATTCGAAATATTGTATTCGTTTGTTCATGTTTGGGGAGTGGAAACGAATGTAACGGGCAACACCGAATGTTTACCCCGGGAGAACAGTAAATTTAGGCGGCCTATTTATTATTTAAATATCTATTATTAATTGGGCTTATATTTGTTGTAATCATTATTTTTATATCTGATAAAATTATTAAATAAATGGACTTACGTATAATTCTTAAACATGTGTAATGGATTTACTAAGTAGGTAGTTTTATTTTTGTAAATACAAAAAAAAAAACAAAACTAAAAACAATTTGAAAATACGAGTGATTGCATGGTGTTTGTTACGGCATCATACACAGATGACATCAAAATTTCGAAATTTTTGGATTTGCGAGATTTGAGAATTGAGCCATCGCTTTAACATTTTTGTTAGTGTTATACCTTTGTACGAAATGGTATAAGTTTTTAAATATTACATTACACATCTCAACATCTAGTTGCTAAACGTAGCGGTGTTTATTTGGGTGTCTAAAAAAAAAATAAAAATAAATTAAACGTTAATTTGAGCTAGGCAGCGTTGTTTCCGAGATACCCTATAATTTTGAAATAACATCACAAAGCGTAATTTAATTTTATATATGTAACCGTTGGTGTATATCATCTGTTTGTTAAATTATATTGCAATATTCTTCGTGGTCTCTCAATAGTTCAGTGTAAGCAATGAACCATGCAACTGCAAACATAATTGGTTTTCAAAGGATCGTTACCGAAATATCACGAATAATGTTCAAGTACCTTGCAGTCATTTTATTCTGAAAAAAGGGAGTTTTTAATTATTTTACATAGCTCCTTGTACACAGCTCCCATGTATAAGTTTCAGAGTAACGATGCTGTAAGAAGAGTAGTTACTTCAAAAGCAAAAGCAAAAACGGTTAAGCACGCCGCCATCTATCGAAATATTGAGCTCCTGTTCGAATAGAAAAAGTCGCAGACAAACACGGGTTCTGCATTCAAGATAACAAGGTCGCTGCTCGTGGCTGCTGCGACGTCGATGTACAGCGGCTCCGGGGAGCATCAGATGTCGAAATCGGCGCATTGACTTCAAAGCTGAGTAAACGGTCAGACAGTCCAATTTTTACTTCGAAATATATTTTAAATCTAAGAGTCATTAAGTAGTCGAAATGTAAATTATGACATTTAACAGTAATGGTAAGATGAACCACAAACATTCGATCTGACTTTGACCCCTCGATTAAAAGCCAGCGCATAGATATTTCAATTAGAAAGTTAACCAATGTGCCATTGTATACAGTTGGGAAAGAAAAAAAAAACTATCATTCTTCTTGTAATGCAGAAACTATGAGGATTAGCTAGGATGTGGCATGAGAGTCTAAACTCTATACTATTCGTTCGAGATGAATATATTTGATGAAATGTTGTTAAATGTTTCCATTTGAGCAAAATTATGAATAAACCTTGAAGGATTTGCTTAAGCGGAAAAGTTAGTTTGGTGAACCTCTGACTGAAATACTTGCTCAACTGAATGGATGTGATATTGATGGTAAACGTACAATTAAGTGTTTCATCCAGGTGTTGAGTGATAAACCCTGGATTAAACCTTTAGGTCTAACGCTAACGCAATGTGTTGTTCTCATCGCGAACAACTACTAAAAGTTTTAATTAAAATACACACAACGAACAGACATTTCGATGATAAAGTAAACATGTAAATAATGTATACGGAAACTATATTCGAGTATACGAATATATATATATTCAGGTGACATGCATATTATTGAAACTAATAATAATACGTTACAATACTCTTGCATTTGCATGAATATGAGTACAGAGTTAGACAATATATTCATTATATCGGCTTGTTGGGCTTGCTGAAGTGTTAAGAGTTCACAGTATCTTTATTAGAACCGAGTCACGACAGCTCTACTATACCTATGAAGGGTTTTGGGAAGTGCGTTTCACTCTCGAAAGGTAGTATTTCTGAAGACTTAAATATTTATAATGTAAAACTACTGTAACGTCACAAGAAATTGAGAACAGGTTTCGATAGATGCTGATAGGTCTTTCTTTTACGGAGCAACCGCATATCGTGGTATACAAATGCAGAAGAACTTTAATGCTTTTGATGTTGTGAATCAGCTCTGCCCCAACTGAATGAGGACGAGGTTATGGCGGTCACCGTATTAGTTATCGCTGATAATGACGTTTACGGTCCAGCCGTAGTTAAAGCTTGTGTCGAGACTCTAGTGAACGGAGTCATTACGTTTTGAGTAGGAAAATTATTGGTAAACCGGAGTCGAGTGAAATTTGTTAGCGGAGGAACGTACCGTGTCAGGAATAGTCATGTTTATGTTTACGTGCACCCTTCATCAAAACTTTATAAACTACGAATGGGAGAAATTTTATCGAAAGGCACGAAGGTGCGAGTCGTTAGGCATGTAATTTCCAGAAGTGCTCCGTAGGTATAGGTATTGAAATGAGCCAATGTGATTCTATCAACGAGTCGTAGCAAGAACAATGATCTTGTTAGAGATGCACAAGCACTTCGCAACTTCCTTGAAGGAACTAGGATGTGCGGGCTTCACTGAGATGAGTATCGAATGAAATACTAAATGCCCTGTTGTATACAAACCTTGCAGGTTAGCTTGTAAATATATAAAATATATAATAGCAAGAACGGGAAATGGTTGCAGAAATGATGGAAGTTGGCATCATCCACGAATCGGTTTCAGAATACGCTAGTCCTAATTCTGGTTTGCAAACAGGATTTTAAATAAGTGTCGATTTTAGACTGCGAAATTCGATTACGATCAGCGGTATCCAATTATTTCATTTTTTCCATAACCTTGCATGTCTTCTGGTCACTATCAAGTACCTAGATCTGAAGTCAACCGATTGAGATCGTTTTGTTACACCGGAAAGTCAATACGAAATTAATCGCATGCCGTTCAGATTAGCAAATACACTTGGGTCTTAGGATCAGTTCGATTTACCAAGGCAATAGTGATGTCATCTTTGTTTATGAAAAGTCTATCCCTGAATGTTTAGATAGATTCGATCGATCGTATCTGAAACTAACCTTATCCAAATGTTAGATACTATTTACAAAATAAGGTTTAGCGATCCAACCGCACCACTCTTAGCTCTTTAGCAGCTCGAAGTTTCAATTTTGATAAAAAGATTGGGAAGACAAAGTGGGTCATCCCATACAAATCCAATGGGGCATAAATAATATTAACCACAAAAAGATAGGACTCCTTCCGAGGTTATGTTTGGATTGAATATGAATGCGGAGATTGACCCACGGTTGAATGAGGTAAGACGCAAAAGTAACTAAAATTTGAATTTAGAAATATTGCTTAAATCCGTCAAAAACATAATATATATGTACAGCAAGGAAAATAAAAACGTGCATGTGACAGCAGCCGATCGTATGTTACCATGCCTTCATGTAGCTACCATAAACATAGATGATGATGATGACGATGATGATGATGATACAGAACAGGTAAAAGAACAGAAAAGTTAAAATATTCTGTTAACATTAGTATATGTGTGTGTAGTGTGTGTGTATTTTGCATAGGCATAAGGTACCGAATAAATAATTATTTACCTATTGCACAGAATTCATAATAGTTCAAGTACAGAAGTCACACTTTACCAAATAATTTAATTAAACAAGCGACTCCTGTTCCGACATAATAAAGTCTCAACTCGGGTCACACAGCGCTAATTATCTACAGGTATATTCAACTAGCAGTTGCCTCTTTCTATCGCGTAACTCTTATCTGTTTCGACAGCACCGCGATATTAGGGTTGTCTTTTTATTTAAATTAATTAATGTGAATATTTAGTTACTGCCTTATTTTTGTGAACAAATAAACCTAGACCAGGTACCAATAACTCGATAGTCTACATATGAAAGAATGACGCGACGCATATTGTGTGCTAAAGCATCAAACAAATGGCGCGCCGCATCCCACTGAATTTTGGCACGATTGGTCGAACCCGAAGTGTAATTGTAGCTTTATACCTACACTGCCAAGTAAACCTGGCATGCTTATTGTGACTGCCTTATACATTCAGCTGAATGCAATAATTATTGTCTATCGGTACAAACTGTAAATATGATACGGAATAATTGTATGAGAAAATATAGACTATTAGTATAAAATTAAATGATTTATCATAATAAGCTAGTTATATATTAATTAATAAGATGTGACATAACTATGCACTTACATGGATAATATAAACAAAAAAAAAGGCGAGACAGCAAAAAGAAATGATTTATGATGAGATATCACTACATAATAATGGAGCGGGGTCCCCCGCCGCGTCTGTATGTTCGCGATAGACTGAGGAACTGCTGGGCGGATTTTCGTGCGGTTTTCACTAATAGACAGAGTGATTCAGGAGGAAGGTTTAGGTGTATAATTTGTTAAGATTTTGTGTAAATTGATTGAAATATGTTGATGTTTGTTGAAGATGTCTCTGCTACCCGTACGAGGCCGAAGTGATGAATTACTAATTGTTGTCATCCGCCGCGCTGGTGTGTAAGAAGGAAGGTTCACAGCCAGTATGTCGCTTGTGGGAAAGAAGTACCATTAGTGACGTCTGCTGGTTTCTGAAAAGGAAGGTTCACAGCTATTATGAGATGTATGCCGCTTGTGGGAAGGAAGTACCGAAAGTGACGCCCTCTGGGTTGTGAGAAGGAAGTATCACAGCCTTTATGATTATAATTGTTATATATTTATGTATGTACCTGTTGCTTGTGAGAAGGAAGTACCACTTGTGACGTCCCCTGATTTGTAAGAAAGAAGTATCACAGCCTTTATGACACATGTCACTTGTGGGAAGGAAGTACCGCAAGTGACGTCAACTGGTTTGTGCGAAAGAAGTATCACAGCCTTTATGACACATGTCACTTGTGGGAAGGAAGTACCGCAAGTGACGTCAACTGGTTTGTGCGAAAGAAGTATCACAGCCTTTATGACACATGTCACTTGTGGGAAGGAAGTACCGCAAGTGACGTCAACTGGTTTGTGCGAAAGAAGTATCACAGCCTTTATGACACATGTCACTTGTGGGAAGGAAGTACCGCAAGTGACGTCAACTGGTTTGTGCGAAAGAAGTATCACAGCCTTTATGACACATGTCACTTGTGGGAAGGAAGTACCGCAAGTGACGTCAACTGGTTTGTGCGAAAGAAGTATCACAGCCTTTATGATTATAGTTGTTATAGATTTATGTATGTACCTGTTGCTTGTGGGAAGGAAGTACCACTTGTGACGTCCCCTGGTTTGTGAGAAGGAAGGTTCACAGCCGTTATGAGATATGTCACTTGTGGAAAGGAAGTACCGCAAATGACGTCCCCTGGTTTGTGAGAAGGAAGGTTCACAGCCGTTATGAGATATGTCACTTGTGGGAAGGAAGTACCGCAAGTGACGTCCCCCGATTTGTGAGAAAAAAATTCACAGCCTTTATGATTATAATTATTATATATTTATGTATGTACCTGTTGCTTGTGGGAAGGAAGTACCACTTGTGACGTCCTCTTGTATGTAAGGAAGTATCATAATCATGTTTCTGACGCAAGGCACATACGTCCGTAAAATTGTAAGTCTGAATTCGATGCTATGGAAGATTACTATTGGCCGAGTGTTAGGTTAATACGGCTGTTTTTGCGTGCGTGCATGAGGACATGCACGACGTCAGGATGGTCGAGTGTTAGGTTTACAAAAATAGATATATTAATTTGATATAAATTCGAAATATTGTATTCGTTTGTTCATGTTTGGGGAGTGGAAACGAATGTAACGGGCAACACCGAATGTTTACCCCGGGAGAACAGTAAATTTAGGCGGCCTATTTGCTCGTGGCCAGCATCGAGTTCGGACGTGTGTTTAAAAGTGTATTGAAATGGAAGAATATAATATCTACCCTACAGTATTCACGTGAGTTTTATTGTACTGTCAGTTTTACCTTTATTTGAGATATTCTACAATTCCAAAGATTCATTCCATCCCATAAGTTTCCAACCACTGTAGTTTTTTATGCTCATCTGGAGTCTGACTGCTTGGACTATATAGTCGGATAATGCAGTCAAGAAAAAAAAAAAACTTTTTAAAATATTTTTAAGTCGTTTATCATTTAAATAGTCTTAGTACAGTAAATACCCGCACTGGGTCTTCCCTAACCACATAATTAAACACGGATTGGATCAAAATGGGATTTTTCAGGTTTCGAAGGATGAAAGTCTGCCTTCCAGTGCAGTGGAAGATTTTGCCTTTTGCAAAGTCGTTCGTGGACATTGGATATGGATTGCCCAAATTATATTGTATGATGTATGGGTATATTGCGAAATGACCAGAGTTTTCGACATTAATTACTTAGTTTTTGTGTATTAGAAATCTGTGACGGGCAGATAATACACGATTAAATTTCAAGAGTCTCCTTTTATGACTAAGTGATAGGCGAGAGGAGACATAACATAATCTATAGGGTATAAATACTTATGGACAATTATTTATACGGATTTTTTTAAGCAAACGCGCACAGCTAGGAATGTGAACTTTGGAATACTTAAAGTTTATATGTAGAAAAAGTGCAGAAAGCTATAAACTTTAAAAAATATGTGCTATTAAGTAAAAAATATTTAAAAACGGCTAGAAAAAGTTATAGGGTTCCAGTATATATTTTGACCTGTCATGATATACAATTCTATAGAATGAGGGTTCAAGTTATACTGTTCAAGAAATAAAACAAAACATTTAAAACATTCGAAATTCGACCGCCAGGCCATCTCTAGTAATAATAAAGTGTCAAAATGGTCCAACATAAAATTAAATTTGACCTTTAAACTGTTTACAACTACACTAAAGGTATTTTCTCTTTTTGCTAAGTTTTCTTTTTACATAGGTAACCGCATTTTTTGTGGCCCCATGTCTACAAAGCTAAAAATCTGTTAAGATCGAGTGTGCGATAGGGCTCGATGACTGCAAGACGACGCAGCGAAACCGACGCGAATTATACACCATTTATCAACTTATTAATGAGCTTCTACCACGTAGTGTCAGCAAAAAAGATACATAACTTTCTGTGGGGTATGTAATTAAGTTAAGTATATGTAGATTTAATAAATTGTAATATGATAATTTTGATATTATGTCGAGTAAGGGGTGAGGAGTGCTATATTATATTTCAGCTCATCACTCATCATCATATCATGAAAGGCAATTCTGATGATACGTATACATTTTTTCTCTCTTTCCCTGTAATATTACCTAATGGCTTTAATTTTTATGTTTTTTCATGTTTTTCAAGCTTTCCACTAACAATTTAAATTTACGGTTATGACGTATTGTACGGCATGTATTGTGTATTGTTTAAAATTTACTTGAAGAAACATCAATTCAGTTTTCGTAATACCTATACCATTTAAAGCAATAAATGCATTAAATGCAAGTTAGTAAACAATAGCAGAAAATATGAATAAATAAAACAGACTAGAATAAAATTAACAAATCTAGAATACAATTCTATGAAATTTTGTGGTACACAAAAGGACGCAGTTAATTGCAGGTAGACACTTAATTAATATCTCTAGTAATAAAAAATGGAACATTTTATATTTCTAATACTGAGGCGAGCTGAAGCGAGAGAAAACTTACATATTTATTTAATATTATGAAAATACGTTAGCATACGTATTTTCGTTAGATAATTAATATGCTCAAAATAATTGCCATTGATAGAATTACGTATAGATTATGGGTAAAATTCCTACATAAACTTTATAGACTACACTAACAACACTTATCTCTGCGTCAACTTAGAGTGGACGGCAATACAGCTACATAAGTTCTGTTTTATACAACAGAGATAACAGGGAATTAAATATTTATCCTCTCACCGCCCGAGAATGTAAACGACGAAAGTCTGAATAGGTAAGCACTTTTACTTAACACAAATTAGAAGCACTCGTAAGCATATACTTGCTTACTAGCTCACTCACTCACTCACGCATGTGCGTACACACTCACTCACCCACTTTTTTTTAAATTTTTCTATTTTATTGTATTCCAAACATTTATCATAAATATAGAAATTAAAGAGCCTGAGCCCTCTTCGGAGGTGGGCGTTAATAACTGCGACTCAGAGCTCTCACTAGAGCAGTTATTTTCGTGCACATGTATATTGTAAACATTGTTTTTTGGTTCCAATAAAAACTATTAACTATTAATAAAACTATTAACTGTTAGAGAATTATTATGTTATTATGTGCGCCAATATATGATACATATCGCCATCCGGCAAAAAAAGTGTCATATCACATGTCAGGTACGCTTTGACATTTTTATAGCATTGAATAGCAAATGTTGCATTTGGTAAGCTGTAAAAACATCGTTATTATCTCAGTGAAAAGGGAACTAAGTTTCCTTTTTCACTGAGCTGTTTTGTTCAATTCACCGGTATAAAAGTCGTGTTTTCTCAAAATAGCTGTTTTTGTATTATGCTAAAAAAAAAATTAAGAGGACTCATACTTTCTGGCAATAGCTATTTCGAGTTACAGGTATGTGACTCTGACCTCCACGACCATTGCGACATTGCCTCTCCCCAATCCATCCGTACAAGCAATATCCTTTTTCTTCCATTACCTTTCCTTCTTACCTACCTTTCCCGTTCAATATAGTCGTCTGAATTTTCCCATCACTAATTCATAAAGTGTCCGGTTGGCGGCAATAGGCTGTTACGTGAGTGTAACCAAATTATAGTTGGCAAAATATGGATCTTTAAAACGCCTCTGCCTACTTCTTTGGAGATACAGGAGTGAAAACAAAGACGTAATTAGACAGCCCTACTAGCTTTTTTTTTTCTGGTGATGAGTAGGCTCCTCAAAGCCGCGGGAGTGGGGGGAAGAGATATAAGGTTCGGAACGTACAAGGGACGTTATTTTTGTTGCATTTATTGACACCGGTAACTACTTAAAATTTGGCGGTCTGTGTTTGTCTGTGTTTGTCTATTTTATTGTTCGTCACGTCTGAGTTATTAGAGTCAGTTGCTAACAGTCTTTGAAAATGGAATATGCTTATTATAATTTAACGGAATAATATTCTTTATTCAAATTGTTTTAATCTTGTTAAAGAATAATAGTGGCGAAATCAAAATATTAAAAATATCGAAAATGTGCGGGTGGATGAAGAACCTTCTACCTCACGATCTCGAAAACGGAGGGCGTGCACCGCTGAGCCAGTCAGCCTGTGACCACGGCCAGTGCAACCTGGTCGAAACGTCAGGCAATTCAGAGATATGTAATACCTTTTCGTGATCGCGTTAATTCTCGTATAAGTACATAATTATATCATGGAACGCGAAAGTTTAAAAGTTAGTATAAGAATAAAAGTGTTACCAGAATTCGCGTATACTTTTGAATAAACAATATACATCGTAGTAAGGTCTGTTATAGATGCATATATGTATTTATCAAACGAAACATGTAACCGATTTATTAAATTGTTTCGTAGACCGTACATTCTAACACTTGTCCGGATATTGAGTCATTCGCTTGTGTCTTTAATGAAAAGTCGTTTGCCTTAAATTGAATAAATTTACAATTTTTTTAGTGACCTTTAAAGCTGATGAAGAGATAAATATATTAATAGATTTTATAATTGTTGTCCTTGAATATATTACTTATATTTTTGACAATTTATTCTCTATTGTACAACATAAAGTTATAGGAAAAACAAAGTCGAAAGTAAATTATTTTTATTCATAAAAGCATAATTTATTTACACTATCACAATACCTGTTAACGCAAACACCTGATTGTAATAATTTGTAAAACTTAACAATTGTAAAGGTCTAGCCGTTTTCCAGCTGTTTTTGGAATACAATTTACTTATATATGTTATTGTAGTGATTTTAAAATGTAGTAATGTATGCATGTTGCCATGGTTCTCAGGAAATATTAGGAATATTAACGACATACAAAGGACACTTATTAATAAAATAGGTTCCTAGTCATTTTGTATAATACAAAACCAGTGTTGTTATGTATTTTTGAACCACTCGTGATGATTTTATTATTATTGTTTAAGTACTTAGTACGACCTCGACCATTTCTGGTCTTTTGTAGCGCACTCGCGATGATACTGAGAGCCTTGCGACAATCGAACTTTCAATTGTTGCGTACGATTATTAATAAACTTTTTACGCAGATTCCTGTCTTGTACTCGCTTCTTTTCTTTTATGATGATGATTAGCGACATTAATCACCAAGAGTATTTTATGCAAAATAGTTGGTTAATAACTCGTCCTAAAATATATCTCTTGGGCTATAATAAACCATATTCTAATAAAAAGATGCACATTAAGATAACACAACTCGTAGGCAAATAGATACAAGTTTCTGTTTAATAACATCATAGATCACTTAAATAAGACTTTGAAACTATTATCTAGTGTCAATAAATTATAAAAACTCATGATATAAAACAACATAGATATGATATGAGGGTCTAGAAATTGTTTCAGCTGCTCTTATCTGTCGAAAGATGATGAAGAGATTGAGTCTTCGATAAGGACTCTCCCAGATAACTCTGTAACTGGTATCCGCTGGTGCTATTTTTTTTTAATAATTGTAGCCCAGATCCCACACAGAATTATATATTTTTAAGGTAACTGAACTGTAGGTACGTCTCCTTTGCGCATGTTGCCCGCGATTTTATTAGAAAACTGTAAGAAACTTCAAACGTTCGTAAATTCATTAATCCAATCCAATCCGTCAGCCTATTGTAGTCCACTGCTGGATATAGGCCTCTCTAGCTATCTTCGTCAGGTTGTCAGTCCATCCTGGTGGGCATCCTACCTTCCGTTTACCTATTCACGGTCTCCACTCTAGAACCCATTTGCCAATTAGTCAATTCATAGTTAAATACGAATATTAGAAATGAAATGGATGGTACAAATTATACAATTAAACCTTCCTCATGAATAACTCTATTAGTGAAAACCGCATGAAAATTCGTTTTGTAATTTTCCAGTTTTTCGCGAACAGACATACACACGGGGAGGGACTTTGTTTTATAATATGTAGTGATTAAGTTAATTGGCCTGTAAACACATATTTGTTGGCATGATAATAATTATGTTAAAAACAAAATATGTTTAATATGCAATAAATACCAGTACTGCACTGTAGTAAAAATATTTACATGATTAAAAATATATGTCAAGTTGATCAACGTTTCTAATTTTAATAATTTGATTTGTTCTTATTCCTCGTTTTCAAATAACATTGAGTATATTTTTAATACGGCGAAATATGTTGTTTCTATCAAATAATCTATTTTAAATATAATATTATAAAATGTTGATCATCGTATATTAGAATTATTAGAACATTTACATTTGAAATAGAGCTTCTGCTTAGAAAACAAAAAACTTAACACGTTACACCTTAAAACGAACAAAACATTCAGAAAAAAAATTCCTCAGAGACATCTTCTTAAAAATAACTAGTTTATAAGCATCTCAATTAACTTCAATGACTTACTTGAAAATTACATTAACCGACTTAAAATATCAAAGAAAATCTCTTTTAAGAGAGCATAAAAAGTCTAGGGTGAAAGTACCAAATATCGGTCTTTATTTATTTTCGCACCCAATGTAATAAAACTCCGTCGTCATTGTTTACACATGCGATTTGTCAAACAACAGTATATTGTATATTGCTGTTTGGTTTAATAGCGATTATTGTAGAATTTCTCGAAATTATTTATTTACACTTTATGCAGAAAAGCGGCCTTATAAATAAGAAATTCTTCAAATCAGTCACCTTGTGACTATGGCCAGTGCAACCTGGTCGAAATGGACAATTCAAAGGTATGTAATACCTATTACGTGATTGCGTTAATTATGTATACTTGAAGTTTACATAATTAAATAAAGGATGCCAAAAGAAATCGCCTAACATACAAAATAAGTCAAAAAAGTTTCACAGGCTGACTGGCTTAGTAATGCATGCCCTCCGTCGTCGAGATCGTAAGGTAGAAGGTTCTTCATCCATCCGCATATTTTCGATATTTTTGTTACGCCATGTACCATCATATACTATACTAACAGTGTCTCTATTCTGTAAGCAAACCGATGTGCCCCTGTTCTGGTGTTCACCCGACTGCGCATAAAAGCAAGGTGGCATGCTTTTTATCACTGGATTCCACGCTGTAGATAATTTGAACTCATCTTCCCGATTGATGTTTTGTGTTTTTTAATTTCAATTGCTTCACGTACAACTCTTGAGTAAAATTGTTCCGTGGAGAGAACACAACAACATGTAGTTGGTTTGTTAGAAAAAAGGCTAACGTAAAA